>CM019149.1:10756793-10799076 GCA_009733165.1 Naja naja
ATTGGAATAGTTATGAATAATTTTTCAGCCAAACACAGATACACTAAACTGAGTTAAAGTTTACTCTAAGAAATAGCACAGTCCAACAAATGGTCTAGGTCATATATGTTTAACAGTTCAAATAATATCCAAGCACAAAGTCTTCTTACCGGTTGCAAATCATTTACAGTAAACAAAAATATCAAAGTATAATCACAGCATAAATACAACAGAGAACCTAAGATAGGAACAGAATGTCAGAGAGAGAAAACCATGATCTCTGGATCCCTCTTATGGCAACTTGCAACATAATCAACCATTCAGAATATAGTATAAATCAATACAGTGATTTTTTCTTAAAGCTACAAACATACATTTTTTGTTTTATTGCCAACCCAACTACTTTGTGTACAGATTCCTAACATTCTCTGCTTTGAGTAGGTCAATATATAATACATTACATCTTTAAACCATAATTCTCACAGCATTCTTTATGCTTAATCACACCTCGAGATTTTGTGAAATGATCTGCAATATTATGTTCAGTCATGCAGTATTCTAACTGAATTAATTTATTTTGAACATACTGTCTAACGTTCAAATATCTCAAATCAGTATGTTTTGGCCTTGTTTTAACAGCTAAATTAGTAGCCATACTAATTGCAGATTGATTGTCTTCATAAACAATAAACGGATCACATACAGTAATTCCAATATCTTTCAACAATTGTTTATAATATATCAATTCTGTACACATTAATGAAAAAAATGAAAATTCCGCTTCCATAGTGGATAAACTAATATATTGTTGCCTAATAGACTTCCGTCCTATTAAAGCATTACCCAACATTACCACTATACCTGATGTTGACTTACGAGTCATTGTATCAGTAGCAAAACTTGCATCAGCATATGCAGTTAACACTGATTCATTACTTGGTTCTAAATATAATGAATAATGGATTGTGTGTTTCAGATACCTAAATATTCACTTAGCTGCTTGCCAATGCCTTTCATTTGGTTCAATGTTATACCTAGCCAATTAGTTTACACTGTAAGATATATCTGGTCTAAACCAATTACCCAGATATGATAGACTACCGATTAAGGACTGATATATTTCCTTATCAAACATAGGACTTTTAATATCACTATGTGTAAATTCCTTACTCATTGGTGTCTTAGCAGATTTACAATGCTCCATGTTATAGTGTTTTAATAATTGGCTAATCTTCTTGGCTTGTGAAATTTTAAAACCTTTATTCATTCTCAATATATCAAGACCCAAATAATGCTTAATTTCCCCTAAATTTCTAATTTTGAATGTTTTCTGTAATCTATAAACAATATCATTTGCTTCTTATTCAGTTTTAGTTATAATTGCTATATCATCCGTAAATAACAGTAATAGAAAAATTAAACCATCTTTTTCTCTTTGGAACAAACAAGGATCAGCTATACCAGCTTCAAAACCTATTGAAACTAATTCCTTTACAATACATTTATTCCATTCATAACCAGATTGCTTTAGCCCATAAAGACTTTTCTTTAATTTCCAACAATTAGTTTTTCCGTCATTCTTTAAACCTAATGGTTTTTTCATATAGATGGTATGTTGTAACGGTGCATGTAGATATGCAGTATCAACATCTACATGGTTTATTTTACATTTATTCTTAGCTGCCCAAACTAATGCTGCTCTCAATGTATTTGCTCTCAGACTAAGTGCAAGCACTTCATCATAGTCCTTATCTGACTGAGCAAATTCTTGCGCAACTAATCTTGCTTTATGGGTAATATTCCCATCCACACTAGTCTTTATCTTATACACCCATTTGCAACCTATTGCACGCTCACCTAGTGGTAACTTTACATCCTCATACATCTCTAAATCCTTTAACGATTTTAACTCTCTATTCATAGCTTCCGGCCAAGCTACCTGATCCTGTGTAGAATACAGTTTTATTTCATTGAAATTAGAAGGTTCTGTATTAACCTGACATACAATGCTTGCTTGAAATCTGTCAGACGGACATCTCTCCCTAGTTGACCTCCTAGGCAACTCGGTAGATTTTGTTGGTATGTTCTCTTCCTTTACCTCCCCTATGAAATCCTCGTCTTCTACAGTCATAGAGGGTTCTTCTATTAGTGATTCCTCCATTGAGGATTTCTCCACTATCGTATCATCAATATTATCATCATTATTATCAGTAAACAATGGTATTGGTAAATAATAACACTATCCTGTACATTATTAGATTCTTGTTCAAGCTTTCTCCAGCCAACATTCTCCAGAAATTTAGCACTTGCACTACAATATACATTAGTAGTACCTGGCTCCCAAAATCTAAATGATCTATGATTAGCTTCATAACCTACAAAATGTAATTGTCTCACTCTATGTTGTCCCTTTTGCCTTATTTGCATGGGAATATGAACCCATGCTGGGGTTCCAAATATGTGTAAATAACTGACATCTGGCTTTTTTCCATGCCAACGAGTAAATGGTAATTCACCAGTCATTGAATTCACTACATTATTCAAAACATGATTAGCACACATTATTGCTTCACCCCAAAGTTTCTCTGATAAACCAGAATCCGAAATCATAGTCCCAGCTATAGCCTGTAATGTTTGTCCTCTACATTCAATGTATGAGTTATGTTGTGATCTATAAGGAGCAGAACGCTTATGTTCAAAGCCAGCTTTCTGTAACATGGCTTCAAATTTTCTATTATTATTATTATTATTTATTATTATTTGAACTTATATGCCCCATCTCTCAAGACTCAAGGCTTACAACTAAAACAAGAAGCAATAAATACATTAAAAAACAATTAAATTAAGTTATAAGTCCAAACATTTATAAAACCATTAAAAACCAACCCTCCCCAGAGGGTCACAGCCCGGTTGGTCAAATAACCAGGTCTTTAACTCACGGCGAAGGTGCGGAGGTCAGGGGCCAGGCGGAGCTCCAAAGGCAGTTGATTCCAAAGGTCAGGGGCCACAGAAAAGGCTCATCGTCGGGAACCGCCAGCCGGCATTCGCCGACGGACCCCGAGGAGTCCTTGCCTATGGGCTCGCACAGGGCGATCGGTATTCGACATTGGAAGAAGACGCTCCCTTAAATATTGAGGACCCATGTCGTGAAGGACTTTGTATGTTAGCACCAAAACCTTGAATCTCACCCAGAGCGCAACCGCAACCAATGCAGGCCGCGCAGGAGGGGGTCGATGGGAGAACCGGTAACTCCCATCACCACCGCCGCGATTCTGCACCAGCTGCATCTCCGGATGGTATGCAAGGGCAGTCCCAAATAGAGAGCGCTGCAGTAGTCGAGCCTAGAGGTAACAAGGGCATGAGTGACCGTATGCAGGGCGCCCCGTCCAGAAAAGGGCTAAGTTGTCAAGGCGGAGCTGGGCAAAGGCCCCTGGCAATGGCCCCCACCTGTTCCTCCAACTGGAGCCGCACATCCAGGAGGACCCCAGATTCCGCGCCCTATCCACAGGGGCAACACCTCCCCTATGGCCAAAGATGGATAGTCTTGACTGGGCCGGACGCCGTATGCACAGCCACTCAGTCTTGGCCGGGTTGAGTCGAAGCATGTTCCCGCCATCCAGTTCCGCATCGATCCAAACACCGGGTCATCAGGGAGAGGGCATCACTGATCTGGTCTGGGGTGGAAATGTACAGCTGAGTATCATCAGCGCATTGATGGAATTTCACCCCAAAACCACGGATGATCTCACCCAGCGGCTTCATGTAGATGTTAAATAAAAGGGGGAAAGGACCGACCCCTGAGGGACCCCACAAGAGAGCACCCTAGGGACGACCTGACCCCCCCAACACCGATATGCGCCCAGAGGTAGGAGGAGAACCACCAAGAACGGTGCCCCCACTCCCAACCCCTCAAGGCGACCAAAGGATACCATGGTCGATGGTATCAAAGCCGCTGAGAGGTCTAATAGGACCAGGACAGAGGAAAACCCCTATCCGAGCCCTCCAGAGATCATCCATCAGCGCGACCAATGCCGTCTCCGTGCTGTATCCGGGTCGGAAGCCGATTGATACGGATCTAGGTAGTCCGCTTCATCCAGGAAAAGCGGAACCTGCTGAGCCACCACTCTCAACAACCTTCGCCAAAACGAAGGTTGGAGACTGGACGAAAGTTGTCTAACACAGTCGGGTCCAGGGCAGGCTTCTTCAGGAGGGCCTCACCACCGCCTCTTTCAAGGCGGGAAAGACACCCTCCCTTAAGGAAGCGCTGATAACTGCCGGAGCCAACCGCGAGTGGCCTCCTGGCGCATAAGCCAGCCAGGAGGGACACGGGTCCAACAAACATGTGGTGGAACTCATTCCGCATAATCCTGTCCACTTCATCCTCGGAAACCGGATCGAACTCATCCCAGATAACAATAGCCAGACTCCTGCACCCCTTCCTCAGACCACTGCAAATCGGAGGATAACCCGTCCCAATCACGAGCAATCTTATCCGACAGATATTGAACAAATTCTCAGCCTTACCCGCGGGTCCGATCCCCTCTAAACGAAGGAGGGGCGAGTAACCAAACAGGGGCGGCGATTATTCTGACGCTATGAGAGTGGAGAGATAAGATCTTCGCTCTCTCATAGCTACCAGGTAAGTCCTAATAAAGTCTCTTAGCTGGGCTCAGTCGGATTGGGAACAGGTAGACCTCCACCTGCTCTCTAAACCCCTTCGACGGCGCTTCATCCCCCAGAGCTCCTCAGTATACCAAGGAGCAAACCGGGCTCCATGGCGCACAAGGGGACACATGGGGACAACCCTGTCGAGGGCTTCCGATGCAGCCCGTTGCCAGGCTATTGCCAGATCCTCGGCAGAGCTGTGGGCAAGGGAAGAAGGAAAAAAACCCCAGTTCTGCCTGGAACCTCTCAGGGTCCATCAGGCGCCTGGGGCGGAAACATCTGAGTGGCTCCTCATCCCAGCAGTGGGGGACGGCCTGTTGGAAGACCAGCCGTAGGAGATAGTGATCAGACCATGGAACAGGCAAAGTCGTAATAGTGACCTGCCCTCTGTCACTCCGCCACTGTTCAGAGACAAAAACTAGGTCAAGAGTATTTCCCCCTCCATGAGTAGGGCCTTGGATCAATTGGGTCAGGCCCATGGCCTCCATAGAAGCCATGAATTCCTGGGCCAAACCTGACCCCTCCCCCAGGGAAGGCAAGTTGAAGTCCCCCAAGACCATAAGGTCCGGGAGCTCCACCGCCACCCCGGAGAGGAGATCGAGAAGCCCAGGCAGGGCCGCTGCCACACAGCTGGGGGAAAGGTATGCTAGCAGCAAGCCCACCCGCCCGTTCGGCCCCCATCTCAGGAGGAGGATCTCACTCCTGCCTATCTCTGCAACAGAGACCTCCCTCGGAAACAAGGTCTCCCGAATAACCACGGCCAC
The DNA here is from genome assembly GCA_009733165.1 of Naja naja. NCBI lineage: Eukaryota > Metazoa > Chordata > Lepidosauria > Squamata > Elapidae > Naja > Naja naja. The sequence goes on from CM019149.1 coordinate 10,762,202, forward strand.
TACCCTGGGTCCGTGGCCGGTGCAAAACCCGAAAACCTGGTGGGCATAAATCAACCAGAGGGACACCCCCCTCTGGGCCCAACCAGGTCTCAGTGATGCAGGCCAGGTCCACAGCCTCCTCCTCAATGGTCTCCCGGAGGAGGGAGGACTTATTAGCCACAGACCTGGCATTAAAATACACCAACCTAAGCCCAGGGATCCTAGTTCCGTTGCCCCCTTGGGAGGAGGCCATAGGGTCGGAGCGCGCAACTGGCCTTAAATGTCGGGTGCGCACTCCCCTAACCTGATATGGCCCTATGCCTCGTCGTCCTCTTCCAATCCCGACCACCCTGGGAATCGCAGCCCACCCCAGGGCCCGGAGCCCGCCGCCCCCAACCCCCACACACTCCCCGCCCGGCTGCAAAGTGACCCCTGCACCCCCCTCCCCCTCCCTAACCCTTTAAAACAACGAATTAAAAATTTTAAGATTCGACCCTTAACTCTTAATTTAGAATTTGGCCCATTGATTGCAGCATGCCACCACTCGGGATCCCAGGATCCGTCATCAAGGTAAGCTGTTGACAGTCCACTGGGCCAACTCAAGGACAAGGGCGCAGTCCTGAGTGCCCACAGTTCCGAACACGAGTAAGGTCCCATAAAACAGTTAACAGAATTTATAAGGGGTCAGAGTAAAGTATGGCATTACATAACCGGGTGAAGATGTTAAAAGATGTTAAAATATCCGAATGGAGAGAAGAAGGGTACAGGCAACAGTAATCAAGAATTTCAGTCTCATAACCGGTCTCTCACACCGTTCGAGGCGAAGATGGTAATAAATGGCAGCCGCTCTCTCACTGCGGTAAACCAAAATAATCTCAAAACTGCAGGGTCCGATGTTAAATCCCTCTACTCTCCCACAGTAGAGGGATAGTCCTCCCATTGTCCTCCCACAACAATGGGGCCTGTCCAATCAAAGTCCTGGTAAAAGGAGAGGTCCAAATGGTAATTAAGGACCGTGGTCATTGGATAGAGATGATGGATATCTCCACAGAAATCCGTAGAAATAGAAGAGGGAGCCAGGCGGTCGAGTTTGCATTAAAAAACGGCAGGGTGAATCAGCATAACACCATCCAGTTCGATAGGCGGGAAAATCCAGAGGAGCCCAAGCATCGGGCTCCTCATCGAAGGCAGGGTCCAGGGCCACAGAAAATTGCCAACCGCAGGGGAGTATCTATTCCATCCGCTAGGCGAGTCACAGCCCACCCGACCCGGCCAGCACCCGATGAGACCAGGAACCTGATAGATAGACCCCACAGGGCCAGGATTCCTGGTTGTATTCAGTCCAGCCATTGGAAGAGGAGCAACGTTCAAGGGCCTAGGCCTGGACCACCAAAGACGCCCCCCAAACAGTCCAGGGGCTCGCCGGTTGGCCCAGGAATCCATAGTGGTAGCCGCCAAACTTGCCACCACTTGTGTCATGGTTCCGGCCGGTGCAGCCTTTGTGGCCCCAAAAAAACAGTCAGGCCACCAAAGGCCACAGGGCTCACCATCACGGCCGGAAACCGTCCTCGGCCGCTGCCTCTCTCTTCTCTATTGGTAAATTCAGTACCATTATCTGTAATTAAGCTAATAACTTCCTGTTTTTTTTTCCTTTCAGCAAATTTTAGCCAGTTTACAAAATGCTGGTATGTTTCTCTCTTCGTTTTCATTAAATAACAGAAACCATATCTGGAAAAATGATCCATTATACTTAATATTTAACAGGCTACACCTAAACTAGGTTTTTTAGGTCCAATAATATCAGCAAAAACAACCTCTAATGGTTCACTGGTTTTGAATCCATTTACCCTATTTGCAGGAGTTACCTTGCTTTTTTCTTGATTGCAAGCATTGCAATTTAAATACTTTGTACAAGATTTTAATTCTATACCATTAGATAACTCAATAGTTTTCTTTAGCATTTTGAAATTTATATGTCCCATACATCTATGGAGCAGATGAATACATTCATCATGAGGCTTTATATTCTCATAAACTGAGTTAGCATTAATTAATGGATTATCATGTATAATAAACCATTATCCAATCTTGCATTAACACTTTTACCCTGTTTTTCTATTAAACATGTGTCTCCCTGAAAGGTTACAACAAATCCTGCTTTTACCATTGCTTTTACAGATAGCAAGTTAAAATGTCATTCTAGGCACATATAACATCAGTAAATGTTCATTAATACATGAACAATATGCAGTACCTTCTCCAGATGCTCTCAAGTTCCATCCATTAGCTAATGATACATGCTGTTTATTCTTTGTCATGTTAACAAACCTACCTTTACTTTTAGTTATACACTGCGATGCTCCACTGTCACATACCCATATATCATGGTTTACAGTTGTAGTCATATTTGATATGGCTAAACTAACATCTTTATGAGCTCTCTGTATATTTATAGCATTCTGTTTCTTACCCTTTTTACAGTATCTGGCTATATGTCCTTTAGCCCCACAAGAAAAACATTTCCTAACAATATAGGCAGTCGAAGACAGTTTTTCTTCCTGTTGTTGTTTTTCTCTCAGTTGATTTCTATCTTGCCTTCTTCTTGACTCTTCTAACAGTCTTCCAGTTATGCCAGTCAATGTCAGTTCATCTCTGTTTAAAACTTCCAGTGAAGACACAAAATCATCATAAGTTTCATCCAAAGAAGAAAGAATGATGTAAACTTGATGCAACTCAGAGAAGATCAGCTCATTTTCTTGTAGCTCTTGTAAAGTCCTTTTCATAAACTCCAAATGAGCTAACATATCACTACCTTTTATCCTGCGCATGCCCGGATAAGATGGCCGCCCATTCCTAATGTCCCGGGGCGGATCGAGGGTCTTCTGTCCGAGAGGGAGCTACAGGGGATGTTAACAACCCCCCCACCTGAATCCTGCAGCAGACTGTATGAGGCGACGGGAGATGTCACTCTGCCCTTGCTTCGCTGGGTATGTGACGAGGGAGTGGGCGGTGAATCCAGTGAGGTTTTTCCTCCAGACCTCCAGGCCCCCCGGGGGATGCCGGCATGACTCAGTGGCATCGGGAGAGGCAGCTGACTTTTCAGCCAGGATCATGCTGGCATCAGTGGCATCGGCAGTGCCGGCAGCGCCGGCGGTTACAACATCGGTGATAGCGGTACGCCCCTGGATGCTGATGCCAATGGCGGGGGCTGAGACAACAATGGTAGCGATGGCGGAAGGTCGTTGGGCCAGCGGGCGGCTATGTTTGGGCCTGGGAATGGAGAGTGGAGGTGATCCTGTGTTCCTGTGGTCGATGCTGGCACTGGCCTTTCTGCCGGGCATATTATCGCTGGAGCACTGTTGCCTGCTGCCTTACCGCCCCCCCCGGCCTCATTAATCATGCTGTTTTATCCCCTGTTGGTTGTTCCATCTATGGGCTTTTTGTGTTCCATCTGTGCTTGGACTCGGGGTACTAAAGCCACTGGCTTAAGAACATGGACATCGAGCTGGAGCCCACGGATGTGCTGTTTGGCCATTCCGAGGTTCAGGTTTGATTACTGCTTATATCCCCTTTAACTCTGTTCTTGGCTGAAGGATCTTGTTGTGCCCCCCCCCCCGGGGTGAGAGAGCAGTGGGGGGGTGCACTCCTTCCTTCTTGAGCTGACTGTTAACACCATTTAGTCATCTTCCTGATGGTTTTGCTTGGAGGTGCCCACGGTGAGAGCACGAGGCTTAGTCCTTGTGGAGGCCCTGACCACTGGCCCATAGGGTTGCCGTGAGGGGGCAACCTGGACTTGGACCACGGACTACCTGGCTGACCATATTCAGGACTGAACTGAGTTATTATCCAGACATTACTCTTTTTCCATCTATAGACCACTCTCCCTTCCCTTTATATGTACATCTCAGTTATTCAGACCTACACGGTAATGGAGTTGAGGGCCTTACGGGAGTTCCCTCTCTCCTGGGTTTGGCCTGCTGAATTGTCATCGGCTTATCTCGAGGATGGATTATGGAATCTGGAGAGATGGCACAACACAGTGAGGGATAGGGTTCAGGGTTCTGGGAAAGGGAAAAAGAGGGTTACCAGGACCTCATTAGTTAAATTTTTAGACGGTTTTTTAAGAAGGTTGGGGGGGCAATGTTTATGAGGAGTTACAGCACAGCTTGGTGCAGAAGCGTGGGGGGGGGCAGGGGGAGGGGGCTGGCAGGGCCCTGGGGAATGGGGCAGGAATGGCGATCTCCAGGGTGGTGGGGATTGGCAGGGGATGGCGAGGCACAGGGCCATATCATGTACAGGGAGCACGTCCCTGCTATCTTCGAGTGGTGGCACGCTCCGACCCTTCTGCCTCCTCCCAAGTCCCTGGGGTTTCGGGAACTGGGACCCCTGGGCTCTGACTGGTGTACCTTAATGCCAGGTCTGTAGCTAATAAGGCTCCCCTCCTCCGTGAGATGATAGAGGAGGAGGCTGCGGACCTGACCAGCATCACCGAGACCTGGCTGGGGCCAGAGGGAGGAGTCCCTCTGGTTGATTTATGCCCCCCAGGTTTTTGGGTGTTGCACCGGTCACGAGCCCAGGGGAGGGGTGGCGGGGTGGCGGTTATTATTTGGGAGACCCTGATTCCAAGGGAGGTCACTGTTTCTGAGATAGGCGGGTGTGAATCCCTTCTCCTGAGGTGGAGGCGTGGAGGTCGGGTGGCCTTGCTGCTTACATACCTCTCCCCCAGCTATGTAGCAGCAGCCCTGCCTGGGCTTCTCGACGTCCTCTCGGGGGTGGCAGTGGAATTCCCAGGGCTTATGGTCCTGGGTGACTTCAACTTGCCCTCCCTGGGGGCGGGCATTGAGTTTGGCCCAGGAGTTCATGGCCTCCATGGCGGCCATGGGCCTGACCCAGTTGATTCAGGGCCCGACTCATGAGGGGGGTAACACGCTTGACCTAGTTTTTGTCTGGTGTAATATCTGGGGGAGGGTAATGTTACTGCCCTACCTGTACCATGGTCAGATCATTATCTCCTACGGCTGGTCTTCCAACAAGCTACCCCACACCACTGGGATGAGGAGCCACCTAGATGGTTCTGCCCCAGGCATCTGATGGACCCTGAGAGGTTCCAGACAGAACTGGGGCTTTTTCCCACTTCCCTTAGCCACAACTCTGTTGAGGACCTGATGGCAGCCTGGCAACAGGCTGCTGTGGGAGTCCTCGACAGAGTTGTCCCCTTGCGTCCCCTCACTCAATATTGATCCCGGTCAGCTTCCTGGTATACTGAGGAGCTCCAGGAGATGAAGCGCTGTCAGAGGGGCTTAGAGAGCAGATGGAGGTCCACCTGATCCGATTCCAACTGAGCCCAGCTAAGAGCCTATATTAGGACTTACCTGGTAGCTGTGGGAGCGGTGAGAAGGTCTTATCTCTCCGCTCTCATAGTGTCCGCAGATAACTGCCCAGCTGCCCTGTTTAGCATCACCCGCTCTCTCCTACGTCCAGGGGAGGCAGTGGACCCACTGTGGGGTAGGGTTGAGGAATTTGGTCAATATCTGTCGGATAAGATCGCTCAGATTCGGGCCGGGTTGAACTCTTGCTTGCAGTGGTCTGATGAAGGGGGTGCAAGTAGTCTGGCCAATGTGATCTGGGCTGAGTTTGATCCTGTTTCCGAGGATGAAGTGGACAGGATTATGTGACGACTGAGTTCCACCACATGTTTATTGGTCCCGTGCCCTTCCTGGTTGGTTTATGCCTCCAGGGAGGTCACCTGCAGCTGGCTCTGGGCAGTGGTCAATGCTTCATTAAGGGAGGGGATTTTCCCCACCGCCTTGAAAGAGGCGGTGGTGAGACCCCTCCTGAAGAAGCCTGCCCTGGATCCAGCCATGTTAGATAACTTCCATCCGGTCTCCAACCTTTGCTTTTTGGTGAAGGTTGTTGAGAGTGTGGTGGCTCAGCAGTTTCCACTCTTCCTGGATGAAGCGGACTACCTAGATCCTTACCAATCGGGCTTCCGACCCGGGTTTAGCATGGAGACGGCATTGGTCGCACTGATGGATGATCTCTGGAGGGCTCGGGACAGGGGTTTTTCCTCTGTCCTGGTCCTGTTAGACCTCTCAGCAGCTTTCAATACCATCGACCATGGTATCCTGTTGCTGCGCCTCGGGGGATTGGGAGTAGGGGGCACTGTTTTGCAGTGGTTCTCCTCCTATCTCTTGGGGTGCTCACAATCGGTGTTGGCGGGGGGCAGAGGTCGACTCCGAGGGCTTTCACCTGTGGGGTCCCCCAGGGGTTGGTCCTCTCGCCCCTCTTGTTCAACATCTATATGAAGCCGTTGGGTGAGATCATCCGTGGTTTTGGGGTGAGGTATCATCAGTATGTTGATTATACCCAGCTGTACATCTCCACACCAAACCACGTCAGTGATGCCCTCTCTGTGATATCCCATTGTCTGGATGCGGTACGGACCTGGATGGACGGAAACATGCTTCGACTCAATGCAGCCAAGACTGAGTGGCTGTGCATACCGGCATCTCGGTCCAGTCAGGAGATTCCACCGTTGGTCATGGGGGGAGAGGTGTTGCCCCCTATGGAAAGGGCTCAGAACCTGGGGGTCCTCCTGGATTCACAGCTCAAGTTAGAGGAGCAGGTGGGAGCCGTAGCCAGGGGAGCCTTTGCCCAGGTCCGGCTGGTTCGCCAGCTATGCCCGTTTCTGGACCAAGATGCCCTGCGCACAGTCACTCATGCTCTTGTAACCTCCCAACTCCCTCTACTGCAACACTCTTTATTTAGGACTGCTCTTGCATGTCATCCGGAGATTGCAACTGGTGCAGAATGTGGCCGCGCGGGTAGTGATGGGGGTCTCCCGATACTCCCATGTTACACCCCACCTGCACGACCTGCATTGGCTACCAGTTGCCCACCGGGCGAGATTCAAGGTTCTAGTATTAACATTCAAAGTCCTACAAGGCATGGGTCCAGGATATTTATGGGAGCGTCTCCTGCCGATATCGAGTACCAACCGCCCTGTACGAGCACACAGACAAGGGCTTCTCGGGGTGCCGTCGGTGAGTCAATGCCAGTTAGCGGCACCCCGGGATGTGGTGGTTCCCGCCCTATGAAATCAACTACCCCTGGGGCTCCGCCTGGCTCCTGACCTTCGCACCTTCCGCCATGACCTGAAAACTTGGTTATTCGAAAAAGCTGTGCTGTGCTGATCTCCTGGGGGTAAATTTTAAATGGCATATTGGGGTTTTAATTTAAATTAGACTTGTGATTGTTTAATATTGTTTTAAATTAATTTATTGTTGTGGATTGGTTTTAGTTGTGAGCCTCCCCGAGTCCTCGGAGATGGGGCGGCATACAAGTCTAAATAATAAATAAATAAATAAATAAATAAATAAATAAATAAACAAACAAACAGTTTACATGTAAGGTGTATGTGTGCACCCACACTATCTCGAACATAAATCCTCTTAAAAATGTCCCAACAACTAGCAGCAGATTCTTCACCACGAATATGGACTAGCTGCTGATCACTCAGTGTCAGCCCAATTATACTAAGAGCCTTTTCATTATCCCGGTTAAAGTCAGCTATTTTCTTTTTATCTTTATCATTCAATGGGTCCCAAGTTGTTACATCAGGTGGACTATTAACTACAGTCCATAATCCGTCTTTACACAGAAGTAGGCTGTAGTTCATAGACCAGGAAACATAGTTTGTTCCATCCAACCGGGTTATCAGAGATATACTGGTTGACTGTTCTTGCGCCATTGATAACTGTATTTTCACACTGATTCTCAATATCTCTCTGGGCCCATAACCAATGTTATGATATATACAGAATAACCCTTGAGTAACAAGGATATGCACATGGAAACGTTTATGAGAATAGTTATGAATAATTTTTCAGCCAAACACAGATACACTAAATTGAGTTAAAGTTTACTCTAAGAAATAGCACATTCCAATAGACAGTCCAGGTCATATACATTTAACAGTTCAAATAATATGCAAGCACAAAATCTTCTTACCGGTTGCAAGTCATTTACATTAAACAAAAATATCAAAGTATAATCACAGCATAAATACAACAGAGAACCTTAGATAGCAACAGAATGTCAGAGAGAGAAAAGCATGATCTCCGGCTCCCTCTTATTGCAACTTGCAACATAATCAACCAATCAGAATATAGTATAAATCAATACAGTGATTTTTTTTAAAGCTACAAGCATACATTTTTTGTTTTATATATTGCCAACCCAACTACTTTGTGTACAGATTCCTAATAGCCACTAAACTGAATTGTTTCTATTCCTGATCCACATCTCACTAGGTACTATAGCTGCAATGCTGATCTAGTAGGAAGGGATAAATAAGAGGAAGGCCACACAGGTGGGTTTATTAAAAACATTCCAAAGTTATGCTGTAAGGAGGAGCCAGGTTATGAGCAGGAATGCAATTGATCATTTGCAGCATGCTCCTGCCCATTTGCAGGCTTGTATGTTCTGCCATTTCCTCTTTTCCTCTCTGTTTCTCAACTTTTGTTCTTGAGATATCCTTTGTCAGGCCTGCCCCAGCTCAGGACCTAGGAAAGAAAGACCCTTGATTCAGCAGTTGGATCCTACCTATTCCACTACCAGTTCAGTGATTGTGCACACATGCACTTAACGTATGTGCAGCTTTCAACACACCAGCTGAGTCCTGCAGCACCAATCAGCTGAGAGAATAAAGAAGAGAAAAGCGCAGGAGCAGTGGGAGGGTTGATCCTGCACTTTACTCTTCTTTCTCCTTTCAGCTGATCATCCCATGCTTTTGTTCCTCCTCTCAACTGATCATTGGAGGCTTTTTTTTACTACCAGTTCAGTAGAACCGGGCTGAATCAGTAGCATATCACCAGAGCTTTCATTCCATTTGCTTGAAGTGATAAGGTTTTTTTCAAACTCAGGTTAAGAGGTTGCAGTGAAATGGAAAGCTATCTGGAGGAATGAACGCAACCAATTCAGCACTCCTAGACTTGCATTTTCTCAAAGAATGGTTTTATGGAGTACATCATTTAAAACCAGCTGTAACTATTTCCCACACTTTCAGTATAATTAGGGCGTGGCTTGGATGTTTCATGCCACAAAGCAGTTTTGCATCCTGTTCCCAAACCAGGTGTCTTTGAAGACTGGTATATGCCAGTACTCACATCTCTGGCTTCTGTCGCCCTCCTTCCCTCTCAACTTCATTCTCTATCTTCCATTTCCTCCCTCCTCCCTCCCACACACAATTTATGACAGGATGCCAGAAAGTGTAAAAGATGAAATTCTTACACCCCTTAGGGGAATATCTTTTACCACCATGTGTCGCCCCTATTATATGTTTTTGAAACTCATAACTTTATTTAATATCTTCAAAAGCAGAATTCACACCCTATATCTGGCACAGTATCCTAAACTCTAGTCTTCCTTCACTGGGCCTTCCGGTTAGTTTGAATATCTCATGTCTCCCTCCATCTGCCTCTAGGGAGTCAATTTAGAAGAAGATTATAGTAGTTGGTTTTCTTCTTCTTACAATTTTTCAAATAAGGCAACTCTTGTTTATTTTCTGAACAACTCTCCAGGGATGTTTCTCCAAGGCTGACTTTGAGATATATACAGAACACAAAAGAACACAAGACAACTTGCTCTCAAATCTTAAAGGACAACAACATAAATGCCTCTTGGATCACTGAGAACTGGAATTGAGGACAGGAGACGTGAGGAGGATTCCTTCCTGAAGTTACCCTTCATAAATAAAGATATATTGGTTCCCCTTGCATCAGGAAAGCCACTGAAGACATAGGCTACTTCTAATCTTTTCCCTAATTGATTCTGCAGAACAAGTGAGCAACTAGCTATGCCAGTTGTGCAAAGAATGATTCTACACTTTTTATTGCTTCTCCTTCCCCTGATTTCTTGGGGGATGCTGAAGGCAAAATGCCCCTTGACTTCACAACAATATCCATCAGAGTGGAGCAATCATTTCAAGCCGGGTGATTATGTCTTTGGAGGAGTCATCTCTGCAAGGAAAGTTCTAAACCCACTCTACACTTTCCACATCATTCCCTCAAGGCAACGCTTCCACATGTGAGTAATCATTAGGAATGTAGTTCATTTGCTACTAGTTTTCTTTCTTCCTAATTTCTTTCAACCTCTCCCTAGTACGTGTCCCTCAATCTTGCTGTTGGAGGTGAAGAAGATTTTGGAGATGCAGCATAAAAATTATAGCCTGCTCTTTCAGAAGATTCACTGAACAGATTCCTTTTGAATCTGCAATGTACAAGAACATACATTCAATTTTGCAGCTACTAAGATTGTTGGATGAGCAGGCACAAAAACAGCCAGAGAAGTGATTGAAGCACAAGTCCAAAAGCTCAGAAGACTAAATCTCTGGTCCTGGTGAACAACCCAGTTTGGCTCCTGCAATATTATCCTAGGAAACATATATTTGCCTTCATTCATTGGATTCCTTTTCAACACAGAGGAAACCAGTGTTGACTGACTTTCAATGCAAAACCAAAACCATGTGTGCTGTTCAAACTACCTGAAAAGTTGTTCTAGGGTTGCTTTTCAACACTCAAAGACCTATTGATTTGTTCCCTTGATCTTTTCTTCATGTAGCTCCATAAAGAGGTTCCACAATCAAGTACAAATACCACAGAAATTTCCTACCTTTGAAAAGAGGGAAGGTGTTCCCTTTTATTTCTTCATAACACCTACTAGAACTTTCTTTTCCCCTGAAAACTCCATTGTTTCATTTCACTCATTGCATCTATATTCTGCATACAATTAATCATGCAATTTTGCTACAGATCCCATTCCTGTATCATTTACTCTTTAGTTTAGAGGTGGACTACTACTATTTTTTCCATCAGTTACAACCAAATTCATTACAGGAGATTAGCATCAGTCTTTTGACCCTTTAATTAAACTTCTCCTCACATCCTTTTCTCAGATGTTGGGTCAGTCTGTGGCCAATCCTGACTATTATCCCCCCCATTCCACTTATGCCTATAGGTAAAGATGAAGGTTCCCCTCACATATATGTGCTAGTCGTTTCTGGCTCTATGGGGCAATGCTCATCCCATTACAAAGCTGAAGAGCCAGCACTATCCAAAGATGTCTCTGTGGTCAGGTAGCTGCCATGACTAAACACCGAATGCGCAGGGAACGCTGTTCCCTTCCCACCAAAGTGGTCCCTATTTTTCTACTTGCATTTTTACATGCTTTTGAACTGCTAGGTTGGCAGAAGCTGAGACAAGTAGTGGGAGCTCACTCCATTACATGGCGCTAGGGATTCAAACCAACAAACTGCTGACCTTTCTGTTTGACAAGCTCAGCATTTTCTACTGAGCCACCACATCCCCAACTTATGCCTATACCATCATATTAATTAATTCCTGAATTAAGATTGTGGTTTCTGTCCATTAATATGAATACGGAAGCAAGGAGTGGATGAGATATTGCAATTAAATTTGGGGTAATAGTTTATCATCTGTTTCTCAGGTCTAAAAGTGTTGATCTCTGGTACCTCTTGTCCTTCTTGATTGCCATCCGTGAGATCAACCAGAATCTCCAGATCCTACCTAATATCACTCTGGGCTACAATGTCCATGACAGTAACTTCAATGCAGAGATGACTGCTGAAGGCTTGCTGGATCTGCTTTCAGGTGGGGAGGCAAATGTTCCAAATTACGAATGTGGAAAGCAAAAAAATCTGCTGGCAGTCCTTGAAGGGACCGATTCTGACTTTTCCCATCATATTGCAACCATGGTCAGCATCTACAAAATACCACAGGTAAGCAGGGAAAGTTGTGAGTTGTGTGCACATTCTGTCCTGGAATATCCAAGCATGTTCCAAAGACAGACAGAGATGTTTAGTGCTCTGCAGTTAGCAATTTTATATATAAAATTGGTTTTTAAAAAGCTCTAACAATAACTTTACAAAGGCTTCCTCACTATTGTCTGTCAGTCAAACTTCATTTCAGTCAAAAATCAGTATGGTTCGGTCTCTATTCAAATGAAATTCAAAATATTAAAACAGTGTAAAACTTTGTTAAGGGAAAAAGACAGCACCCATCTGTTTTTTTTAAACTGCCTTCAGTTCAGTGGGAAAAGTCGGTTATTGCTAAACAGCCCTATGGGATTTCTGCAAATCAAACTTGTTATATAAGCATACCAACTTATTTCAAATGTAGGATAATTTAAAACAGATGTAAGAAAAGATAAATAACTGGGTTAATGCTGGCTTGACTTTTGGGGGAAATAGTGTAATTTGGTGTAATTTGAAATTAGAAATATCCAGTAGAATATTTCAAAATAGTTCAAAAATTATCGTCGTGGTGCTTAGAAAATAACCTGCACCTAAACATCAGTAAGACAAAGGAGATGGTGTTAGACTTCCAGAAGAAGAGAGAGGAACCTGCCCCACTTTACACAGAGGAGGGCTGTGTGGAGAGAGTGTCCTCCTTTAAATTCCTGGGAGTCTACCTCAACGAAGATCTTACCTGGAAAATCAGCACAACCCAGGTGGCCAGAAAGGCCCAACAGAGACTCCATTTCCTTAGGGTCTTGCAAAAGAATAAAGTGGAACAACGACTGATGACCTCCTTTTACTGGTCCACAATAGAAAGCATCCTCATATATTGCATTATGGTGCGGTATGCTGGCTTGAGAGCCGCAGAGAGAAAGACATTATAGGAGGGTGGTGAGCACAGCACAAAACATTGTGGGCTGTTCGCTGATACCACTAGATGACATCGCTAGGGCTTGTTGCCTTAGAAGAGTGAGGAAAATCTTCAGGGACAACTCACACCCTGGTCCACACTTCTTCACTCTCCTACCATTGGGATGGAGATATAGAAACATAGCCAGCCGCACCAACAGGCTGAAGAACAGTTTCTATCCGTGGGCTGTCAGACTTCTGAATGGAAAATAACTTCATGTCAACATAGTGTGATAGACTTGCAGGGCCAGTGCATTGTGCAACAAGGTCATATAGTGTAATAAGATTGGGACTGGGTTAGGAACTTCTGTCCTCACTGTGAGTTGTGTTGCTGGGGGGAGTGCAGGAAGGGAGGCTCAGCCAATCTTATTGTACACATGTTGTACTCTGACAATAAAAGATAAAGGTAAAGGATAAAGGTAGAACAGAGATGGAGGGGGAGGTAATCTATGATGGTGAAAGGAAGCCATATATTCAACAAAGAGTGCTCCTTAATACAGGAAATAGAACTTACGCTCTTTATATCGCCCTTATTTTCCAGTTACATCGTTCAGTCAACATTTCTTTACCTTTTCCTGGTCTTTAACAATTCTTCCTTCCATTTTCTCCAGGTCTCTTACGCTTTTGTTTCGGATTATCTGGGTGATAAAACCCACTTTCCTTTTTTCTATCGGATGCTCCCAAAGGAAGGAATCCAGTACGCAGGGATTGTTAAAATAATCCAGTACTTCAGGTGGACTTCAGTGGCTCTCGTTGCTCCAGAATCCGACAATGGAGAAACATTCTTGAAAACGTTAAGACCTTTACTCACCAAAAATGGTATTTGTGCTCTTTTCTCACAAAGCCTATCGGGAATCAATACCAATCAATATAGTCTTTCAAGTGATTTCTATCACAAATGGAAACAAGTCAATGTATTTATTTACTATTCAGAGGCCACCTTGCAAAATCACTATTCCTATGGAATGGCGTTCATTGACCATATGTTGCAGTTGTTAACAAAACCTACCATAGGAAAAATCTGGATTCTAACAGCTATGGGGGATCTCACCTATATCCTCCGGTTTCCAAATTTCCAACGTGTTCACAGTATTTTCACTATCTCCATCCAGGCAAAGAAACAGATAAAACAGGACAGCCTTCATCTCTTATTTTCTTCAATCTATGTGTTTAATAACAAAGTTTTCCCCTGTACATTTAAAAAGCTTGCCATCTCCATTAAAAGCTGGCCGAGATGCGAAGAGAATGAAAACATGGAAAGTCTACCACAGGAGGCGATTGAAGGCACATTATCTCTTGACAGCCATCACATATACAACACCATTTGGGCTATGACACAAGCCCTAAGTTTGGCGTTTATCTCCAGAGGGAAGAGAAGGAAGCTGGAGGAAGAGGGAAAGACCTTGGAAGTAGAAAGGCTACAACCTTGGCAGGTATTTCCTTTTCCATCTGCTGAAGACTCTTCAATTACAATGATTTATAAATGATTTTAAAGAGAAATTTAGCCATAGGGAGAATAGAAGCATGATTTTTTTCATAAGATACTCCTCAGCATGATGCATCAAAGAGAAGACTTTGCCCCTTTAAGTATGCTGTTTGTATGATAGATGAAGGCTGGGGAGGGGAAAGAATAGGATAGTAAAAAAAAAACAATTGGAAAACGTGATTCAGAAAAGACAATAATAGAGGTGCAAGGAACCTTAGAGGACTTCTAGTCCAACCGGCTACTTAAAGAGGAGACCCTCTACCACATCAGACAAATGGCTGTCCAATCTCTTCTTAAAAACCTCCAGTGACAGAGGACCCACAACTTCTGGAGGCATGTAGTTCTACTGGTTAATGGTTTTCCTTTGGTAGGAAATTTCTCCTTAGTTCTAGGTTGGGATCTCTTCTGGATTTCCATAAGTTTCTTCCTGTCCTGCCGTTAGGTTCTTTAGAAAATACAGGTTGAGCACCTTCTTCTCTGTGACATCACCTCCAATGTTGGAAGACTGCTATCATGTCACTCCTAGTTCTTTTCCTCCTTATGATTTAGATCCTTCTGCACTTGGAATCGTGTGATAGGCAACCTTCCTGTGTCATTCTCAGTTGTTCCATCCTCATTCTTGCAGGCGTTGTAGTAACAGTTGCTATTTTTGGTGGAACTCTGGTTTCTCTGGAGAATGGCATATTCCTTGCTTCTTCTCTCCTGGAAGGTGTCATCCTTCCATCCACATGAGAGGGTTTTCTCCACAGAATTAATATGAATGCCTCACTTGGAGTTTTCCACCCTCCTAACCAGTCGTTCACAATTAGGCAGCCCTATAAATTGAATAAATACATAAGCTGGTTTCTATTTGGGCATTTATTTATTTATTTATTTATTTATTTATTTATTTATTTATTTGTAAAACATGTATTAGATAACATGTATATGTATAAACATGATTATGAATACATGAAATGGATACAAATAAAAAAGAAACAATAGGACAGGGACAGTAGGCATGTTGGTGCGCTTATGCACACCCCTTACAGACCTCTTAGGAATGGGGCGAGGTCAATAGTAGCCAGTCTAAAGTTAAAGTTTGTGGGGTTTGGGCAGGCAACCACAGAGTGAGGTAGTGTATTCTAGACATTGTCCACTCTGTTGCTGAAATCATATTTCCTGAAATCGAGTTTAGTGTGGTTTACCTTGAGTTTGCATCTCTTGTGTGCTCTTGTGTTGTTGTGACTGAAGCTGAAGTAGTCACTGACAGGTAGGACATTGCAATTGATAATTTTATATACAACGCCTACATTGGACCGAAGGCGGTATAGTTCTAGGTTTTTTAAGCCTAAAATTTCAAGTCTGGTGATATAAGTTATTTTGTTGCGAGCACACGAGTGGAGGACTCTTCTCGTGAAATATATCTGGACCTCCTCTATTGTATTAATATCCGATAAGCAATGTGGATTCCAGACAGATGAGCTGTATTCGAGAATTGGTCTAGCAAATGTTTTGTATGCTCTAGTTAGTAGTACAATATTACCGGAGAAAAAGCTATACAGGATTAGGTTAACAACTCTTAATGCCTTTTTGGCTATGTAGTTGCAGTGGGCTCTAGCACCTAGATCATTAGAGATGAGTATTCCAAGGTCCTTGACATAATGGTGGTCATCTACAAGGTCGTGACCATTCAGCTTGTGTTTCATTTTCTGATTTTTTTTTGCCAATATGTAAGACATATTTCTTTTGTCTGTAGTAACCCCTCCCTATTTATGTCATCTCCCCCATCCTTTCTACCAAAATTGCAGAAGTACATAGGATTAAAATGTTGTGTCAACTTTGAACTGAACCTGGCCACAGCCATCTCTCTGTTCTTTGTCACAAAGGGGGGAAGGCTGTTGGAATGCATATCTAGAAATAACAAAGAGCTTTCTCATGAGAACCGAGGTCATCTCCACTGGCAAAAGGTAAGGTTGAGAAAATAGTGCCTGAAGAGGCTGCCAACTAACTCAATTGGCCAACATGATATGTGACATTTAGGGATGGGGTTATTTCCTAGTTTAATTATACTGAAACGGCAGGAAAGATTTAGATTTGTTTTCATATGATATGATGTAATCATTGAAGAAGATTTTTGAGAAGGAGCCATGTCTCAAGGTTCTGATTTGCTTGAGTTCACTAGTCGGAGCCTTGACATATTGCTCTTTTCAAAAGGCTGTAGAGTTTCTTTGTTCATACAGATGTTCTTATCATTCCAGTTTCATTCTTTCCTACAAGATCCCCAGTTCTACAACCGTTCCATGGATGGGGTGTATCTGGGAAAAAATGGAGAGCTGGTGGCTGACTTTGACATTGTGAAGTGGTTTCGGTTCCCCAACAAGTCTGTGGTCAGAGTGAAATTTGGGGGCTTTGCAAGACACAAATCCCAGGATGCCAAGTTTCTCATTGACCAGGACACGATTATGAGGTCCCAATGGTTTAAAAATGTACGGGTAATCATTAACTGTAGTCCCGTTTCTCCCCTTCAATATCATCATACTTTAACACATTCCCAGACAACTTGTTCAAATTTTATGACACTCTCCAAGGATTCATAGTAGTTGTCAACTCGTAAAGCATTTCTATGCCTGTTTTAGAGTTGCCATAAACAAGGGTGGGGAGGTAATCTGAAGGAGCAGGGTGGCAGTTTAAAACCAGAAGTACATTCTATTATTATCTTTAAAAGATTGTAACCAGGCTACCGGATCTTATGTCCACAAAAACCCTTGATTGGAGAATGTGATTGATGACACTTATCCTGTGAACGTGCTTCATTGGAGCATGTGATTTATGATACACCCAAAGTGGAGGGGGGAAACAGCATCACGGGTGACTGTAAATTAGGTGTGCCAGAGTTGGCTTCATACAGGCTAATGCCGCTCCTGTTGTTCCTAATAAATCTTCTGGATTCTTTTGAAGCTTGGCTCAAGGCTCATGATTTAAGTAGGGCAATTGCCAGAATCCTGACAGCAGTCACAGAGAATGACGTATAAACTGCAACTTTCCATTTTTCCATTCTTCAATTGATTTAGGGGCTCCAGTTTGGATTTCCAGTTCATACAATGCCCTTTCTTTTTATTTGTATAATACTTTTCATTGTTGTCATGTTTTACAGAAATGGACAGGGAAGCTACCAGTCTTAATTCCTGCAAAATAAAAACGAGCAATAGATATAAAATAGCAAAAACTGAGGTAGAAGATTCACAGGGAGACATGGATTATTTAGTGTTGCTGTTGTTATTGCTCTGTTTGTATATTTAATTTTGGAACACCATAATCACATATCCTGTGCTTTTCACAAAAAAAGCATGCACAATTCCTGAAATGTTGTGTTGCTCATTTAGAAGGATGTCGGGAAATGCTCCATCTCACAAATTCTCTCAAAGGCCAACAAAGTCCAAGATAATCTCCCACTGAAAACTATTCCAAAAACTACAAGTAAAAGAAGAAGAAAATCCCCTAGACTCCATCTCTTTGATCTCACAAAAAGCATATTCTCAGGATATTCATCTCCTTCCGTTAAACGACCTGGGTTAAATTAAACAAGGTTTGGCCTGGCTCTAAACTGCTCATTAAGGACCCTTGTCAACTCTTTCTTACAATTCCTTTCTTTTAATATCAACCCGAATATATAGTCCTTTCATCCTGCAGTGGCCTTCATCCTACAGTGGATAGACAAAGGCTAAAATGATGATGATGATGATGATGATGATGATGATGATGATGATGATGACAATGATGATGATACAGTCCTTTATGTTCCCCATTTTTCTGCATAGAGTCTGCCTCCCTCCAGGTGTGTGAAAAGTTGTGCGCCTGGATTTTTCAAGGTGGGTCAGGAAGGGAAGCCCGTTTGCTGCTATTATTGTGTTCCATGTGCAGAAGGGACTGTCTCCAATCAGGAAGGTGAGTGAGTACAGAGTACAGAGAGAACAGCCTGTCCTCAAAAAGACTAATAGTTTCTTAGTCTGTTTGTGACATAAATCTCATGCCTAAAATAAATCATGCATCTTTTTAAAAATGCAATAGTCTATGGTGGATATGTGATAAAGCAAAAAAAATGGAGTACAGTTCATATTTTAATGCAAGAACTCTTGAAAATGGTGATAAAGATGAAACCAGAGCTTTTCCTTTAATGGAAAAAGAATGAGAAAAAAATTAGAGCTTTGTTACTATATATGTTGACAGCAGCAAGACTATTGTATGCAAGAAATTGGAAGGATACTTAGATTCCTACTATGGAGGAACGGTTGCAGAAATGGATGGAGTTGGCTGAAATGGCAAAACTGACCACCTTGATTTAGAACAGAATAGAATAACAGAGTTGAAGGGACCTTTGGAGGTCTTCTAGTCAAACCCCCTGCCTAGGCAGGAAACCCTACACCACTTCAGAGAAATGGTTATCCAACATCTTTTTAAAAACTTCCAGTGTTGGAGCATTCACAACTTCTGGAGGCAAGTTGTTCCACTGATTAATTGCTCTAACTGTCAGGAAATTCCTCCTTAGTTCTAGGTTGCTTCTCTCCTTGGCTAGTTTCCACCCATTTCTTCTTGTCCTGGCCTCAGGGGCAGAAAGGAAAAGAAAAGAACACAAGTGCTTTTGCTTCCACATGGAGACCGCTTCTGAACTTCGTGCTTGATGTGCAGAAGAAAGAAACTTTGACTTTGGGATTTACCAATTAGATTGATAGATCATAATAGAAATGGCTTGTTTATACGATCAGGAAAAAGGAAAAAGTTGTGATTTGATGTTAACGCCTTATATTACTGTAACAGAGAGAATAAGAATTTAACACTTCTTTTTTTCTTTCTTATTTTTCCTCACTTCTCCTTCCCCTTTCCCTCCCCACTGCTTTCCTATTTACTTTGTATTTTGTATTTTATATTACTTTATAACTCAATACAAATGTTTAACTGGAAAAAAAAGGAATGCAATAGTAAGAAAGATGAGACATGTTGAACTGGCTGAACTGAGCATAATCATGAGCATTAACTTCAGTCACCCACTGCTGTTTAAAAGCAGAAAGATGCCCTTCACAGCCCATAAACTTTTACCTTACTTTGATTTTTCAATTTCTTACCCAGAAAGCATCTTAACTATTGCCATGAAAAATAATACGGTAGTGACTGAAGATGATAGGTGCTATTTTTCTTTTCTGCAGATGCAGATTATTGCACCAAATGTCCAGAAGATCAACATCCAAATAAAGAGCGAGTTGAATGTCTCCCGAAAAGAACAATCTACCTGGCCTATAATGATAATCTGGGGACCATCTTGGCTTCTCTTGCACTCTTTTTGACCTTAACTACCCTTCTTGTTTTAGCAATCTTTGTTAAATACAGAGAAACTGCCATCATCAAAGCAAACAACCGGGACCTTTCCTACATCATCTTGTTCTCCCTTCTGCTTTCCTGTTTGACTTCCTTCCTCTTCATTGGCCAGCCAAGGAGAGCAACCTGCCTTCTCCGACAAACAGCCTTTAGTATCATCTTCTCAGTTGCCATCTCCTCTGTCTTGGCCAAAACTATCACAGTTGTGCTAGCCTTCCTGGCCACAAAGCCAGGAAACAGGGTGAGGAGGTGGCTTGGGAAGCGGTTGGCCAACTATATCATTCTTTGTTCTTCCACAGTCCAAGTGGTCATCTGCAGCATCTGGTTGGTGGTCTCCCCTCCATTTTCTGATTCTGACGTGCACTCCCAACCAGGAGAGATTGTACTTCAATGTAATGAAGGATTCCTTCCCATGTTTTATGTTGCTCTTGGCTACATGGGCTTGCTGGCTGCCATTTGCTTCACTGTAGCATTTCTGGCCCGGAATCTGCCTGGGGCCTTCAATGAAGCCAAGCTGATCACCTTCAGCATGCTGGTCTTTTGCAGTGTCTGGGTATCCTTTGTTCCCACCTACCTGAGCACCAAAGGGAAGTACATGGTGGCTGTGCAGATCTTCTCCATCTTGGCTTCCAGTGCTGGCCTGCTGGGCTGCATCTTCATCCCCAAATGCTATATTATCTTATTAAGATCAGATATGAATACAAAGGCACAGCTAATAGTTAAAACATAGGCCAACAACTGATTCTTACTCATTTTCCCCCAAATGCCATCACCATATCCATGCTTTGTTTTAAAAACTCTTGCTAT
Organism: Naja naja; assembly: GCA_009733165.1. Classification (NCBI taxonomy): domain Eukaryota; kingdom Metazoa; phylum Chordata; class Lepidosauria; order Squamata; family Elapidae; genus Naja; species Naja naja. The sequence goes on from CM019149.1 coordinate 10,782,550, forward strand.
AGAAAGTTTGTCCATTTTGTTAAACTGTTCTAGGTTGGGATATTCTCTTTTTTATTACTACAGTCTTAAGGTCACTCCTTGTACATATCACTTCCATACAGTATATGTAGCAGCCACAGGACAATGTTGGATTATCAAACTTTTGTTTTGTTCTGTTCTGTTCTGTTTGCCAACTCTGATGGTTCACCGAGTATGAAATAATGTATCCCCATTTTGAGATGGAGGGATAGCTTAGAGAAATGCAACTGTATAACGTGTGAGTTTGAAATGGAGGAAATGTAACAACACGTACTTGAAAGAGCCTTGGTAGCTCAGGCTGTTAAATGCCTGCTCTTAAGATCCAGCTGCCTACAACTGCTGTAGGCTCGAATCCCACCAGGCTCAAGGTTGACTCAGCCTTCCATCCTCTCGGGGTAGGTAAATTGAGGACCCAAGATTGTTGGGGGCAATTAGCTGACCTTGTAAAAATGCCGCTTAGTAATAAGCAGGCATATACAATGGAATGAAGGCTATTGCTGAGCACACTGGGTTGTATCCCAGAAATTGTAAGCCGCCCTGAGTCTTCGGAGAAGGGCGGCATATAAATGTAATTAAAAAAAAAAAAAAATAGATAGGAAGTTAAAAGATTTTACAAAAAGAAGATAGGCAGCAGAAACCACAAGTACGGGCAAATGGACACATAGAGTAAAAGCAAGGTACAACTCCCCAAAAAAGGTGATAGCTTTGTGAAATTTTACTTTCTTATTTCTTGAAATCAATTGTATAAAAGATGGCACTTTGCTGTTGTTCGGGGTCTCAGCTCCTTTAGCAGCTGGGACCCATTTTTGCTGAAGTGCTTCAATAAAAGTTTTGTGAAAGTCCATCACTTGTGTCTGGCTCTGATCAGCTTCTGCACCAGGCTGAATCATTTTTGGAACAACTCCCTTTTGGTTGGGCCCAAGCCTACATCCAGTTTATGGCAGGCTTATTGGTGTGGCACGGGGTTGCAATGGCAGCAGTTTAATATTTGTAATGATATCAGTGCACAAAGTGTTGATGTCAGTGCACAAAGAATGTAGGGCTTCAATGACATTATCACAACCAGTTTAGCTTGATGGCTCACCTACCACTGACTATTTTGTTGGAGACCTAAAGGCTGAGCTCCCACTTACTTTCCTCTCTGAGGGAAACCTCTCCTCCTTCTTCATGTTTCTAAGGAAAACCGGACACCACAAACATCTTCTTCTTTATTAGTTTATTCTACAATTTTGCAAACTCAAAAGTTCTTTAATTGAGTACTTTTAGACATCCAAAATTACTTATTGCAAATGAATTAATAGCTTAGGACCTATGCTGTCCAGCCAGTTTAGAGTTAATGGGATTTGGGATAGATAGTTAGGAACTGAGAGCTGTCCCCTTAAGGGAATGCATCCTGGGAAATGTAGTCCATATCATCTGGTCACATCTGTAATCCTGATTGGTCACTCAATTGACCCTTGTTGGTTTGGGGGAGGCTTCATCACTCTAGCCTGAATCCTATACTATGCAGTCACTGCAATTATCATCATGGTTATCATCATGGGGATGAGAGTTTAATATCTTTCTACACCACAATTCAGAAATGCAAAGGTTTGGACATTAAGAAGAACCTCGTCATAACTGTGAGTTGACAGGATGCCCAATGAACCAATAAAAAAGACTTTGTATAGATGCTTTGTGGAGTTGTTCTGTCTGCTTTATACCCATCCAGAGCATAATAAGCAGAACAGGACCCTCCCATAACTCCCATCCTTAATAGCTATTACATACAGATTAAATTTAGGATGTAAAAACTCTAGGTAGCAAATTCCTGAATTGATTATAGCAGACATGTGAAACTTGAGGCCTGCGGGCCACATCCATCCTGCAATGGGTTTAGGTCTGGCCCACAGACCTGTCCTGGAGGGGGGAGGAGCTGGTCCACGTTGACCCAGTACAAGCCCATTCCCAACCTGGCTGGGTGCGCACTTAGGAGGAGGCAAGCACGTGGGGGCTGGAATGCAGCTGATTGTTTTTTGGCACTGGCTGGATGCCACAAAGTTTTAAATCGGTGCATAGAGCCCCAGCAGCAGAGCGATGCCAGACACCAGTGCCTCTGCTGCCTCCACAGGCTCACTGCTGGCCCCGCAGTCAGCAAGTGCTTCCCTTTCCCCCAGATAGGCTCCACCCTATTTTTTGTCCCCCTGTGGAAGAGAAGACCACTGTCATTGCTGCAACCCTCTCACCCTCCCAGCCCACCTCCTCCTGACCTCTCCTGGTAGTCTCCCATTTTTGGTCCCAGGGGCCTCCCTAGCCACCAGCAGCCTCACCCTCCCATCATCAGGAAGGGAGGAAGAACAGAAGAAAGGAAGGAAGGAAGGAAGGAAGGAAGGAAGGAAGGAAGGAAGGAAGGAAGGAAGAAAAGCACAACAAAGAAAGAAAGTTAGGAATGAAAAGGAGGGAGGGAAGGAGGGAGGGAGGGAGGAGATTGGATTGAGAGGGGAGGAGAACCTGAGGGAAGTCCTGCCTTAGAACTTGGCCACCAGAATCTCTGTTGCCCCCTTGCCATCCCCTTGCCCTCTTCTCCTGGCCTCTCCTGGTGGTTTCCCATCCTACCGCTGAGGATGTTTTCCTTACAAAGCTGGGTCTTTGCTTTCTACTACAGCATGCCCCTTGGCTCTGCACTGAGGTTTTAAGGTCATGGATGGGCAGGAGGCCAGCACTGGGTCAGGACTGGTGTGGGGACTTCAAGGCAGCCCCTCCCTTGGTCATCATGGTGAGCCAGGGATGGACAGAGTGGCATGTAGAGACAGAGTTGGGCAGCTGACTGGGCTCCTTTCTTCTTTCCCTCCCTCCCTCCTTCTTCTCTTCCTTCCTTTTCTTCTTTTCTTCCTTTTCTTCTTTTCCTATTTTTTTTCCTTCCCTCTACTTTTCTTTCTTCTTCCTCCCTCCCTTCTTTCTTCCCTTTCTCCTTTCCCCCCTTCTTGCCTTCCCTTCCCTGATGGCCCCTTTGATTGGTTCTGCTTCAGAGGAAGGCCCCGCTGTCCCTCTCTTCTCCTCCAGCCCAGAAGGCCCAAGAGCCTCCCATACCCACCACAAGAAACCTGCCAAAGTGAGTGAGCACAGTAGCAGCAGCCTCAAGGAGTTAAGTGAGACCAGGCAACCCCTCAAGGAAGCAGGGCAGGGCTGCAGGGCCCCAGGGCCTGGGAACTTGAGGCCAGGTTGGGCACTCGCCCACACCACTATCCAGGAATCCTCCACATGGTCTGAGAGGGACAGAGTGGCTCCTCTGGTGAATGAAGCCTTGGCACTCACCCTGGTTTCACCTTCCTCCACTGAAGACCTCCAGATCCCCCCTCCCAGCCTTACCTGGCCCCACACAGGAGGCAGGGGATGATGGTGCTGCATGTTGAACCACAGAGGAGAAAGTTTGCATGAAGCAGTTTGCTCCAAGTCCAACTTCTGTCTTGCCAGATCTTGGGAGAGAAGGAGGGAGTGGTGGGGGAGCTGCATGAGGGAATGCTGCCCCAACAAGAAGTATCCTTATTGTCAAGGCAGAAGTTGGACTCAGAGGAAACTGCTTCTTGCAAACTTTCTCCTCCACCCTTCCACACGCAGCAGCATCATCCTCCGCCTCCTGCTTTGTGGGGAGGGGGCATCAGACAGGGAGACAGCAATGATGTCTAGGATTGGGAGAAGGCCCCCTCCTTCCTCTGTGGATAAAAGTCCCCAAATTTAGAATGCAGTTTGTATGTGTATGTGTGTGCATGTTTGTGTGCGTGTGTGCGTGTGTGTGTGTGTGTGCGCGTGCATGCACTTGGTTGCCAGAAGTTTGGGGAAGTGAGGAGCTTGTGGGGCACCGAATTGTCCTCATATCAACTTAGCCAGTGCGACTTGTTCTATCCCGACCCAGCCATCCTGAGTCAGTTGAGCCCATTGAGTGGCATTGAGTTAGCCATGCACACCCAGCCATTCCCATCTGGCACTGTGAGTTATCATAGTCTTACATGCAACTGGCCCTTTGAGGGCAGCCATGATACTGATGTGGCCCTCAATGAAATTGAGTTTGACACCCCTGGTATAATGACTGCAGCATTCACTTAACTGAGCCATGGTAGCGCAGTGGTTGGAATGCAGTATTGCAGGCTGAGTCTGCTCATGGCCAGGAGTTTGATCTTGACCAGATCAAGGTTGACTCAAAGAGGAAAAGGAAGAGGAGGAGGATGTGATAGATGAGGAGGAGGAGAAGGAGAAAGAGAAGGAGAAGGAGAAGGAGAAGAAGGAGAAAGGGAAGGAGGAGGAACTATATTTCCTTTTCTAGTGGACTGGAGGATTCAATCATGGGAATGATACCACAGAGACCGATTCTTTCTTCTATAAAATGCTACAGGATTTTTCTTGTTAATGTCACTGTGTTTCCCTTTCTAGTTTCACCCTTTCCTGAAAACCTCTCAGTTTTACAACAATTCCATGGACAGGGTGTATCTGGGCAAGAATGGTGAGCTGGAAGCTGATTTTGACCTTGTGAACTGGTTGTGGTTTCCCAACAAATCTGTAGCCAGAGTGAAGTTTGGGAGTTATGCAAGACAGAGTTCCCAGGAACCCATCTTTGTCATTGACCAGCATGCTGCTCTCTGGCCCCAAAGTTTAACAAGGTGGGGAAACTATTTCATTCCTATTTTACCTTTCAGCATTGTCATCCATTTAGTACAGTTTTTAAAGGTCTCGAAGCCCTTCAAGGTTTCAGAAGAGTTGCAGAGCCTCATCCAACTCTTGTGGTTTACATATTACATTAATATGCTGCTGATTCAGAAAGTTTGGATTATCTGAATGTTTTATTCTTATTTTCATTACACTTTCAATAACTGGTGTACGTTACAAATGTGGACCAGTCCCAAGATGGAGTAGGACAACTCACCATGGCCATCTTGTCAGAGCCAACTTGCCACAGCCTACTCACCAGAATCAACTCGCCATGGCCAACTCATCAAGGGACAACTTCAGCAGTGGGATCCTACCTCTTCCACTATGGATTCGGTGATTGTGCGCATGCAGCTTTCCACACACCAGCTGAGACCTACAGTGTCAATCAGCTGAGAGGATAAAGAACAGAAAAGCACAGGGGTGGATAGAAGGGCCGATTCTGCACTTTTTCTTCTTTCTCTCTCTCTCACCTGGTCATCAGAGAATTTTTTACTACATGTTCGGCGTGAACCGGTAGGAATTTTTGGCTACCAGTTCAGCCAAACTGGGCCGAACCAGTAGCATATCACCACTGGACAACTTCCTCAGCCCAATTCACCACAGGACAATTCAACAATTCAATTTAATTATTTTAAAGTAATTGAAAAATTATATTAAATGTTTGCCATTCACATTTCATTTTCTCGCTCCTTTTGTGTCCTTTCTTTAATGATTCTATTCCGTCATTTCTTTCATATCAATCTAACTCTTTTCACAGCAAGTTGGCTGCAGAGAGTTAGCCAGATCTATAGCAAAAGCAATAGCACATAGACTTAAATACTGCTTCACAATGCTTTACATCCCTCTCTAAGTGGTTTTACAGAGTCAGCCTCTTGCCCACAACAATCTGGGTCCTCACTTTACCCACTTTGGATGGATGGAAGGCTGAGTCAACCTTGAGCCTGGTGGGACTTGAACTTCCAAATTGCAGGCAGCCGATAGTCAGTAAAAGTGGCCTGCAATACAGTACTCTAACCACTGTGCCACCGTGGCTCTTGTCTCATCCCAATATACCCGTAAACTACAACTGATAATGAACAATAGACAAACATTGCAAAACAACCTGAAGCAGCAGATTCACTGGAAGAGATAATTCACTTGTTTCTTTTTTTTGCAAGTTTGGATTAACATGATCATGTGACTCATGTTTTTTTTAACAAAATAAAACACATGTAATGCAATAAGCATTTCCCAATGGTGGCTCTTAATGAGGATTCCAGGAAGAGCTCCATTTTCTTATTTCTCTCAAAGGCTAACAAAGTTGAGGCAAACATGCAACAATTTCCCATTGCAAAGTATTCCACAGTCTGGAGCAGTGATGGTATTCAGCTGGTTCGCACCGGTTCAGGTGAACCAGTAGCAAGGATTTGGCCTAGGTCGCTGAACTGGTAGTAACTTCTGGCTGGCCACATGCCTGACTCAGTCGCCGCTTGCTCGCTTGCCCCACCCAGCTGATGCTCACTAACCGCAGCTCACCTTCCTGATACTCGCCCACTCAGTCACTCCTTAAAGTATTTCTTTTTTCCCCTCCGACAATCAGCTGTTCCTAAGATCAGCTGTGCCAGATTCCCTCGCCACTTACTGCTTTGTCCAGGAGGCTTCCCTGAGGCCCAGGAGGACAAGAAATGGGGGTCCTACCAAAAACCATGCCCACCCAGTCACATGGCCATGCCCCTAGCCATGCTCACAGAACCAGTAGTAAAAAATTTGAATCCCACCACTGGTCTGGAGGCAGAAAAGAAGAAAACCTCCCCTAGACTCAGCTCTGTTCTCACAGAAGGAGATTCCTGAATAAACTTCTGCTTCCATGAAATGGGCCTAATGTTCCTTATAGGCTTAAATTTCAATAGAATTTGGCCTGGCTCTACTATTCCTTTCCTTTGACATGAACTATAATATTTATGTTCTGGCTTTTGTGCTCAGAGTCTGCCTCACTCCAGGTGCATGGAAAGTTGTCGTTCTGGATACTTCAGGGAGAGCCAGGAAGGGAAGCCCATCTGCTGCTACAGCTGTGCTCCCTGTGCAGAAGGGACCTTCTCCTCTCAGGAAGGTGGGTGACTCCAGAGGGAAGCAGTCCTTCAATAACAGAAGAGTGGAATTGGAAGGGACTGTTGAGATCTTCTAGTCCAACACCCTGCTTATTCTATACAATAAACTATACCATTCAGCATCTCCTCCTGGCTTGGAACTGAACTAGAGTTTACTTCCAATAATCTGAATGGAAAGATGATTGATGATGAACTGGCAACTCATTAATCTGAGCTCCCACACCGTAAAGAAAAAAGATGCCCTGGGATTTAATATAGTTGAACACAGTCCATAAAATTGTACCTTTGGTTTTTCTATTTTTTTAGCCATGTGGTACCATCTCTGGTGGTAGCATAGAAAAGCTAGACTAGTGGAGGGCGATGATAAGCACTATTCTTCTTCTCTTCAAATGCAGATTATTGCACCAAATGTCCAGAATATCAACATCCAAATAAGGAGCAAGATAAATATCTTCCTAAGGAATTAACTTACCTGGCCTTCAATGACAACCTGGGGACCACCTTAACTTCTCTTGCATGCTCTTTGGTCTTAATTACTACTCTTGTCTTAGCAATCTTTATTAAATATAGAGAAACTCCCATTGTCAAAGCCAGCAACCAAGACCTCTCTTACATCCTCCTTGCCTCTCTCCTGCTTTCCTTCCTGTCCGCATTTCTCTTCATTGGACGACCAAAGAGAACCACCTGTCTTCTCCGACAAACTACCTTCAGCATCATCTTCTCAGTAACTGTCTCTTCCGTCTTGGCCAAAACAATCACAGTCGTGTTGGTTTTTCTGGCCACAAAGCCAGGAAACAGAGTGAGAAAATGGCTTGGAAAGAGTTTGATCAACTCCATCATCCTTTCTTCTTCTGGTGTCCAGGTGGTCATCTGCAGCATCTGGCTGGTGGTCTCTCCCCCATTTCCTGATTCTGACATGCAGTCTCAACCAGGAAAGATTGTGCTTCAGTGCAATGAAGGATCTCTTGCAATGTTTTATGTTGCTCTTGGCTACATGGGATTCCTGGCTGCCATCTCCTTTGTGGTGGCTTTCCTGGCCAGAAATCTGCCTGGGGCCTTCAACGAAGCCAAGCTGATCACCTTCAGCATGCTGCTCTTCTGCAGTGTCTGGATTTCCTTTGTGCCAGCCTACCTGAGCACCAAAGGGAAATACATGGTGGCTGTGCAGATCTTCTCCCTCTTGGCCTCCAGTGCTGGCCTGTTGGGCTGCATCTTCATGCCCAAGTGCTACATTATTTTGATAAGACCAGATCTGAATGCAAAGGAGCAGCTAATTGTGAAAACTTAAGTCAGCAACTGACTCTTAAACATTTTTTCCACAATGTCATCATTTCACAAAAAATCTGTGTTATAAAAAGTCTTGTAATGGAAAATGTGTATTTTTATTCTGGACTGCAAAAAAATGTATTCAAATCTATGAGTAGTATTTCAGCTCTCACACTTAGTTATTTTTATGTATAGTTACTTATCTTACATATTTCCTAGTCTTTATATCTACATAGTTTGAGTAATTTTTCAGAAATAGAATCTAAAATTATTATTCAGACTTTTCTGTATATTGACCTGCCTTTCTGTAGCAGCCAGTGGATCAGGGTTTGGTGTTACATTTGTGTGGTTTGGCATTGCAGGTCTCAATGGTGCTTTTTCCCCAAGAAAGTCCAATTGCATTTTGGAAAAAGTTCCTTTGGGACAATCATGACCTAGATGATTGAGAATCTCCATAGACACCCCATTACAGGCTTTGTGTCCCATTATGTCAACATATAAAAGATCCAAAGCTTTGGAGTTTACTGTCTGTTTAGTCTCTTTCTTCTTGTTTTTCTGGAATTAAACCCTTTATGCATGAAGACAAATTCCTTGTGTGTTCAATCTCACCTGGCCAATAAAGAATTCTATTCTTATTCATCTTTTGGATTTTCTTTTTTCTTTTTCATTGTTGTTTTCAGCAAACTTTAGGAAATTGCGGTGAGTCTATTATTCCTGTATTGTTTGTAAGTGAAGAAAAGAAAGCTTGTCTTCCTGGATTACGAGTCCCTGTGTTCCGTCATTCAAGTCCTAGTCATCCCACAGTTGGACTATTGCAGTGTGCTCTACATGGGGCTACCCTTGAAGATCATTCCAAGCTATAACTGGTGCAGAGAGCATCCACACAACCAGCTCTATGGGTCCCTAAGGAGGCCCATGATTTGTTTTTAATCATCTTTAAAGCCCTCAATGTCATGGTCCAGGTTACTTGAGGAGGCATCTCATCCCAAAGGGATTCATCTGTCCAACCTTTCCCTCAGAGCAGGCATGTTGCCTCCTCAAAAAGCACCTTTGGAAAACCCATGACCTGGATTACTGAGAATCTCCATGGTCTTCAAAGCTCCTAATGATTTATTAGCATGCTAGGTGCCCTGGTGGTGCAGTGGTTAGAATGCAATATTGCAGGCTGACTCTGTCCGCTGCCAGGAGTTTGATCCTGAGTGCCTGAAGGTTGACTCAGCCTTCCATCCTTCCATCCTTCCAAAGTCATTAAAATGAGGAGCCAGATTGTTGAGGGCAAGAGGCTGACTCTGTAAACTCCTTCGAGAGGGCTGTAAAGCACTGTGAAGTGGCATATAATTGCTATTGCTATTGCTAATAACTGCGTCCTCTTCACAGATGATTTAAAAATATTCAACACCACTGACAATGCTACTGTCCTTCAAAGCAGCCTTGATTATGTGTCTGAATGGTCAAACAATTGGCAACTACAAATCTCGACCAACAAATGCTCTGTCCTATATATTGGTAAACAAAAATCAGTACACCAAATACAAGCTAGGCAGATATGACCTCTTTGATGACCCTCACTCTGTCAAGGACCTTGGAGTACTTATATCAAATGACCTAAGTGCCAGAGCTCACTGTAACAGCATTGCCAAAAAGGCATTAAGAGTTGTAAATCTAATCTTACAAAGCTTCTCCTCCGGAAATATTGAAATGCTAACTAGAGCATACAAAACCTTTGCTAGACCAATACTCGAATACCGCTCATCTGTCTGGAATCCACACTGTATATAGGACATTAATACAATTGAGCAAGTCCAGAAGTATTTCACGAGAAGAGTCGACACTCCTCTGCTTGCAACAGAATACCCTACACCACCAGGCTTGAAATTTTGGGCTTGGCCAACCCTGAACTACACCGCCTACAGTTGGACTTAAGCGTAGTACACAAAATGTCCTACCAGTCAATGACTACTTCTGTTTCAACCGTAACAATACAAGAACACAAAACAGATACAAACTCAATGTTAACCACTCCAAACTTGATTGCAGAAAGTACGACTTCAGCAACAGACTGGTCAATGCCTGGAATGCATTACCTGACTGTTGTTACATCCTCTAACCCCCACTCCTTTAACCTTAAACTATCGACTATTGACCTCACCCCATTCCTAAGAGTTCAGTTTAGTTTAGTTTTTCGTACAATGAAATTAAATATGTTCTTCAGTGTACATTGTGACTGTGAAAATAAACACAAACATACATCCTTCACATTCTATACATTGAATTGAAAACCCCTGATACTGCATTAATATTGCACTATACAGTAGAATTCAATAGAGTTACTGCCCTGGGATAGAAGCTATTTTTGGCCTATTTGTCCTTGTTTTTTATTATCCTGTACTAAGAGGTCTGTAAGGGGCATGCATAAGTGGACAATCGTGCCTACCATCCCTGTCCTATTGTCCCCATTTATTTGTACCTATTTCCTGTATTCTTACCAGTGGTGGTATTCAACCGGTTCAGCCTGGTTCTGGTGAGCCAGTAACAGCAATGAACAGCTGAAATTGAACCGGTTCTCTCCGCTGTGCTGCTGTTGGGCCCACCTGCCTGCCCAGACTCCATACTCACATTTATCTTCTGTTTTTCAAGTGCAGCTGCTTTGCGCGGCACAGAAGGGTGCCGCACGGCAGCTGCTGAAGCGATTGGGAAAGTGCAGGCTTGCAGGAAGTGAGTCAAAATGCCTGTGCGCCTGTGCAAACACCTCTGAGCCTGTGGAAAGTGTGTGTTTGGCACGCACACCAAGCCGTGGCCACCAAACCAGTGGTAAAAATTGTTGAATCCCACCACTGATTTTACCATCGACTCAGTCAGGAACCAGTGGCCACTGTTATGATATCTACAGAATAACCCTTGAGTAAAAAGGATATGCACATGGAAATGTTTATTGGAATAGTTATGAATAATTTTTCAGCCAAACACAGATACACTAAACTGAGTTAAAGTTTACTCTAAGAAATAGCACAGTCCAACAAATGGTCTAGGTCATATATGTTTAACAGTTCAAATAATATCCAAGCACAAAGTCTTCTTACCGGTTGCAAATCATTTACAGTAAACAAAAATATCAAAGTATAATCACAGCATAAATACAACAGAGAACCTTAGATAGGAACAGAATGTCAGAGAGAGAAAACCATGATCTCCTCTCCCTCTTATGGCAACTTGCAACATAATCAACCAATCAGAATATAGTATAAATCAATACAGTGATTTTTCTTAAAGCTACAAACATACATTTTTGTTTTATATATTGCCAACCCAACTACTTTGTGTACAGATTCCTAATATTCTCCGCTTTGGGTAGGTCAATATATAATACATTACATCTTTAAACCATAATTCTCACAGCATTCTTTATGCTTAATCGCACCTTGAGATTTTGTGAAATGATCTGCAATATTATGTTCAGTCATCAAATATCTCAAATCAGTATGTTTTGACCTTGTTTTAACAGCTAAATTAGTAGCCATACTAATTGCAGATTGATTGTCTTCATAAACAATAAACGGATCACATACAGTAATTCCAATATCTTTCAACAATTGTTTATAATATATCAATTCTGTACACATTAATGAAAAAATGAAAATTCCCTTCCATAGTGGATAAATTAACATGTTGTTGTCTAATAGACTTCCATTCTATTAAAGCATTACCCTTGGTGGCTCAGGCTGTTAAATGCCTGCTCTTAAGATCCAGCTGTCTACAATTACTGTAGGCTCGAATCCCCCAGGCTCAAGGTTGACTCAGCCTTCCATCCTCTCGGGTAGGTAAATTGAGGACCCAAGATTGTTGGGGCAATAAGCTGACTTTTAAAAATGCTGCTTAGTAATAAGCAGGCATATACAATGGAATGAAGGCTATTGCTGAGCGCATTGGGTTGTGCTCCAAAAATTGTAAGCCACCCTGAGTCTTCGGAGAAGGGCAGCATATAAATGTAATTAAAAAAAAAACTTACCACTATACCTGATGTTGACTTACGAGTCATTGTATTAGTAGCAAAACTTGAATCAGCATATGCAGTTAACACTGATTCATTACTTGGTTCTAAATATAATGAATAATGGATTGTGTGTTTTAGATACCTAAATATTCACTTAGCTGCTTGCCAATACCTTTCATCTGGTTCAGTGTTATACCTAGCCAATTAGTTTACACTGTAAGATATATCTGGTCTAAACCAATTACCCAGATATGATAGACTACCGATTAAGGACTGATATATTTCCTTATCAAACTTTTAATATCACTATGTGTAAATTCCTTACTCATTGGTGTCTTAGCAGATTTACAATGCTCCATGTTATAGTGTTTTAATAATTGGCTAATCTTCTTGGCTTGTGAAATTTTAAAACCTTTATTCATTCTCACTATATCAAGACCCAAATAATGCTTAATTTCCCCTAAATTTCTAATTTTGAATTTTTTCTGTAATCTATAAACAATATCATTTGCTTCTTATTCAGTTTTAGTTATAATTGCTTTATCATCCATAAATAACAGTAATAGAAAAATTAAGCCATCTTTTTCTCTTTGGAACAAACAAGGATCAGCTATACCAGCTTCAAAACCTATTGAAACTAATTCCTTTACAATACATTTATTCCATTCATAACCAGATTGCTTTAGCCCATAAAGACTTTTCTTTAATTTCCAATAATTAGTTTTTCCATCATTCTTTAAACCTAATGGCTTTTTCATATAGATGGTATGTTGTAACGGTGCATGTAGATATGCAGTTTCAACATCTACATGATTTATTTTACATTTATTCTTAGCTGCCCAAACTAATGCTGCTCTCAATGTATTTGCTCTCAGACTAAGTGCAAGCACTTCATCATAGTCCTCATCTGACTGAGCAAATTCTTGAGCAACTAATCTTGCTTTATGGGTAATATTCCCATCCACACTAGTCTTTATCTTATACACCCATTTGCAACCTATTGCACGCTCACCTAGTGGTAACTTTACATCCTCATACATCTCTAAATCCTTTAACGATTTTAACTCCCTATTCATAGCTTCCGGCCAAGCTACCTGATCCTGTGTAGAATACAGTTTTATTTCATTGAAATTAGAAGGTTCTTTATTAACCTGACATACAATGCTTGCTTGAAATCTGTCAGACGGACATCTCTCCCTAGTTGACCTCCTAGGCAACTCAGTAGATTTTGTTGGTATGTTCTCTTCCTTTACCTCCCCTATGAAATCCTCATCTTCTACAGTCATAGAGGGTTCTTCTATTAGTGATTCCTCCATTGAGGATTTCTCCACTATCGTATCATCAATATTATTATCATCATTATTATCGGTAAACAATGGTATCGGTAAATAATAACACTATCCTGTACATTATTAGATTCTTGTTCAAGCTTTCTCCAGCCAACATTCTCCAGAAATTTAGCACTTGCACTACAATATACATTAGTAGTACCTGGCTCCCAAAATCTAAATGATCTATGATTAGCTTCATAACCTACAAAATGTAATTGTCTCGCTCTATGTTGTCCCTTTTGCCTTACTTGCATGGGAATATGAACCCATACTGGGGTTCCAAATATGTGTAAATAACTGACATCTGGCTTTTTTCCATGCCAATGAGTAAATGATAATTCACCAGTCACTGAATTCACTACATTATTCAAAACATGATTAGCACACATTATTGCTTCACCCCAAAGTTTGTCTGATAAACCACAATCCGAAATCATAATCCTAGCTATAGCCTGTAATGTTTGTCCTCTACATTCAATATATGAGTTATGTTGTGATCTATAAGGAGCAGAATGCTTATGTTCAAAGCCAGCTTTCTGTAACATGGCTTCAAATTTTCTATTGGTAAATTCAGTACCATTATCTGTAATTAAGCTAATAACTTTCTGGTTTTTTTTCCTTTCAGCAAATTTTAGCCAATTTACAAAATGCTGGTATGTTTCTCTTCGTTTTCATTAAACAACAGAAACCATATCTGGAAAAATGATCCATTATACTTAATAATAGCAGGCTACACCTAAACTAGGTTCTTCAAATACCAAACAACAACACATCAACATTTCACTGAAACCCAATGTAGAATTTTCTTTAAAATTCTAATTATAATGAGAGATAGAAAGATAGAGTGATGATAGATAGATAGATAGATAGATAGATAGATAGATGATAGATTGATAGATACATAGAGACAGACAAATAGACAGACAGAATAGACAGTAAATAAATTTATTTGTAAATAATGGAAACCACATAAATATTTTAACTTCTAGCTTCCAACAATTCTAAGAGTGTATGGCCTGTCCAATCAGATGGATGTCAAGAGATGAAAGAATGTAGATCCTTTAGATTCAGCTTTGTATATAAGGCATTTAATATAAGCATCTACATATTTTTAACCACCATCATATCCAATGTGAAGGACAGCAACTAATAAGTAAAAATAGAACAATACAAATAAACCATTTGTGGAATGTTTATTTATTTATGAAAATATTCTGTTTTCATATTCTCCTACATAGCAAAGGAAAGAAATGCAATTAAAAATGAAATATTATTTACTGTTATTATTGGGAGAGAAGAAGGTTGAGCAAAGCACATGGTTGCTATAGTGAAGCCAGGTTCCCTTAAATGGTGTCATCCAAACTGCAGAGTAACTCCTATTTATCTGGCACTTCCTCTTCCATTTCAGGATTTAACTCAGTTAAAGAGATTGCACTCAAAGATTATGTTTCCTAAAGCATCTTTCTTTCACAGACATGGAAGACTGTTTTCAATGTCCAGAAGGTCAGTATCCCAATGTGGAACAGAATCTGTGCCTTCTGAAGGGATTACTTCCTCTCATTTGAAGAACCTTTGGGAATTACCCTCATGGTTTGTGCTTTTCATTTTCTTTCTTCACAGCTTTTGTGCTTCATCTTTTCATTAGTACCGGGACACTCCCATTGTCAAAGCCAACAATCGAACCTCAGCTATGTTCTTCTCCATTTCTCTTTTGTTTTGTTTCCTTTGCACTTTGCTCTTTATTGGACAGCCCACAAAGCTTATGTGTCTCCTTCGACAAACAACCTTTGGCATCATCTACTCAATAGCCATTTCTTCAGTTTTGGCCAAGACCATCATTGTGGTCCTTGCCTTCATGGCAACCACACCAGGAGGTGTGATGAAAAATGGTCTGGAAAGCAAATAGCCAGCACCACTGTTCTCTCCTGCTCTTTTTATTCAAGCTTTGATTTGCACTGTGTGGTTGGTAACTGGTCCTCCCTTTCCAATGTTGACATGCACTCCCTGATGGAAGAAATTATCCTGGAATGCAATGAAGGCTCTATCACCATGTTTTATGTTGTCCTGGGCTTTCTGGGCTTCTTGGCTACCATCAGCTTTACAGTGGCCTTCCTGGCCAGGAATCTGCCTGACAGTTTCAATGAAGCCAAGTTTATCACCTTCAGCATGTTGGTCTTCTGCAGTGTCTGGGTGTCTTTTGTTCCAACTTATTTAAGCACAAAGGGCAAATACATGGTGGCTGTGGAGATTTTTTCCATCTTGGCCTCCACTGCTGGTTTACTGCTCTGCATCTTTCCCCCTAAATGTTATATAATTGTTGTGAGGCCTGAATTGAATAACAAGGAACAGCTAAGAAGATGAAAGTCATAGCCAAAAAGTAGTTCATTTCAGGGGTCCCCAACCCCCAGGCTGTGGCCCACTACTGGTCTTTGAGTTGTTCCAAACTGGGCTGCAGAAGTGGTGCAAGCATTTGTGTTTGTGCATCCCCACTTGCATGACCAGTGGCCAGCGGCGGTGATGTACCATGCTACATTTGCCTTAACAGTGTGCATATGTGCCCACTGCTCATGCAAATGGAGCTGTACATGCTGTCTGGCTGTCTGGCTGCTCTTATGGAACCATCCTCTCCTCCCAACAAAGCTGGAAAACTTGGGAAATTCTTGTTTGTTTTATTATAATCATCAACAATTTAATATCTTGTGTTATAAGCATTGTAGTTTATCAGCTGTTTACAGTAAAAATATACAAGTGTCAGATTGCTTATTAAAACAATTGTATTAGTAAACAAAATAAAGAAAAATAAAATATGCGTATTTTATAATTAATAATTAAATTTAAGACTTCAAACGTGTTAGAAAGATGTATTGGAAGAGTCACAATGTATGAAAAAACCTGACTCTGGGAACTTTGAAAGAACTTTTGTAGATAAGAAGTGTTGAGATTCCTGAAATTTAAATGGCTTTCAAATTTAAGATTTCATCTGAAATTAATTTTCAGCTAGCATAATATTTAGATACTACACTTCCTTTATTTTAATACTTCTAACCTAGTAAATGGCTTGTATTTGACAGTTATAAAAAATAAATATACATACTGTAGGTGTAAGTATAGCTCTAGTTTCATTTATAATAATAATAACCTAAAATATATA
>CM019149.1:10800076-10895569 GCA_009733165.1 Naja naja
GTTTTCCTGATCCTCTCCTCCCAGCGTGCCCTAAGATGGATAGGGGATGGGCCTGGGTCCTCCTCTGAGTGCTCAGCTGGCCTCTGCCCTTCCCAGCCTCCTCCACCACCTTTGGAGCCACTTCCCTCCCTGCCGGCTGTTCCTCCTCTCCCTCAGAGTCAGTCTCCACCAGGGGCATGACACAAGCATTTGGTTGATTTCTACTCTGGAATTTCCCAGAATATTCCACAAATAGAGAGAAGATGTCTAAAGTTGGAGTAGAGACATTAAATGGTTTCTGTAAGAGTGTGATACATGATTTTATGAAGCAACATATCATATATGATATCATATATCATAGATAAAGATATAAGCCTAAAGGCACTGACCCCCATTCTGAATTCTTTGGTGAGTGGTAAGTCTCTGAGATATCCTCCCTCATAGAAAGAAAGAAAAGTCTTTGATTGTTCATGGCTGTCCTTAAGAAATGAGCAGTCTCCATTCTGATTTGTGTTCCTCGGTTCTATGAAAGACAGAGGGATAGAATCAAGATCACATGAAGTGTTAATATCACTTTATAATGCCATGGTAAGGCCAGACTTTATATTGATTTATATTGACTGCTTCCTAGTATGATTGATTGCTTATTGTACCTTATGACTATCATTAAGTGTCGTTCCATATGATTCTTGATTCTTAACAAATGTATCTTTTCTTTTTATGTACACTGAGTATTTACACCAAGACAAATTCCTTGTGTGTACAGTCACACTTGGCCAATAAAAATTCTATTCTATTCTATTTACTTGCAATATTGCATTCAGTTTTGGTCGCCATGATGTAAGAGAAATGTTGAGACTCTAGAAAGAGTGCAGAGAAGAGCAACCAAGATGATTAGGGGACTAGAGGCTAAAACATATGAAGAACGGTTGCAGGAAATGGGTATGTCTTGTCTAATGAAAAGAAGGACCAGGGGAGACATGATAGCAGTGTTCCAAGATCTCAGGGGCTGCCACAAAGAAGAAGGAGTCAAGCTATTCTCCAAAGCACCTGAAGGCAGGACAAGCAAGCAATGGGGAAACTAATCAAGGAGAGAAGCATCTTAGAACTAAGGAGAAATTTCCTAAAATCAGTGGAACAACTTGCTTCCAGAAGTTGTGAATGCTCCAACACTGGAAGAAGAGATTGTTTGAAATGATATAGAATTTCCTGCCTAAGCAGGGGGTTATTATTTATATATTGGGATTTATATGCGCCCTATCTCTCAAAGGACTCAGGTGCTCACAACAGTAAAATATATAATACAAAAATTTAAAATTTTAAAAAATATATATTAAATAGAAATCCCAAAATACTAATCAAAACCGACAACAGCCAATATACACCAATAAAAACCAATACAAACCCCGCCTCAGTCCAGGTGGCCTGTTGAAAGAACCATGTCTTCAGGTTGCGACGGCAGGATCGAGAGGTCAGGAGCCATCGCAGCTCCAGGACAGCTGGTTCCACAGGGTGGGCACTGCCACAGAGAAGGCTCTCTCCCTGGGGGTCGCCAGCTGACACTGTCTGGCCGACAGCACCCGAGGAGGCCCTGTCTGTGGGAGCGCATGGGTAAACTTGGTATGGTTGCTGGCAGTAGATGTTCCCATAAATACCCCAGTCCTAAGCCATGTAGGCCTTTATAGGTGATTACCTATAAGACTATTGGACTAGAAGGTTTCAAGTTGCCTTCTAACCAGCAGTGGGATCCTGTTCCACTACTGGTTTGGTGGTGTGGCGTGCAGGCACCTAACATGCGTGCAGCTTTCCCCATACCAGCTGAGGCCTGCAGCCAATCAGTTAAGGATAAAGAAGAAAAAAGCACAAAGGGCGGGTGGAAGCACCGATCCTGCACTTTCTCTTCATTCTCCTTTCAGCTGTTTGTCAGGGCTTTTTTTGCTACCAGTTCAGGTGAACCGGTAGCATACCACCACTGCTCTCAACTCTGTTGTTCTATAGTCTACATTGGGTAGTTGAATGAATGGACTGGGAATTTGCTTTCTCTCAGAAGCAGGCAAAATTCAAGAATCCTCACAGTTAAGATGCTAGGCTTGTCAATCCAAGGTTTGCAGTTCAAGACCAAGTACCATACAACAGGGTGAGCTCCTGTTCTGCCCAAACTACTGCCAACCTAGCAGTTTTAACAGACAACAGATAATCAGAGTTGGAAGGGACCTTATAGGTCATCTAGTCAACCCACTACCCAAGCGGAAACCCTACACCATTTCTGACAAATGGCAGTCCAATCTCTTCTTGAAAGTCTCAAGTGATGGCTCCCACAACATCGAGGGCAAGCTGCTCCATTGGTTGATTGTTCTCACTGTCAGAAAGTTTCTCCTTATTTCCAGGTTGAATCTCTCCTTGTTCAGTTTCCATCCATTATTCCTTGTCTGGCCCAGAGGTGCTTTAGAAAATAGCTTGACCCCTTCCTCTCTGTGGCAGCCCCTCAGATATTGGAAGACTGCTATCATGTCTCCCCTGGTCCTTCTCTTCCCTAGACTATCCAAGCCCAGTTCCTGTAACCGTTCATATGTCTCCAGTCCAGGGGTGGGATTCAAAATTTTTAACAACCGGTTCTGTGGGCGTGGGTTAGGTGGTGGGCAGGGCTTGGTGGTCATGTGACTGAGTAGACATGCCTTGGTGGTCATGTTATTGGCTGGGTGTGGCCAACTCAATATAATAATAATAATCAATCAATTGATTGCGCATGTCCGTGATGGAGGGCAGGCTGAGAGGCAGCTCGGGGGATGAGTTTCCAGTTTGGCAAGGGGTGCCGATGGGGGACTTCCTGGCTGCCCTTTTCCTACCTGGGTTTTGTGAGAGGGTCGGTGCGGAGCGGGCTGTTTATGAGCCAGCTGGGCGTCGGCAAGCCGCCTTTGGGCTTGCCGGCGTCATCCTGGCGGGGAGATGGCGGTTGCGGCTTTTGGATTGGAGGCCTTGGCGGCCTCGCGGTTTTCCAGCGGCTCTCGAGGCTTTCGGGCGGCCGGCGGCGGCGGCAGCGGCTGTAATGTCTTTGCTGATGGCTGCGGCGGCTATAGGAATGTGCCTTGATGCCTGCGGTGCCTGCGGTGGGATCAGAGGGCCAGGTCGGCGGCAGAGATGCGAGAGATGCGGAGATGTGGACTCCAGTCTTTTGCGGCAGCAGCTGGGCGGCGGCAGTTGCCTGCCTCGGCGGCGGAGGCAGTTGCCTCTGGCGGAGGCTGCTGGATCCGTCGGCTGGGATGGCTGCTCTGCGATGGCTGCGATGGCGGAGGCTGTGGAGAGGGAGAGAGCAGCGGCCAGGATGGTTCCGGCCGTGGCGCTGAGTCCTGTGGCCTTGGTGGTCTGACTGTTTTCTTGGGCACAGGCTGCACCAGGAACCATGTTGATAAAGGTGGTGGCGAGTTTGTTAGCTACCTTCGGGCCAACGGCGAACCCTTGGATTGTTTGCTGCTTTCTGGTGGTCTAGGCCCAGGCCCTGATGTTTCTCCTCTTCCTCTTCCTCCTCTTCCAATGGCTGGATTGATTTGGCGGGTCGGGTGGGCTGTGACTGCCTAGCGGGGATGGGATATATACCCCTGCGGTTGGCAACTTTCTGTGGCCCTGGACCCTGCCTTGAGGAACCCGATGCTTTAGGTTCCTCTGGATCTCCTGCCTATCGAACTGGATATCTGACTGCCTGGCTTTTTCTTTATTTCTCGGTCCTCTGTGGAGATATTTATCACCCTATCCAATGGTCACGGTCCTTAATTACCAACTGGACCTCTCCTTTTTACCAGGATCCTGAGTGGACAGGCCCCATTGTTGTGGGAGGACGATGGGAGGATTATCTCTCTACTGTGGGAGAGTAGAGATTCAACATCTGATCCTGCAGTTTTGAGATTTTTTTGGTTTTCCGCTGTGAGAGAGCGGTTGCCATTTATTACCATCTTCGGTCTCGGGGCGGGTGAGAGACCGGTCTGAGACTGAAACTCTTGACTACTGTAGCCTGTATTCCTCTGTCCTCCATTCGGATTTTTAACATCTTCCCCCGGTTATATAATGCCATGCTTTACTCTGACCCCTTTATAATTTTGCCAACTGTTTTATGGGACCTTACTCGCTTCGGTGTGGGCACTCAGGACTGCGCCCTTGTCCTTGAGTTGGCCAGGGGACTATCAACAGCTTACCTTGATGGCGGTTCTTGGGATCCCGAGAGGTGGCATGCTGCAATCAATGGGCCAAATTTTAAATTAAGTTCTAAGGGTTGAATCTTAAAATTTTTAATTCGTTGTTTTAAAGGGTTAGGGAAGGGGAGGGTGTTGGGGTCACTTTGTAGCCAGAGGCGGCGGGAGTGTGTGGGGTTGGGGGCGGCGGCTCCGGGCCCTGGGGGGGGCTGCGATTCCCAGGGTGATCGGGATTGGAAGAGGGGCGAGGCATAGGGCCATATCAGGTTAGGGGATCGCGCACCCGACATTTAAGGCCGGTTGCGCGCTCCGACCCTATATGGCCTCCTCCCAAGGGGGCAACGGAACTAGGATCCCTGGGCTTAGGTTGGTGTATTTTAATGCCAGGTCGGTGGCTAATAAGTCTTCCCTCCTCCGGGAGATCATTGAGGAGGAGGCTGCTGACCTGGCCTGCATCACTGAGACCTGGTTGGGGCCAGAGGGGGGTGTCCCTCTGGTTGATCTATGCCCACCAGGTTTTGGGTTCTGCACCGCCACGGGCTCAGGGTAGGGGTGGTGGGGTGGCCGTGGTTATTCGGGAGACCTTGTTTCCAAGGGAGGTCTCTGTTGCAGAGATAGGCGGGAGTGAGATCCTTCTCCTGAGATGGGGGCCTAATGGGCGGGTGGGCTTGCTGCTAGCATACCTTTCCCCAGCTATGTGGCAGCGGCCCTGCCTGGGCTTCTCGATCTCCTCTCCGGGGTGGCGGTGGAGCTTCCGGACCTTATGGTTCTGGGGGACTTCAACCTGCCTTCCTTGGGGGTCGGGTTTGGCCCAGGAATTCATGGCTTCCATGGAGGCCATGGGCCTGACCCAATTGATTCAAGGCCCTACTCATGGAGGAAACACTCTTGACCTAGTTTTTGTCTCTGAACAGTGGCGGAGTGACAGAGGGCAGGTCACTATTACGACTCTGCCTGTTCCATGGTCTGATCACTATCTCCTACGGCTGGTCTTCCAACAGGCCGTCCCCACTGCTGGGATGAGGAGCCACCTAGATGGTTCCGCCCCAGGCCTAATGGACCCTGAGAGGTTCCAGGCAGAACTGGGGTTTTTCCTTCTTCCCTTGCTCACAGCTCTGCCGAGGATCTGGCAGTAGCCTGGCATCGGGCTGCATCGGAGGCCCTCGACAGAGTTGTCCCCATCGTCCCCTTGTGCGCCGTGGATCCCGGATGGCTCCTTGGTATACTGAGGAGCTCCGGGATGAAGCGCCGTCGAAGGGTTTAGAGAGCAGGTGGAGGTCTACCCGTTCCCAATCCGACCGAGCCCAGTTGAGAACCTTTATTAGGACTTACCTGGTAGCTATGAGAGAGGCGAGAAGATCTTATCTCTCCACTCTCATAGCGTCCGCAGATAATCGCCCGGCCGCCCTGTTTCGGGTTACTCGCTCCCTCCTGCAGTTGGGGGATCGGACCCGTTGCGGGTAAGGCTGAGAATTTGTGCAATATCTGTCGGATAAGATTGCTCGTATTAGGGACGGGTTGTCCTCCGATTTGCAGTGGTCTGAGGAAGGGGTGCAGGGAGTCTGGCTATTGTTATCTGGGATGAGTTCGATCCGGTTTCGAGGATGAAGTGGACAGGATTATGCGGCGAATGAGTTCCACCACCTGTTTGTTGGACCCGTGTCCCTCCTGGCTGGCTTATGCCGCCAGGGAGGCCACCTGCGGTTGGCTCCGGGCAGTTATCAACGCTTCTTTAAGGGAGGGTGTCTTTCCCACCGCCTTGAAAGAGGCGGTGGTGAGACCCTCCTGAAGAAGCCTGCCTTGGACCCGACTGTGTTAGACAACTTTCGTCCAGTCTCCAACCTTCGTTTTTGGCGAAGGTTGTTGAGAGTGTGGTGGCTCAACAGGTTCCGCTTTTCCTGGATGAAGCGGACTACCTAGATCCGTATCAATCGGGCTTCCGACCGGGTACAGCACGGAGCGGCATTGGTCGCGCTGATGGATGATCTCTGGAGGGCTCGGGATAGGGGCTTTTCCTCTGTCCTGGTCCTATTAGACCTCTCAGCGGCTTTCGATACCATCGACCATGGTATCCTTTTGCGTCGCCTTGAGGGGTTGGGAGTGGGAGGCACCGTTCTTGGTGGTTCTCCTCCTACCTCTCGGGAGGTCATCGGTGTTGGCGGGGGGTCAGGTCGTCCCCTAGGATCCTCTCTTGTGGGGTCCCTCAGGGGTCGGTCCTTTCCCCCTTTATTTAACATCTACATGAAGCCGCTGGGTGAGATCATCCGTGGTTTTGGGGTGAAATTCCATCATGCGCTGATGATACTCAGCTGTACATTTCCACCCCAGGCCAGATCAGTGATGCCCTCTCCCTGATGACTCGGTGTTTGGATGCGTGGAACTGGATGGCGGGAACATGCTTCGACTCAACCCGGCCAAGACTGAGTGGCTGTGCATACCGGCGTCGGCCCAGTCAAGATTATCCATCTTTGGCCATAGGGGAGAGGTGTTGCCCCCTGTGGATAGGGCGGAATCTGGGGGTCCTCCTGGATGTGCGGCTCGGTTGGAGGAGCAGGTGGGGGCCGTTGCCAGGGGCCTTTGCCCAGCTCCGCCTGGTTCGACAACTCGCCCTTTTCTGGACCGGGGCGCCCTGCGCACGGTCACTCATGCCCTTGTTACCTCCAGGCTCGACTACTGCAACGCTCTCTATTTGGGACTGCCCTTGCATACCATCCGAGATTGCAGCTGGTGCAGAATGCGCGGCGCTGGTGGTGATGGGAGTTACCGGTTCTCCCATGTGACCCCCTCTGCGCGGCCTGCATTGGTTGCCGGTTGCGCTCGGGTGAGATTCAAGGTTTTACTGTTAACATACAAAGTCCTTCACGACATGGGTCCTCAGTATTTAAGGGAGCGTCTTCTTCCAATGTCGAATACCGATCGCCCTGTGCGAGCTCATAGGCAAGGACTCCTCGGGGTCCCGTCGGGCCAATGCCGCCTGGCGGTTCCCCGACGACGAGCCTTTTCTGTCGCGGCCCCTGACCTTTGGAATCAACTGCCTTTGGAGCTCCGCCTGGCCCCTGACCTCCGCACCTTTCGCGCTGAGTTGAAGACCTGGTTATTTGACCAACCTGGGCTATGACCCTTTGGGGAGGGTTGTTTTAATTATTTTATAAATGTTTGAACTTATAATTTAATTTAATTGTTTTAATGTATTTATTGCCTCTTGTTTTTAGTTGTAAGCCGCCCCGAGTCTTCGGAGATGGGGCGGCATATAAGTTCAAATAATAAATAAAATAATAAATAAATAATTTATTCGACTTATATCCCGCCCTTCTCCCTAAGGATATCACTCACATCGAGGCACACATCTCCTTGCCTGGCCTTTCATGACTGTGGGGATGCTGCAACAGTCATAAGTGTGAAAAATGGTCATAAGTCTCTTTTTTCAGTGCCATTGTAACCTTAAATGGTCACTCCACACAAGCAAAGTACCAGCAAAGGAGGGGAAAAAACCTCCAGAGATGTTCCTGAGACAGGAAGTTTAGTCCTGCCAAGAATGTAATAAGGGTTAACGAAGAGGCAGTTTCTGTAAGCAACACCAGAATGTTTCCTTCTTGCCTTCCTTACAGGATTAGGCCAGTAATTTCTTCTAACAACCGGTTCTCCAAACAGCTTAGAATGTTAACAACCGGTTCTAGAGAATAGGTGCAAACTGGGAGAATCCCACCCCTGCTCCAGTCCTCTAATCATCCTGGTTGCTCTTCTCTGTACTTTTTCTAGAGTCTCAACATCTTTTTTATAATGACCAAAACTGGATGCAGTACTCTAGGTGTGATCTTACTAGGCCTTTATAGAGTGGTATTAGTACCTCACTTGATCTTGATTGTTTCCCTCTGTTAATGCAACTTAGGATTGCATTAGCTTTTTTGGCTGCTGCTGCACACTGCTGGCTCATATTTCACTGGTTGTCCACTAAGACTCCAAGATCCCTCTTACAGTTACTATTGAGCCTGGTTTCACCCAGTCTATATGGGTACTTTTGGATTTTCTTGCCTGAATGTAGGGCTTTACTTTTCTCTACATTGAATTTCATTTTGTTAGACAAGTCCCAGTGTTCTAGTATGTCAAGATCCATCTGGTTCTTGAGCCTATCTTCTTGGATGTTGTAAAATGTATATATGTACATATATATTTGTGTTGTTTTGTCTCTGTGTGTTTTAAATTTTTTGTTGAATAAAAATTTTAAAAAATTAAAAAAAAAGAAGTGTATTCGAACAATGCTGGCTTCCTCGGCTAAGGAATGGAGAAGATCAGCACTCCTTAGAGTTGGACATGATTAGACAGGGGAAAATTTTTACCTTTATATGGTTGATATCCTACTTTTTCTAATGCAGGAATGTCCACTTCATCAGGAGAACATTCTATCAGGAAAAATAATCACATATAACTAATCAATAATCACATATAACTATATAACTTATTGAAAGTTTAGAAATATACAGTGGAAAATAGTTGATTTTTTATTATATATCAACTTTTCTTTCTTATAGTCTATTGTGGTACAAGAAATCCTTATTTTCCACAAAACATCTTCCTTAACATAGGTGGAATCCCTCTTCCTCATTTAGGCCATTATTTTCCATTTATAATTACAAGCTATAAAATACAAAATCTGATTTCCCTACATATTACCAATCGCTTCCTTTTTTTTTTGCAGATCTCTTACGCATTTCTTTCTGATGATATGAATGATAAAACCCATTTTCCTTTTTTCTACCGGATGCTTCCAAAAGAAAGAATCCAATACACAGGGATCATTAAAGTGATCCAGTATTTCAGATGGACATCAGTGGCTCTTGTGGCTTCCGAAACAGACAATGGAGAAAGGTTCTTGAAAATTGTAACTCCTTTACTCCTTCAGAATAGGATTTGTCCTCTTTTCTCACAAAGTTTATCAGGGTTCAGTATGAACCTGTTTAATTTCCAAACTGACTTATTCCTGAAATGGAGACAAGTCAATGTGTTTATTTACTATGCGGAATCTACATTGCAAACTCACTATTTCTATGGCATACGTATGATAGATCAACTATTTCAACACTTTTTAAAGTCTTCTTCAGGGAAAATCTGGATAGTAACAGCCATGTGGGATCTCACTTTGAATTTGAGGTATGACATTTTCAACTATGTGGACAGTATTTTCACCTTCTCCATCCAGACCAAGAACTGGATAAAATATGAGAATGTTTACCCCCTTTCCTTTCTAACCATTGAGTTTGCCAGCAAAGCTTTTTCATGTTCATTTCAAAAGCATCCCTTTGCTGTTAAAGGCTGGGTTAGGTGCAAGGAGAAAGAACACTTGGAAATGTTAGCACAGGAGGACATTGAAGAAATCCTTTCTCTCAACAGCCATCATGTTTACAACTCCATCTATGCTCTGGCACAAGTGCTAAGTGCTGCCTATGTCTCCAGATCCAAGTGGAGAACACCGAAGGAAGGTAGAAAATCCTTGGACCTGGAAAAGCTGCAACCTTGGCAGGTATAAAGCCTTAGTAATATCATACTTAAATACTGCATGCAAATATATTATTAAAAAGATGTAATGACTCTGGAAAAAGAGAAGAATGAAGATGATTAGGGGGCTGGAGGCTAAAACATATTTATTTATTTTATTTATGAGACTTATATGCCACCCTATCTCCCTGAGGACTCAGGGCAGCTTACAAAATATGAACAATGATACAAATATACAAATATTAAAAAACTATTAAACCCAGGGTCTCATAAATATGCCAATTAAAACTATGATAAACCCCCCCATCAGTCCAGGTAGGCTAGTTGGAAGAGCCATGTTTTTAGGCCACGGCAGAAGGAGTGGAGGTCAGGGGCCACCCGGAGCTCCAGGGAGAGCTGGTTCCGTAGGGTGGGTGCTCCCACCGAGAAGGCCCTGCCCCTGGGGACTGCCAGCTGACATTGCCTAGTCAACGGCACCCGGAGAAGGCCCTGTCAGTGGGAGCACACAGGACGTTGGGAAGCTGTTATTGGCAGCAGGGTCTCCTGCACATACCCTCGTCCAATGCCATGAAGAGCTTTATAGATCAAAACCAGCACCTTGAATCTCACCTGGAGGGCAACTGGTAGCCAGTGCAGCTCATGCAGGAGGGGTGTAACATGGGAGTATCAGGATCCTCCCATCACAACCCGCGCCGCTGCATTCTGGACAAGTTGAAGCCTCCGAGTGGTCCTCAAGGGCAGCCCCATATAAAGAGCATTGCAGTAATTCAGACGGGAGACAACGAGTGCATGAGTGACTGTACGTAGGGCATCTCGGTCGAGATAGGGATGCAGCTGGCGCACCAGAAGAACAACTGGAGGAATTGGGTATGTCTAGTCCAGTTGTGGCGAACCTTTTTGTTGTGGTGTGCCGAAAGTGCGCATGTGTGCATGCTGGCACCCACAATGCAATGCACCTCACCACTACCCACACCACTGCACACGCAACACACACACACACATACCTGCCCCCTTATCTGCACTGCACATGCCCGCACCTCCCAACTCATTTTCAGCCTGGTTTTTGGCCTCCAAAGGCTTCAGAGGCTTCCTTCAAGCCACCAGGAGGGCGAAAATGGCCTCAAATGGGCTGAAAATCACCTGGGAGGCGCGTGCATGCACAGTGCAGGTAAGTTTGGCTGGGGCTTGCGAGCCCGCACAAATAGCTCTGTGTGCCACCTGTGGCATACATGTCATAGGTTCACCATCATGGGCCTAGTCTATTGAAAACAAGGACCAGGAGTCACTTGATAGCTGTGTTTCAATATTAAAGGGCTCCACATAGAATAGGAAGGTCGACCTATTCTCCAAAGCACCAGAAGGGAAGACAAGAAGCCATGGATGGAAACTAACCAAGCAACCTAGAACTAAGGAGAAATTTCTTAACAGTGAGAACAATTAACCAGTGGAATGACTTGTCTTCAGAAGTTGTGGGTGCTCCATCACTAGAGACTTTTAAGAAAAGATTGGATACCACTTGTGTCATGCCCCTGGTGGAGACTGACTCTGAGCAGTCAGAGGAGGACCCAGGCCCATCCCCTATCCATCCTAGGGCATGCAGGGAGGAGAGGATCAGGGTAAAACATGGTCTACTTGGGAGGAGAGGATCAGGGTAAAATGTGGTCTACTCAGGAGGAGAGGGCCATGATCCTCTTCATGGGTTGCAAGTGTGAGGTCTGCATAAGAGTTTAGACCTGTGTGCTAACAAATGCTGGAGACAAATTAGTGTTTTATTCCTAGATGAGGTTTATCTTGGTTGGAGTTCTTCCAACAGACTGTCCCTGGTTATCTTCCTGAAGCTGGCAATTATCTATCCTGGTCTGTCATGGAACTTTATTCAATGTGGTTTGTTTTTGACTTTTGCTTCGTTGTCGGGTCTTTGAATGTGAACTGTGTTTCTTTCCTTTGAAATGTTATTTTGACTCCTACACTGTGAACAATTAAACAGTGAAGCCAAGTTGAAGGCATTAAAGGACTTTTAGTTACGTTTTGGATTTTGTTATATTTCTGAGATACTCTGGGTCATCACAACTTGTCTGGAAATGGGTCTCCTGCTTGAGCAAGGGGGTGGACTAGAAGACCTCCAAAGTCCCTTCCAACCCTGTTATTCTGAATCAGATAGCTTCTAATCTCAGCTGAACATGACAGTTATTTTTAACATTATTGTTGTGGTTAGCCGGCAGCAGGTGCAGACAGCTGAGGAGAGCGAGGACTCAGATGAGGGGCCAGGGCCATTAGGGAGTGGATTGCTGCCTCCAGAGATTGTGGGGGCTGGCAGCAGCGATGAGGAAGTTCCCAAGGAGCCTGTGTCAACTGTGTGTGCATGCACGATTGCTCACAAGAAAGAACAATTAAAACAGCACGGGCGACTCAAGAGTAAGGCTGCAAGGTAATGGCCCCTCCTTCAAGAAGATAAAAGGCAGCTGTGCAGCGAACGTTCTTTGTAGGAAGCAAAGACGTTTTGAAACTCAGCCTCATAGACATTAGAGTTGGTATTTGAAGACTCTTGTGTTGCAAACTATTTCTTATCTGTTGTTTTTGGCAGGCTTGCAAAAACTTAGCAAGGTTCTTTCTTGTCAGAGCTAATTAGTTGGAAGCAGCCTTTTATCTGTGAAGAAACAGGATTCATAGATGAAACATTAAAAGGTTGTGCTGCTGCCTTTGTCTTGTGTTTGTTCTCTTGGAACCAGGTATGGGTCAGAACAATTATTTATAGATGGACTGGTAAAGAGCATGGACCTTAAGGAGAGATCATAGAAGCACATTTAGAATGTGAGATTCTATTACTATACCTCTGCTGATAAAAAAAAAGTTTTGGGTTTGCATGATGACTATTTCTTCACCTAGTCTACCTTAAGGGCTGTCAGTAGTGATTGCAAGAAGAACTTTAGCATCAAGAAAGGGGAAGCCAGACTTTTTCTCATTAGATAATTCAAAGCATGACCCATCAAAAATACTATGAAGGGACTTTCTTGCCTACCTTAATGGTGTTATACAGATAGTCCTTGACTTACAACAGTTCATTTAGTGAACGTTCAAAGTTACAACAGCACTGAAAAAATTGACTTATGAGCATTTTTCACATTTACAACAAGAGGTGGGCTGCTGCCAGTTCGAACCAGTTCACCCGTCCAGGTAGATCCAACCACCAGCTGGGCCTGCCCACTATCCCAGTGCTATCCTGTCCTATAAATCGCACTCTCTGCCTTGCTTGCCCCACCCATGCAGCCCAGCTGAGTTCCATGTCTCTCCCGCTCTACTCAACGCACATGAAATGTGTTTGAAGCTACATGCATGGGTGTGGCCAGCATGTGACACATCCAGTCTGCGGGCCACAAGTCTGATGGCCCTGGATTTTTCTTCCACTGTTTATTCATTTATTTTGTTTTCCATACTATATTGATTGGTTACAATTATGTGAATAGTACTGAGGTGTAATATACTTAGGTGTGAAGGGCAATATGTGTTCTCTGAATTGCTGGACTGAATTTTTTTCCCTTCAATTATGGAATTTCTTAAGAAGCAATTTATGGCTCTTGGTTCACATTGAACATTTTACCAGATCATTGAAAAAAATCCAATGGCTGCATTTGAAGAAAGTATGAAGCTCTTTTGTTGGTTTGCAGTTCTATCACTTATTCAAATCAAGTTTGTCCATTACAAATTTTTCCCCTTTAAACACAAAGACATTTGCAACTGAATCATTATTGAGAACGAGTCTGCACCAGGCAAACCATGTGTACTGTCAGGATTCCAGCAATCACCCTAATTAAATCATGATTCTCGAGCCAAACTTCAAAAAACTTCAAAGGATTTATTAGAGGTGAAAAACTGGCACTGCCCTGTATTTATATTTATTTATTTATTTATATTTGAACTTGTATGCTGCCCCATCTCCGAAGACTCGGGGTGGCTCACAACTAAAAACACAGAACAATAAATATTTAAAAAGACATTAAACTAACAAGCCCAAATATAAGACATAACAATACAATAAAATATATTAAAAAACCCATCCCTCCCCCCAAAGGAGGGTCACAGCCCGGTTGGTCAAACAACCAAGTTTTTAATTCGGAAGGTGGAGATCAGGGGCCAGACGGAGCTCCAGAGGCAGTTGATTCCAGAGGTCGGGGGCAACAGAAAAGGCTCATCGTCGGGAAGTACCAACCGGCATTGGACCGCTGATGGAACCCGAGGAGTCCTTGCCTATGAGCCCGCACAGGGCGGCCGGAGCTAGCTATTGGAAGAAGACACTCCCTCAAATATTGGGGACCCATGCCGTGTAGGACTTTGAATGTTAAAACTAAAACCTTGAATCTCACCGCGCAATCGGCAACCAATGCAGGCCACGCAGGAGGGGGGTAACATGGGAGAACCGGGTAACTCCCATCACCACCCGCGCGGCCACATTCTGCACCAACTGCAATCTCCGGATGGTATGCAAGGGCAGTCCTAGATAGAGAGCGTTGCAGTAGTCGAGTCTCGAGGTGACAAGGGCATGAGTAACCGCGCGTAGGGCGCCTCGATCCAGAAAAGGGCTAAGTTGTCGAACAAGGCGGAGCTGGGCAAAGGCCCCCTGGCGACGGCCCCCCACCTGCTCCTCCAACCGAGCCGACATCCAGGAGGACCCCAGATTCCGTGCCCTATCCACAGGGGTAACACCTCCCCCTATGGCCAAGGATAAACAATCCTGGCTGGGCGAGCCGCCGACACGCAAAGCCACTCAGTCTTGGCCGGGTTGAGTCGGAGCATGTTCCTACTCATCCAGGTCCGCATCGCATCCAAGCACCGGGACATCAGGGAGAGGGCATCGCTGATCTGGCCAGGGGTGGAAAAGTACAGCTGAGTATCATCAGCGTACTGATGGAATTTCACCCCAAAGCCACGGATGATCTCACCCAGCGGTTTCATGTAGATATTAAATAAGAGAGGGAAAGACCCCAGGACCCCACAAGAGAGAGCCCTCGGGTCAACCAACCCTCCCACTAACACCGATTGCACGCTCGAGAGGTAGGAGGAGAACCACTGAAGAACAGTGCCCCCACTCCCAACCCCGGAGGCGACAAAAGGATACCATGGTCTGGTATCGAAAGCCGAGAGGTCAATAGGACCAGGACAGAGGAAAACCCCGTCCCGGCCTCCAAAGATCATCCATCAGCGCCGACCAATGCCGCTCCGCTGCTGTAACGGGTCGGAAGCCCGATTGGTACGATCCAGGTAGTCCGCTTCATCCAGGAAAAGCGAACCTGCTGAGCCACCACACTCTCAACAACCTTCGCCAAAAGCGAAGGTTGGAGACCGGACGAAAGTTGTCTAACACGGTCGGGTCCAAGGCAGGCTTCTTCAGGAGGGGTCTCACCACCGCCTTCCTTCAAGGCGGAGGGAAAGACACCTCCTCAATGAAGCGCTGACAACTGCCCGAGCCAACCGCAGGTGGCCTCCCTGGCGGCATAAGTCAGCCAGGAGGGACACGGGTCCAACAAACATGTGGTGGAACTCAGTCGCCACATAATCCTGTCCACTTCATCCTCGGAGACAGGATCAAACTCATCCCAGATAACAGTGGCCAGACTACCCACAACTCGCCTCCTCCCACCACTGCAAATCAGAGGACAACCCGCCCCGAATGCGAAGCATCTTATCCACAGATATTGACCAAACTCCTCAGCCCTGCCCCCGCAGTGGGTCCGCCTCCCTCAAGCCGGCGAGGGAACGGGTAACCTGAAACAGGGCGGCTGGGCGGTTATTCATGACGCTATGAGAGTGGAGAGATAAGACCTTCTCGCCTCCCATAGCTACCAGGTAAGTCCTAATGTAGGCTCTTAGCTGGGCACACGTCGATTGAGAACGGTAGACCTCCACCTGTTTCTAAACCCCTACGACGACGCTTTATCTCCCGGAGCTCCTCAGTATACCAGGGAGCAAACCGATCCACGACGCGTAAGGGGACGATGGGGACAACCCTGTTGAGGGTCTCGACGCAGCCCATTGCTGTGGCCACTACCAGATCCTCGGCAGAGTCGTGAGCAAGGGAAGAGGGAAAAACCCCAGTTCTGCCTGGAACCTTTCAGGGTCCATCAGGCACCTGGGGCGGAACCACCAAGTGGCTCCTCCTCCCAGCAGTGGGGGCGCCTGTTGGAAGACCAGCCGTAGGAGATAGTGATCAGACCATGGAACGGGCAAGGCTGTCAAAGTAGCCTGCCCTCTGTCACTCCGCCACCGCCAGAGACAAAAACTAGGTCAAGAGTATTCCCCTCATGAGTCGGGCCTTGAATCAACTGGGTCAGGCCCATAGCCTCCATAGAAGCCATGAACTCCTGGGCCACCCCACACTCCCCCAGGGAAGGCAGATTAAAGTCCCCAGAACCATAAGATCCGGGAGCTCCACCGCCACCCCAGAGAGGAGGTCGAGAAGCCCAGGTAGGGCCGCTGCCACACAGCTGGGGAAAGGTATGTAAGCAGCAGGCCCACCTGACCACTAGGCCCCCACCTCACAAGGAGGGTCTCACTCCGCCATCTCTGCAACAGTGACCTCCTTGGAAACAGGGTCTCCCTAATAACCACGCCACCCCACCACCCCTACCCTGAGCCCTGGTCGGTGCAAAACCCAAAACCTGAGGGCATAAATCAACCAGAGGGACACCTCCTCCGGGCCCAACCAGGCTCCCAGCACATGATATGGCCCTGTGCCTCGACGTCCCTGCCAGGGATTCCAACCACCCTGGGGATCGCGGTCCCCACCTCACATGATACCCGACAGCCCCGCCCCCCCGCCCCCCGCCCCCGCCTTCCTTACGCCCGGGCTGAAGAAAGACCCCTCTGCCCCCTCCCTAACCCCTTAAGACGACCAATTAGAAATTTTAAAACCTCCCCTTCCGAGATAAACAAAATTTAAAACCCTTGGTCATGCTATGCCCCTCTCGGAATAATAAACCTCATCGAGGAGGGCTTTGACAAAGCAGCGGACATCTCAGGGACAGGGGAACACCCTGAGCCACAGCTCAAGAGAAGAGTAGATATATCCCATAGTGGTTATTGCTAGGAGCAGTCAAGTCCAGAATAGATGATAAAAGATGGTAAAAGTTCAGTTCGCCGATGGTCAGTCAGTTCTAGAGCCAAAAACAACAGAAGACTTCCGCCCGGTGGCATTCTCACTACCCACCGGAAGTAAGTTCTGTAAACTCTGCTCAAATCTCTCTCTCTCACCGAGGGAACAGTCATCAAGATAGCTCTAGTCCAGGGGGGCAAAAACACCACTGGTCTCTCACCTCAGTGGTGCTAAACAACATGGCATGCTCCCACCACACCATGTGGCCCCGGGCAACTGAAGACAAATTGGGGGGAGGAAAGATGGTCCAGGCATGGTAGACGGCCACTAAGGGCCCGATGCCCTCACCAGCCAATCACCTCTACTTGCGTCCTCCAGTCCTGAGTCAGATGGCAAGCCTCCCGGCAAGCAGTGGAAGCCGTAGAACAGCCGTTGTTAATATTCTGACCCAGCAAAACAAGCCGGGTCAGACGGCAAACTTCTAGCGGCACAGCTTCCGGCACAGCTCCCGACACAGACAGCATAGGCCATATTACCATGGCCCCCAGGTGCAGATGCTGATCCCAGACTCCAGGCTCCAGGCACAGGCACAGGAAACCAGCACCAGGCTCCAGGCTCCAGGTTCCAGGCCCCAACACTGGCTCCAGACACGAACCCTGGCTCCAGACTTCGCTGGCTTCAGGCTCCACTGGCTCCAGGTACAGGCACCGGTCCCCGGCTCCAGGCCCCAGAGTCCAGCCTCCGGCGTAAGTCCTGGACCCAGGCTCCAAACCCAACTCCAGGCACCAAAAAGCTCTGGAATTGAGGAGGCTGCCAGGCCGCAGAGCCACACCCCCAGCCGTCGCGGCGAACGACAGCCTCCGGGAAAGAAAAGAAGCCCCGGACCGGCATCGCCATCCCTCGCCACCAGTCCACACGCCAGTCCGCTCGAGGGACACACTCGGGCCAACCAGAAGCCTCACAAACAGCCCGCATAAGCAAAACGGGCTGAATGGGCTCCAAATGCAGGTTCCAAACACGAGCGGCATCAGCGGCGTAGGGAGAGCAGCGCCGAAGACGCCGACGCCGCCAAGGCCGCCAAGGCCGCTCCAACCGCTGCGCCGCACCAGAACCAGCCGGCAAGTAAAAACTCTGCTGACTCGCGCTGCCGGCTCCCCCATCAAAACCCGACCCAGGGAAAAACGCCCTGGGTCGGACTGCTGCCAGGGTCGTCTTCAAAGGGCTGGCAAACCCCCAATAGCTGGACTCAACACACTCCGATAGCTAGCAACCAACGCTCACCTCCTCCGAGCCGCCATAGCCCTGCACATGCTCAGACCAAATATTCCAAGCCAACTCTGGTATATGTAAGTTACAATAACTCGTGACCCTGTTTCCCCCCTCCTGCCTGGGTGTCTCATAAACCAGAATCTCCAATTAAGCACGTTACGTTCACGGGCTGGGTGTCATCAATCATATTCTCCAATTAAATATATTCACGGGCAAAAGCTCTTGTATTTAGTTACAATCTTTTAAAGATAAGTGTTGGAATGTACTTTCGCTTTCAAACTGCTGCACTGCTTTTCCAGATTTCCTTCCTCCCTCCCCCCCTTTTTATAGCAACTACTAAAACAGGCATAGGAATGTTTTATGAGTTGACATGTACATTGGGAAACTACAGCCTGGTGAGTAGGTGGATGAGAAGCCATTATGAAATATGAAGACTATAGGCTAAACAGAGAATTTGAAAAGAAGTTTTAAGTTTGAAAATTGAAAATATGTTTCCAGGTCCTTTTAGGAAAATGTCATCAATGTTTCTATGATAGTGGTTTTCAATGTGTGGGCTGCAGACCCCTGGGAGGCTGTGATGTCATCACAGAGGGTCTGTGAATGTGTGAAGAAATGTTATGAGTTAATTAAGTCTTGGGGGTCCTTGGCCGCAAAAGGTACTTAAAGGGAGATCTGTGGTGAAGAAAAGGTTAAGAACCACTGGTCTATGAAATAACCAAGGACAGAGCTTGACTTGACTTCAAGGCAAGGTTTTTATTCTTCTAGTGAGTCAGAAGATCCAAGCTTTAGGATGGCATTTCTAAGATCAAAACCACCATTTTTTCCATAAAAGGCTGCAGCAGAGGTGATATTCAGCAGGTTCTGACCAGTTCTGGAGAACTGGTAGCAGAAATTTTAAGTAGTTTGGAGAACTGGCAAATACCACCTCTGACTGGCCCTGCCAAACCCATCTATTCTCTGCCTCCCAAGTCCCAGTTGATCGGCTGGGTCTTCTTTTGTTTCCCTGCACAGGAGAACGGAGCTGGAAAGCAGGTTAGTGGGGTGGGGAGGGAATGGGGATTTTGCAGTATCCTTCCCCTGCCACACCCACCAAGCCACACCCACCAAGCCACACCATGCCCGCCAAGCCCACAGAACAGGTAGCAAAAAAAAATTGAATACCACCACTGGGCTGCAAGGGTTTTACTGATGATGTTGTTCTTACCATTCCAGGTTCACCCCTTTCTCCAAGCACCCCAGTTTCACAACAGTGTCATGGAAGGGGTGTATCTGGACCAGAATGGAGAGCTGGCAGCTGACTTTGACCTTGTGAACTGGCTAAAGTTTCCAAATAGTTCTCTAGTCCGATTGAAATTTGGAAGTTTCTCAAGACAGAGATCTCAGGAGCCCAAGTTTATCATTGACCAGGATGCCATTATTTGGCCAAAATGGTTTAACAAGGTGGGGGAAAAGATTTCATTCAGAACACTTCTATTTTGGGTCACCACCCTTCCAAACGCTATAATAGATTATCTGTCTTTCAAACCGTCTTTAAAAGTTTACAGTGTTTCAGAATACAGGTAGTCCTCGGCTTATGCCCACATTTGAGCTCAAAATGTCTGTTGCTAAGTAAGACAGTTGTTAAGAAAGGTTGGCCCATTTACATTAAGTGACTCACTGCAGTTGTTAAGTTTGTCACACAATCGTTAAGTGAATCTGGCTTCCCCATTGACTTTGCTTGTCAGAAGGGCACAAAAAATGATCACATGACCTTGAGACACAACAACAATCATAAATATGGACCAAATGACAAGCATCTGAATTTTGATCACGTGACAATGGGGATGTTGCAATGGTTGTGAGTGTGAGAAACAATAAGTCACTTTTTTCAGTGCCACTGTAACTTCAAACGGTCACTAAATGAATGGTTATAAGTCAAGGACTGCCTGTATCCTCCAAGAATCTCTCCTGTACTATATGCCATCATGTTCCATTGTTTGAACCCAATTCTGGGGCTTTGAGGCATGGTGGCGCAGTGGTTAGAGTGCAGTACTGCGAGCTACTTCTGCTGACTGCTGGCTGGCTGCAATTTGGCAGTTCAAATCTCATCAGGCTCAAGGTTGACTCAGCCTTCCATCCTTCCAAAGACCCAAATTGTTGGGGGCAATATGCTGACTGTAAAGCACCATGAAGCAGTATATAAATAAAAGTGTTATTGCTATTTTATTTGGATTCCCAGTTCAAATGCTACCATTTTTGTTCCATCTTTGCCACACTTTACACACTGAGCAGAGAACTACTAGTCCAAAGCTGAAGAAGCTTCTTGGATGAGAAGTGAAATGTCTTCAAAGAAAAACCAGTAAGTCCAGTTCAAAGTGGTATTCAGCAGGTTCTGATCAGTTCTGGAGAACTGGTAGCAGAAATTTTGAGTAGTTCGGAGAACCGGCAAATACCACCTCTGACTGGAGATTTTACAGTATTATTCCAATGCCACTCCCACCAAGCCACGCCCACAGAACCGGTAATAAAAAAAATTGAATCCCACCACTGGTCCAGTTGCCTCTCGAAAACATTAAAAAACACCTTTGGGACAACCATGACCTGAATGACTGAGAATCTCCATAGATACCAGTCCAAAGATGACTTCACTATGAAGCTTATAATAACCTGTAGGAAACAAAACTCAAGCTCTTATGACTTAATTTCTGGATATTACCAACCAGTTCACCTCTTTATCAAAATATGAAACTTTTTTTTACAATGAACAATTCCTAAGATTTTTATCCTAATTAATAGCAATAGCACTTAGATTTCTAATACTGCTTCACAGTGCTTTACAGCCCTCTCTGAGAGGTTTACGAGTCAGCATGTTGCCCCCAACCATCTGGGTCTCCATTTTACCAACCTCAGAAGGATAGAAGGCTGAGTCAACCTTGAGCTGGTGAGAATCGAACAGTCAGCAAAATTAGCCTGCAATACTGCAGCCTAACCACTGCACCACCACAGTTCTTAGATAGATAGAATTCTTTACTGGCCAAGTGTGATTGGACACACAAGGAATTTGTCTTGGTGCAAATGCTCTCAGTATACATAAAAGAAAAGATACATTCGTCAAGAGTCAAGAATCATAAGATACAACACTTAGTGATAGACATAGGGTACAATAAGCAATTGAATCATACTAGGAAACAGTCAATATAGATCTTAAGGATACAAGCGACAAAGTTACAGTCATACAGTCACAAGTGGAAGGGGATGGGTGATAAGGAGTGATGAGAAGATTAATAGGAATAGTAGTGCAGACTTTGTAAAAAGTTGGACAGTGTTGAGGGAATTATTTGTTTAGCAGAGTGATGGCTTTCGGGAAAAAACTGTCCTTGTGTCTAGTTGTTCTGGTGTGCAGTGCTCTATTTTGAGGGAAGAAATTGAAACAGTTTATGTCCAGAATGTGAGGGGTCAGTAAATATTTTCATAGACCTCTTTTTGACTCGTGCAGGATACAGGTCCTTGATTGAAGGCAGGTTGGTAGTAATTGTTAACCAAAGATGATCTCTGTTTTAACCAAAATCAGGGCCCAGATAAGACACATGGGAACAATAACCCAAAACCTCTCCTTCTAGTTTCAGCTCCTTCCACATTTTAGAAGATCTGTTACAGGCTTTAATTGAAATCAAGACTGATCTGTTGCTAAACAACTCTTAGAATATTTCCAACTTTCCCTCCATAATCCTTCATAAACTGTATTCCTTTACAATCCTTCTTTTTCTATGTAGAGTCTGCCTCCTTCCAGATGTGTGGACAGTTGTCAGCCTGGATTTTTCAAGGTGGGCCAGGAAGGCAAGCCCATGTGCTGCTATGACTGTGTACACTGTGGAGAAGGCACCTTTTCCTCTCAGGAAGGTAGGTGAGTCCAGAAGCAACCCTTGAAAAAAGTTAACAATTCTCCCTGTGTGAAGATTTGACCTTGCTTAGTTGATTTCTTTTTTTTTTTATAAAAAGTTTTATTTTTCCAAAAACACAAACATAACAAACAAACATACAACACATAGATCCATATCAATTTCAAGTATGTCGGTCGGTCAAAAATCACAGTGCCTACCCCTCATTATTCATACTCAATATTACAAAAATGATAAGCTATAATCATTATTATTAATCCTTTATCATATTATAATCTCTATATTGTTTCAACAGTTCTATCTATCTTTATATTCCCAAAAATACATTACCAAACTTTTTATCTAACCATTGGTAAACATATTCCATATCTTATAAAACTGCTTTTCTTCTTGATCCCTAATTTCAAATGTTAATCTACTCATTTCGCACAATCCAAAATCTTCTTAATCACTTCCTCCTGCGTAGGTGTCTTATCATTTCTCCAGTTTTTAGCAAATACAATTCTCTGTCAGTACATTAACAATCAGATATTTCAGTTCTTTGTTAAATGTCTCTGGTACAATTCCCAACAGGAATATCTCAGGTTTCAAGTCTATATGTTGTTGTGTCATTTTTCCAACCACATGTGGATTTTAGTCCAGTATCTTTTAGCATCAACGCAAGTCCACCACATGTGGTAGTAGGAGCCAGGTATCTGATGACATTTCCAACACTTATCCGATTTATCCTTGAACATTCTTGCAATCCTTCTCGGGATAGGTGCCACCTGTAAAACATCTTATACAAATTTTCTTTATATGCAGTTGACATTGTCATTTTATAATTCTGATCCCACAGTGTTTGCCATCTCTCTAAATCTATCCCATAACCAAAATTTTTCCCCAAGCAATCATTGTTTCCTTAACCTGCTCCTCTTCCATTCTAACTTCTAATAGATAACCATAAAGTTTTTTAATCATTTTTTCGTTCGTGCCCATCAAGATTTTATCTAATTCAGTTTGCTTTTTATAAATCCCTTCAGTCTTAACATCCTCATCATATCTAGATTGTACTTGCAAATATGAAAACCAATTCATTTTTATACCTTGTTCTTGTAGTGTTTGCATCGATTTGAGTTCACCCTTTTCATTTAAAATCTCTTCATATCTAACTGTTTGTTCCTTCTTGTATATTATTGCATATGAAAAAGCTTCAATAGTAGATACCCATAATGGAATTTGTATATAATGTTGTTTTCTGGTTTTTCCCAATTTAAAAACAAAGCTTCTCGAACATAGTGTCTTCTAAAATATCCTTGTTTCTTAGTTCCCTTATACCATAAGAAAGCATGCCATCCTAGTAATAAATCATGACCCTCTAAAGTTAACAATCTATTGTTTCTCAATGTTATCCATTCTTTCACCCACATCAGGCTTGCAGCTTGATAATACAATTCCCAATTTGGTAGTGCGAATCCCACTCTTGACCTTGCATCTTGTAATAGCTTAAATTTGATTCTTGGCTTTTTGCCCTGCCATATGAATTTTGATGTGATTTTATTTAAATCTTCAAAGTATTCTTTCCCAAGTCTAATTGGAATTGTCTGAAATAAATATAAGATTCTGGGTAAAACATTCATCTTAACTGTCGATATTCTGCCAATAAGAGATAATTGCATATTTTCCCATCTTTCAAGATCTGTCGCTATCTGCTGTTTGAGTTTTATATAATTATCTTCTTTCAATGTACTGCATCTTGGTGTTATATTTATTCCCAAATATTTAACTTTATTTGCAATCTGAATCTCTAATAAATCTTCTAAATCTTTCTTGCGTTTTGCTAACATATTCTTTGTTAGGATCTTTGTTTTGTCTTTATTAATTTTTAAACCTGCCACCATTCCATATTCTTCTATTTGTTCTATCAACTTAGGTGCTGATTTAAGTGGATCCTCTAGTATGAATACCAAATCATCTGCAAACGCCTGTAGTTTATATTCTTCTTTTTAATTTTCATTCCTTTTATTTCTTCATCTTCTCTGATAGCTCTATTCAGTACTTCTAGTGTTAAAACAAACAGTAGGGGCGACAGAGGACAACCTTGTCTGGTTCCTTTTCTTATCCCTATAGATTCTGTCAGCTCTCCATTTACCAATATCTTTGCTGTTTGATTATTATATATTGCCTCAATAGCTTGTATAAAGTTTTTCCAAAGCCCATTTGCATCATTTGCAATATCATAAACCGCCAGTTCACATTGTCAAATGCTTTTTGAGCATCTAAAAACATCAGTGCCATCTGTTTTCAGAATGTGTTTCATAATACTCCAAAGTATCTAAAATTATTCTCACATTTTGCTTAATTTGTCGTTTTGGCAAAAATCCATTTTGATCCGTGTGGATAAATTCATTTAAGTATCTTTTCATTCTTTCTGCCAAGATTGAAGCAAAAATTTTATAATCTGAATTCAACAATGAGATAGGTCTATAATTTTTAACTTGTTGTAGATCCATTTCTTCTTTAGGTATTTAGGTAAGCTTCCAACCATGTCTCAGGTATTCTCTTTTTTAATAAGACTTCATTCATCACTTCTAGAAGGGGGGTGCTTAACACTTCCTGGAAGGTCCTGTAAAATTCCGCCGGTAGACCATCTGGGCCTGGTGCTTTTCCTGTATTTTGTTTCTTCAAGGCTTCTGTTAATTCCATCATGGTTATGTTCCCTTCTAACATTGTCTCAATGTCTTCAGGTATCTGTGGTAGTCTTGTCTTTTGTAATACTGTTCAATTTTTCTTCTAGAATATCTTCTTGAGAGTACAGTTTTTCATAGTAGTCTCGAATAATTTTTTTCTTTTCATCGTTCCCATGCTGTATATTCCCTTTTCCATCTATTAATTGGCTAATTTTCTTTATTTCTCTTTCCTTTCTAATTTTATCGCTAACCACCTTCCTGGCTTATTACCGTTTTCAAAGTAATTTTGTTTAGCGCCTTTAATCTTTTGAGCGATTTCTTCCTTGTCCATTAAAGCCATTTTATGTTTAATCACATCCATTTTCCTTTTAATATCTTTCCCTTGCGGTGATTGTTGTAATTCTTTTTCCAATTTCCTGAAATCATCTTCCAAGATTTTGAGTGTCTTCTTCCGTTTAATATTTCTTTTCCTTATATAGTCAATTATCAAACCTCTTGTATAAGCCTTCATCGCATCCCAACGAGTTTGTAGTGATGTATCTTCTTTTCTATTTTCCTTGAAAAAAGATAAGTTCTGTCTCAATTCTCTTTTTAAATTCTTCTTCTTTCAAAATCATATTATTTAATGTCCATCTAGATCTTCTCTTCTGTCCTTTCCAGGCAACTGTCAATGGATTGTGATCCGCCCAGGTCCCACTTTCAATTTGAATTTTCTGTATATCGGAGAGCATATCTGCAGATGCCCATACCATATCTATTCTTGACCATGATTCATGCCTATTTGAGTAAAAAGTAAATTCTTTATTTCCAGTATTTCTCTCTCTCCATATGTCTTTAATATTCATTTCTTCTATCATTTGAAAGAAGGACTTAGGTAGCTTTTTTCTAATTTTCTTTTTGGTTCTTTCAGATTTGTAGTCAAGCTGGTCATTAATTATCCCATTAAGACCATGCTTACCGCCTACTGCTCCAAGTTGTTCTTCTTCTTCACTTATCATTGCACCTTCCTTTGGAAGTTCCACAATCAGTTCTTCATGTCCTCCATTTCCCTCTTTTCCTCTAAAATAGCTCTCATAGAATGACTCTGCCTTCTCCACTGTGTTGATTCTATGTCTTTGTTCCCGCCAGACAAACAAGAGGCCTTCTGGTATTAGCCATCTATAATTTATTCCTCTC
Organism: Naja naja; assembly: GCA_009733165.1. NCBI lineage: Eukaryota > Metazoa > Chordata > Lepidosauria > Squamata > Elapidae > Naja > Naja naja. Next base: position 10,825,812 of record CM019149.1, read on the forward strand.
TTCAATAATTCTCTGGATAAAAGCATATTCTCCTCTCCTCTCTCTTATTCTTCTTGGTATCTGTTTCAGTACCGTGACATCTTTATTGTTGTGCTTCAGCGTCTTATCTCTGACTGTTTGCAAAATTTGTGATTTAATACTCTTCTTAGTAAATCTAATATGAATTTCTCTTGGAAGCTTATTCCTCGTTGCATATCTTGTAAAGACACGAAATGTTTCATCTATTCCATCCCTCATCTTCTCTTCCGTTATTTCTAACAGTTCTGCCAAAATCTGTGTCATTTTCTCCAGTAAATTTTCACCCTTCTCTTCCTCGACATTTTGGAATCTCAAATAGAATTCCGATCTATCAACTTCATTTCGCAGAGATTCATTATGGTCGCTCTCAACTTCCCTTAATCTGATATTAAAACTCTTCATTTCCTTGTCTCTTTGTTCTTGCTGCTCTTCAATTTTCTTCATCCTCTCACTGTATTTCTCCATTGTTTGCTGTAAAGCCCTTATATTTTCATCTGTCTTATCTAACTTCTTTCCAATCTCACCTACTGCTTGTAGAATCTTCTGTATTGCCTCTTCTGTTGTGGGAGCCGTTACTTGTGGAATTGAAGGTCTTCTACTCATTGTTGCAGAGGTTGTCAGAACCAATTCCAAAAGAAGGAAGGAAAAAAAAGAAGGCCAATAACAAAAATAAAAATAAAAATTAGTGTTATAAAAGGGAGAAGAACAATCCTTTTAACAGGAAAAAAGGGAAAAAGAATAGTAAAGGGAAAAAAAGGGGGTTCAATTACATATCAATAATACATCAATAATTTGAAAAAAGGCAAAAATTTAAAAACTTAAATTTAAAAAGGAAAAAAGATTTTTAAAAAAAGTCCAATAATTAACTATCTTGTTTCCAATATGCAGAGTAAAAAAAAAACCAACTCTCAAAAGAAAAAAGGCTAAGAGTTAAAAATAGGAAGGTATCAATAAAAAAGGATAAAAATAGTAAAGTAGTAGAATTCCTTTAGGAATAACAAAATATATTTTTAGGGGCTCCAATTATAAAAATTAAATTCCAAACAATAAAAAGCCTTGGCAGGAAGCAATATCACTCTTTATTCCATTGCCACTATGCAGAATCCAGAGCTTAACTAGTGAAAGCGGGAAGATAGCAGCTCCTCTGTTTTTGCCTCTCGAAGAAATCCAATTCTTTTATTTGAAAAAGCTCTCCAAGGTCACTTTACTCTTCAGTTCCAAACTGAAGGCTTAAAGATATTCCAAAAGCACCTGTCCGGCACTTTCTAATCAACGGAGCCTTGGATACAGTCCTTGCAAGTGTGTATGTTTATATAAGATAACAGGTCTCTAGTAGCAATATTGTATCTCACAACCAACTTTCACTTCCTTGCCAAGTGACTTCCAAAATGTATCACTTCCTGTCTTATTCAAAACAAGAAGGACAATAAAAAATCTCGGTGGCCATTTCTTATATGCAAAAATAAAAAGTAACCAGATCAAAATAACCAAATTACATTAGAGCCCTGGTGCCAAAAAGGAAAAAAGAGACAAGATTCAATAAAATATAAAAGGTATTCAAGGACTCCCAAGAGGAAAAAGTAAAAAGAAAGTCTTTAAAGCCATAAAAAGAAAGAAGAAACAAAACTCTTTACTTTCAAACACAATCTCTTCCGCCGCCTATTCCATATCACTCTCAATTTCACACCATTAGAGTTGCTAGGGTGTTCCCAAAGGGTTAAAAACAAGATGATCTCACCGACCGACGAACTTCTTCCGATCTCATTCCTCCGGAGCTGTCACTGCTTCTTCAGCCCGATGGCTGCCTCAGCGCGCTTCGGGTAAAGGGGCTGTCCTGGATCAACCAGGGACTTTGCGACATCCCTGGGATCAACAGGAGGCGCCCCCAACTTTCACCAACCCTACGAGTCAGTTTAGATCCCGAGGGACCGTCCCGAAGCGGCAGTATCAGAGGTAATCTCAGGAGTCAAGATCACCTCCGTCTCGCGGCGATTCCAGCTCCGCCCATCTCCCGCTTAGTTGATTTCTGAAACATGTTGAATAGAGCAGAATAGACCGGGAAGGGATCTTGGAGAAGTTGTAGTCCAGGGGTCACCAACCTTTTGGACCTCAGGGACCACCAAACTCATAATTTTAAATCCCGTGGACCAGAGACCCTGGAAAAAATCCCCAAAAAAGTCTGCAGGAAAATTCCCTACCCCATTTTCCTACCGATTGATCATTCTTTATTTGGGATCACAGGATACTGTCTCCAGCTCCGTTCTCAGGGGGAGGGAGGGAGAGGTAGAGGGAGAAGGAGAGGGAGAGGGAGAGACTGACTGACTTTTGGCTTCATACTAGGAAAGCAGCAGAAGCAGCAGAAGTCTTTCTTTCTCTCCCTCAAACTCCTCCAGAAATGAGTCTTTGCTAGCACAGCATCTTGGAGCAGGATGCCTTGCAGTGTCCCAAAGACTCATTTCTGGTGGAGTTTGGGGGAGAGAAAGAAAGACTTTTGCTGCTTTCCTTGCATGCAGCCAAAAGCAGAAGAAGCAGAAAGAAGCAGCCCGGTGGCCAGGCCAGGCATGTGGGGTGACTTCCGCCCCTTCACCTTTCCCCCACTCCCCTCACTAGCTCATGATGTACACAGTGCAAATGATGCAAGCCTTGTGTTCCTGCGGGCCATGTGGGTGGTGCAGCCTTGTGTTTCCACGCAGCCTGGATTAATTGCTTTGGGGGGGACATTTCACTGCGGACCACCAAAATTTTCTCATGGACCACCAGTGGTCCCTGGCCCACTGGTTGGCAACCACTGTGCTAGTCCAGCCCCCTGCCAAGCCGGAGACCCTATACCAGGGTTGTCAAACTCAAGGTCTGGGGGCTGGATCCATCCCATGGGGTGCTTAGATCTGGCCTGGGGGGCCACCCTGGAAACAGCAAATGACCAGCCTGTGGTGCCTCTGCCAGGAAAACAGAGCTCGGGAGACTCACATACTGCTCTCCCGAGCTTCATTTTCACTGGCAGAGAGTTGCAGGAGGCCATCGCAGCTGGAAATGTAGCTTGGGAACCCGTTTTCATTGGCAGAGCGTTCGGGCCACCAAAGATGCCCCTGATATGAGTGACATCAAGCTGGCCACACACACCCAGCCACACCCACCACACACACACCCCAAGGTCAAGCACAAGTCTGATGTGGCCTTTCAATGAAATCGAGTTTGACACCCCTGCCCTATACCATTTCAGACAAGTGACTGTCCAGTCTCTTCTTAAAAGCCTCCAATGATGAAGCACCCCCAACTTTTGATAGCAAGCTGTTCAACTGGCTAATTGTCCTCACTGTTAAGACGTTTCTCCTTAATTCCAGGTTGCTTCTCTCCTTGATTATTCCAAAGGTGGTTTTTCAAGAGGCAACTGGACTTTCTGGTTTTTCTTTGAAGACACTCCGCTTCTCGTCCAAGAAGCTTCTTCAGCTCTTGGATGAGAAGCAAAACATCCTCCAAGAAAAAACAGAAAAAACAGAAAGTCCAGTTGCCTCCTTTGGGAACAACCATGACCTGGATGAGTGAGAATCCCCATAGGCTCTCCTTGAATAATTTTCATCCATTTTTATTAGTCCTGCTGTCAGGGGTCCAACAAATCCCCCTCATTCAAAGCAAAAGTCTCTAGCCACATCTCAGAAAAAGTAAATTGGTTTATTAGAAATTGCCCTGTTGGTGCATGGCTGGGTGCAGCCGGTACTAAATCACATCATACATTTCCCCCTTGACCCTGGTCTTTCGCCCACCCCCTGGATGTGACTTCTCCAATAGGACACATCAGTCTCCAAGAGTCATCCACCATGTTCTCCAATACCCTCCTTATGCTCCGACAACTTTGGGTTGCTGAGTTGATATCTAGGCATTTCAAGAATGTCTTGTTTTCCCCCACTCCCTTTTTCTGGCAGCTAAAAAGACCAAAGGAGTATCTTTTTAATTGAAACATGGTTTCTGGTGCTTTGGAAAATAAGTTGACCCCATTCTTCTTGATGGCAGCCCCTCAAATACTGAAATAATGCTATGCTGTTAAAAATAAGCCAATAGGAATCAAAGGTATTGGACAAGCATGAGTCCTCCACCAATGCTAAAGAGCAGAAAAGTGTCCATAGGGTTTAATAACATTGTTCATAGTCCCTGTACTTTCCTTTGGTTTTTCTATTTCTCACACTCTTCAGTATGTTTATTGGTGACATAGAAGACTAGATTGCTGGCTGATGATGATTGGTAATCTTTTTCTTCACTTCAGATGCAGAAAATTGTGCCAGATGTCCAGATGATCAGCATCCAAATAAGGAGCAAGATCAATGTCTCCCTAAGAAATTAACCTTCCTGGCTTACAGTGAAAATTTGGGGATCATCCTGGATTCTCTCACACTTTCCTTGTCCTTAGCTACTGTCTTTGTGTTAGCAATTTTTGTGAAACACCGAGAAACTCCCCTTGTAAAAGCAAACAATCAGAACCTCTCCTACATCCTCCTGGTCTCCCTTCTGCTTTCCTTTGCAACTTCCTTCCTCTTCATTGGCCAGCCAAGGAGAGTCACTTGCCTCCTCCGACAAACAGCCTTCAGCATCGTCTTCTCAATTGCTGTGTCTTCCATCTTGGCCAAAACAATCATGGTGGTGCTGGCCTTCCTGGCTACAAAGCCAGGAAACAGAGTGAGAAAATGGCTGGGAAGGAGTTTGACTAACTCCATCATCCTTTGTTCTTCCAGTATTCAGGCAGTCATCTGCAGCATCTGGCTGGTGGTCTCTCCTCCATTTCCTGATTCTGATATGCACTCCCAGTCAGGAGAGATTGTCCTACAGTGCAACGAAGGCTCTCTAGCCATGTTTTATGTTGCTTTTGGTTACATGGGCCTCCTGGCCATCATCTGTTTCATAGTAGCTTTCCTGGCCAGGAACCTCCCTGGGACCTTCAACGAAGCCAAGCTGATCACCTTCAGCATGTTGGTCTTCTGCAGCGTCTGGGTCTCCTTTGTACCCACCTACCTGAGCACCAGAGGGAAGTACATGGTGGCTGTGCAGATCTTCTCCATCTTGGCCTCCAGTGCTGGCCTGCTGGGCTGCATCTTCATGCCCAAGTGCTACATAATTTTAATAAGACCAGATCTGAATGTAAAGGAGCAGCTAGTTGTTAAAAATCTAGATTAGCATCTGATTTCTTCTGCAACATTTATTCCAAATCATAAAATTCTATATATTCTATGCCTCTCCCATCTCCAAACAAATTTATAAATCTGTTACAAAGCTCCCCCCCATGCCAGTGTCTCCGCTTGTCTACAATCATCTGCTGTATTAAATGTCAGGATTCCATTGCGATCGCCTTGATTAAATCATGAGCCTCAAGCCAAACTTCAAAAAACTTCAAAAGATTTATTAGGAGCAACATGGTGGCATAACCTGTATGAAGCCGACTCTGAGATATGTAATTTACAAACACCTATGATCCTGTTTCCCCCCACCCCTTTGTGTGTATCATAATTCAGATTGTCCAACAAAACATGTTCATGGGCTGGTTGTCATCAATCACACTCTCCAATAGAGGATTTTCGTGCCCAGAATACCCAGTTGCCTCAGTTACAATCTTTGTGAGATAAGCTTGGAATGTGCTTCTGAGTTCATTTGGCCTATGCTCCTTCAGGATCACCCCCTCTTTCTTATGACAACTTGTAAACATACATAGGAATTTTTTACAAGTTGACATTAAACTATGGCATCTCCCATCTTGGAAAAAGTTATTTGTAACAAACTTCCCTAATCACTGTGCGGTCTTCCTGAAATATTGTATATATTTTTGTGTACTTCTTTTAAGGTACAAAGAGTTAATAATTCCCCCTTTTTTTTAGTGAAGTTCAGTTTTGTTTTCCTTGTGTGATAATTCTCTATCTCTCAAGAATTGCAGAAACCATGCAGATATACCCCCATCTTGGCATCCTACGTTGGTGTTCTGTCCTAGGCTTCCCCAAAAAGCACTAAGCGAACTCTTTGTCCCGACCAAACACCTTTTATTAAAGGAATGTGAATTTCTTGCATTCACTTTCAGCCAACAGCCTGGCCAACAGTCTTTCAAGGGTATAATTAGAAGCTCAGACCTTATGTATCTTGGAAAGCTGCCTGGTAAATATTTCCAATGCAGTGCTGACAAGGAAGGGCTTAGCACAGAATCTCAAACAGATTTTCACAATGATGAAATGAACGAATGAAGGAATTGTTTCCTGCAAAAGCCCCCTTCCCTTTTGCTCCTCTTTTAATCCCTATGGGAGGGGCCATTCATCATCCACCTGTGGCCTTACTCCCACGTTGACCCTGAGTTCGTAATTGTTCTTTCCTTTTGGCAGCTCTGTGCATGCACAGGCTGGGAACCAGTTCCAGCTGCTCGCCCACCTCACTGCTGTCTAAGCCTGAAGGCAGCTGATGACTGCCAGCCTGCTCTGGCTCCATCTCTGCCTCTGACTCAAAGCCTTTGTCTGAGTCTTCCTCAGCCTCTAGGACTGGCCCAGGTTCCTCTGCAACCTCCTCACTGTCTGACACTGCTGCCAGCTCCGCCAGTAGGGCACAACAGTTGGGCTGCTGGGCTTGATCTCCTAGCACTATATCATTTTATTAAAAACAAGCTGAATACAAAGATGGAGTTGTATTAATTGTGAATATTTAATACCTTGTTCTTGGGGGGGGGGTTCTCATTATTTCAGCTGTTTTTAGAAAGAAACAGACATGTGTTTGAACGTTCTTTTATTAGATCCTTGTTCCACTTGCCTTGATTTATTAATATTATCTTATGTCCTTTCTATCCAATGAAACTCTGAGCTGTGAACAAAATAAAAAACAACAAGTCAAGCCCTCTCTTAAAAATACACACCAGAACTTCACATACCTGAGGTACAGTAAATAACATCCTGACCAATGCGGGGGAATAAGCAAGGCTTTCTCAGCCTTCTGAAACACCAGTAGGTTCAATCTGTCCATCTTTGAGTGAGAGTACTCCATAGCACAGGCACCACCATCAACAAGCCATGTCTCCTGGGCTCATGCGGGGACATTGAGGGGCTCTGGAGCAGTCCCACTGTACAGGTAGTTCTCAATTTACAATCGGTTGCCTAGTGACCATTTGAAGTTACAACAGACCCCTTCCCCAAAGCTACTTAGGACCCTGATTTCAAAGTTATAAAGGCTGCACATGCACCCTGTGATCACATGATTGCATTTGGGTTGCTTGGCAACTGGCTCTCCTTTACAGCCATTTACAATTTGCAGCATTCTGCAGCCATGTGACCATGATTTTTTTAATCATGGTTGAATTGTTGCTGCTAATTTTTTAAATATATTGTGTTGCTGCTTTCTGGCTTTTGGTTTCTGGCAAATTATGTCCATTGAATAAAATGGATTCATTTCATCTGCTCAACAGAGCCATGGTGGTGCAGTGCTTAGAAGTCAATATTGCAGGCTGATTCTGCTCACTGCCAGGAGTTCGATCTTGACCAACTCAAGGTTGACTCAAGGAGGAAAAGGAGGAGGAGGAGGAGGAGGTGATAGAGGAGGAGGAGGAGGAGGAGGAGGAGGAGGAGGAGGAGAAGGAGAAGGAACTATATTTAAAACTGTAAGGTCCCAGAAGTTTCCCCAAGCCACTGAGGTGCCAAAGAGAATGAGACTCTAGAAGAGGTTTGCAAAAAATAACAGCTTTTTATTATGGCCAAAGTAAAAAGTCTGGGTGAATACTATGTCAAAAAAATACAGACAAAATGCATGTAAGGAATAGCCACACCCCTGCAAGAGAGGCTCAGAGTATTATAACCCAGTTAGAAACAAAATTTACCCAATGAGAGACAACATGGTCTTTAAAGCCTTCTTTGTTCAGGTCCCTGTCTCTGTCCACCTTATCTATGGAGCATTCCTATAGGGGAGGTTTCCCTCCCTGGCCAAGTTGTTTATTCAGCTGAATGCTTTCAGGATTCAGAATCTATGAGGCAGGAAACTCCCTACTCTGATTCTTTTATCTATTGGGCCTGATATTCCTAGTTAACAGTTTCTTCTATATTTTCAAGGATGCATCAAGAACAGAAGCAAGATAACAAACTTTATACTAATAGTAACCAGTATCAAGGCTACAATTTACTAAGCTAGAATTAATTCCTAACAAGTAACTTCTGACAGTATTCAATAATATAAGCAGAAGCCAATGACAAAGCTTCCTAATACATGATTTCTAGCAGTACATCATATCAGAAGCAAACAGCAAATACTGGTTGATCGCTATACTCCTTCAAACTGCTAAATTTATCCCCTCAGGAAACACGAAGAAATGAACATCAGAAATGAAGAAAGCACATCTGGTGCATTTGGGACACTTTTCTCTGGCTGCATCTCCCCTGCCCTCCCCCTTGAGTGAATTCAGGATGTGACAGAGCTGATTTTCCTCTCTGTGTATTTTCTTCAGTTGGCCAGCTGAACAAATCTCGAGAGATTTCCCTCAAGATTGTCTTAAGTCAAAAACCAGAGCAGAGACAAACCGAGGGTGATATCTTGCCTTGAGCCTGGAGATAGAGCAGCGTAAAACTCTATTGACACTGAGAAATGATGCTGAAGATCAGGGTACAGGAGAAGAAAGATTGCTTCGCTAGGATCACCTTCATACCTGAAGCAAAGGAAAGCCAACTAAAACTTAGGCTGCTCTTCATTCTTCCTTGTTTTTCTAACTGTGAGGAGCAAGGGTCTGTACCAACTATGCAAGGAGTGAGCCTCCTCTTTTTTCTGCTTCTCCTTCCCCTGATTCCTTGGGGGATGCTGAAGACAAAATGTCCCTTGACTTCACAACGACCTCCAGCAGAGTGGAAGAACCATTTCAAGCCAGGTGATTATCTCTTTGGAGGAATCATCACTGCAAGGAAAGGTCTAAATCCACTTTACCTTTTCAACCAGATCCCCTCCAGCCAACATTTCCAGTGGTGAGTCATAATTTTGGAATGAAAGTTCCAAAAGCTGCTAGTTTTCTTTACCCTGAATGTGTTTCACTCTCTTATCATTATCTTGTCCCTCCTAAATTGCTGGTGGTGGTAAGAAAGAATATGGAGAGTGCAATGACACAGTATTTAGAAGGCAGTACTGCAGGCTGCTTATGCTGACTGCTATCTGCCTGTAATTTGGCAGTTTGAATCTCACCAGGCTCAAGGTTGATTCAGGCTTCCATCCTTCCAAGATGGGTAAAATGAGGACCCAGATTGTTGGGGGCAATAGGCTGACTCTGTAAACTGCTTAGAGAGGGCTGTAAAGCACAGTAAATTGATATATGATGATACCCAGTTATATATCTCCACCCCAAACCAGATCAGTGATGCCCTCTCCGTGATGACTCGCTGTCTGGATGCGGTACGGATCTGGATGGATGGAAACATGCTTCGGCTCAACCCGGCCAAGACTGAGTGGCTGTACATACCGGCATCGCGGTCCAGTCAGGAATGTCCATCGTTGACCATAGGGGGAGTGGTGTTGCCCCCTGTGGATAGGGCAAGAAACCTGGGGGTCCTCCTGGATGCATGGCTCCGGTTGGAGGAGCAGGTGGGGCCGTCGCCAGGGGGGCCTTTGCCCAGGTCCGGCTAGTTCACCAGCTTCGCCCGTTTCTGGACCGGGATGCCCTGCGTACAGTCACTCATGCCCTTGTTACTTCACGACTCGACTACTGCAACGCTCTCTATTTAGGACTGCCCTTGCATACCATCCGGAGATTGCAGCTGGTGCAGAATGCGGCGGCGTGGGTGGTGATGGGAGTTTCCCGGTTCTCCCATGTTATCCCCCTCCTGCGCTGCCTGCATTGGTTGCCGGTGGCACTCCGGGTGGGATTCAAGGTTTTAACTCTAACATACAAAGTCCTTCATGGCATGGGTCCTTATTATTTAAGGGAGCGACTCCTGCCGACATCGAATACTAACCGCCCTGTGTGAGCACATAGACAAGGACTCCTTGGGGTCCTGTCGGCCGGGTAATGCCGGTTGGCGGTCCCCCGAAGATGAGCCTATTCTGTCGCGGCCCCTGACCTCTGGAATCAACTTCCCTTGGAGCTCCGCCTGGCCCCTGACCTTCGCACCTTCCGCCATGATCTGAAGACCTGGTTGTTTAACCAATCCGGGCTGTGACCCTTTGGGTGGGGTGGTTCGTATTTTTGTATTTTTGTAATTATATTCCTTGGGGCTTGTTTAGTTTAATTCTTTTTTAATTTATTGTTGTCGTTGTTTTAATTGTGAGCCGCCCCAAGTCTTTGGAGATGGGGCGGCATACAAGTCCCACTAATAAATAAATAAATATATAAGTCTAAGTGCTATTGCTATCCCAAGAGCTGTGGTGGTGCAGTAGTTAGGTTGCGGTATTGCAGGCTGACTCTGCCCACTGTCAGGAGAATGATCCTGACTGGCTCAAGGTTGATTCAGGCTTCCAGCCTCCTGAGGTCAGTAAAATGATGGCCCAGATTGTTGCAATAGGCTGACTCTGTGAACAGCTTAGGGCTGCAAAGTACTATGTAGCAATACATAACTCTAACTACTATGAATAAGAATAAGAATTCTTTTATTGGCCAAGTGTGATTCGACACACAAGGAATTTCTCTTGGTGCATATGCTCTCAGTGTACATAAAAGAAAAGATACATCCGTCAAGAGTCAAGTATCAAAAGGTACAACAACACTTAATAATAGTCATAGGGTACAATAAGCAATCAAATCATACTAGGAAACAATCAATAAAAATTGTTAGGATACAAGCAACAAGGTTACAGTCATACAATCATAAGTGGGAGGAGATGGGTGAAAGGAAGGATGGAAGGATTAATAGTAATAGTAATGCAGACATTGTAAATAATTGGAAACTGTGGAGGGAATTACTTGTTTAGAGAAAAACTGTTCTTGTGTCTATTTGTTCTGGTGTGCAGTACTCAATAGCATTGCTTTGAGGGTAGGAGTTGAAACAGTTTATGTCCAGGATGTGAGGGGTCTGTAAATATTTTCCCAGCCCTCTTTTTGACTCGTACAGTATACAGGTCCTTGATAGAAGGCAGGTTGGTAGTAATAATTTTTTCTGCAGTCCTAATTACTCTCTGAAGTCTGTGTCTCTCTTGTTGGGTTGCAGAACCAAATTAGACAGTTATAGCCATGTAGATGACAGACTCAATACTATTGCTATTGCCATCCCTGAAGTACCCAACCATCAAATGCTCATCATGCTCTTTTGGCTGGAGAAATTCCTTTTGTTATGTATGTAGGTTTGAATGTCATTGGTTTAGTTTGAATTGTTTTTGCAAAATGTCAAATATGATTGGTTTAAAAAGTGCAAGAAAACCCTGCACTCTGATTGGCTGGCAACTGCAGCTGCTGGCTATAAGTAGCAGCCGCAGCCAAGCCAAATTGGGTCTGTTATGAGCTGTAGTCACTAATAAACTCTTCACTGAAGCACTCTGCGTCTGACTCTTCATGCAAATCTAACACTGGCAACGAAGGTGGGATCCTTCCCAAAGAGAAGACAACGCGGAGAACAAGCTGAGAGAGATGGCTGCGCTGAACACCCCCCCAGCCCCGTTCGATCTGACGGCTGAAGACTGGGACTCGTATACAGATCGTTTCCAAATGAATTTGGAGGGAAACGATCTCGCCGACATTTCCAACAAGCGGAAGAGGGCGGTCTTTCTCACCCACTGCGGTCCGGCCGTTTTCAAGATGGCGAAGGCATTGGCGGGAGCTGCAGACGTGAAGGTAATGGACTGGCCCAATTTAGAAAAGTTATTAAGAGCCCATTACACACCACAAGTATCGTGCCTCATTAAGAGACACGAATTCTACCATCGGGACCAAGGGGAAAGCGAAAACGTTAATGACTTCGTGGCAAGTTTAAGGGACATTGGGGTGCATGTGAGTTTATCAACTTTGAAGAGGCCATGCACGATCGATTTGTTCTAGGCCTAAAAGACAAGGTTTTGCAGAGCAAATTATTAATGAAACCTAAGATCACGCTTAAGGAGGCCATAGAAGAAGCTTCTTCAGTGGAAGCTACCAAGTCCTCAGCAGCAGCCATGAAGAAAATTAACAAGGCCGCAAGCCATTCTGATGTGGAAAAATCCACAACAACCCATTGCAGCAAATAGATTCTGATTCAGACTGTAGTGAGGTGGAGGAAGGAATTTATAGATTCAGAATGGAGAAGAAAAGGAAAGACCTTGGAAGAAAAAGGCAAGACTTTTATTGCAGAGGTTGTGGGGGCCACCCCGCACTGAATGCAAGTTTTTTATACCATCTGCCTCCGTGAAAAAGAGGTCACCTAGCAAGAGTCTGCAAATCATCCAGAACTCCACCAAGCAGGAAGAAGTTTTCTGATAAAGAATTCAAGCATAACAACTTCAGTGAGAAAATGGGGCGCAACACAGAAGCAAATGGGAAGAATGAAACTCATCAAACAGTCACTGTTGGTCATTCTTCACCCTTAAGAAGTACATGTGAAGGTACTTATTGAAGGAAGGCCTTGCCAAATGGAAGTGGACTCAGGCTCCTATTTATCTATGGTGTCATGGGACACTATTCACAGGCTACTTCCCAACATTCAGAAGAAGCATTTCCAGAAGCAAGCGCTGACTCTTAAAGACTACCAAGGGAACAAGATTCCAGTAGTTGGAACAAGAGAATTCAACGTGAAGTTCAAAGGCCACACCAAACATTTGCCCTGACCATCATGGACAAAACCGCCCAAGCTTGCTGGGACTTGAGTGGTTCAATCCACTAGGCATCGAGGTGACTGGCATCAATCACGTGAGCAACACTGAATGGGAGGAGGCCTTGAAGTCTGAGTTTCCAGAGGTCTTCAGCGAAGGATTGGGCAAGTATATGGGGACCCCTATTACTTTCAACCTAGATCCCAAGGTGCCCCCAATTCATTTAAAGCCCAGAAGGGTCCCATTTGCCTTAAAGGAAAAAAATGATGCACAATTAGATAAACTAATAGCTCAAGGAGTTTTAGAGCCCACCGACCACTCCAGATGGGAGACACCCATAGTCACACGAGTCAAGACTGATGGGTCAGTAAGAATCTGTGGGGACTATAAGGGGACACTGAACCATGCGCTGCAGCAGAGCGCATACCCAGTTCCAGTGGTGCATCATTTATTACATTCACTTGGCAGGGGTTCAGTCTTTGCCAAATTGGATTTGGCTCAGGCATATCAACAACTAACAGTTGATGATGCCACTGCAGAGGCCCAAACCACTGTGACTCATAGAGGTGCCTTCAAATATAAAAGGTTACAGTTTGGAGTAAGCGTGGCACCAGGCATTTTCCAAAGCCTTATGGAAAGAATGCTTCAAGGACTGCCAGGGGTAGTGCCTTACTTTGATGATGTGTTAATCTCTGCTGAAAATGACACTCAGTTACAAGAGAGACTCAGAGAAGTCCTTACCAGATTCAAGAAAGCGGGGTTAAGAGTCAAGGAAGAAAAATGCACTCTTAAAACTGACAAGGTTGAGTTCCTGGGCTATATGATTGACAAGCATGGCATCCACCCTACAGATGCCAAGGTCCAAGCAATCAAAGAAGCCCCTAGACCTAAATGCAAAACAGATTTGCAAGCCTTCCTTGGACTCATTAACTTTTATCACATGTTCCTACCTCAGAAGGCAACCATTGCAGAACCATTACACAGATTACTTGACAAAAAGTCTGTTTGGGTCTGGGGCAGGAAGGAACAATCAGCATTTAACAGTATTAAAAGACTAATCACATCTGATGCTGTACTCATACAGTTCTCTGAGAATTTACCTGTTGTACTGACTTGTGATGCATCCCCTTTTGGAGTGGGGGTGGGGTTTGAGCCACAGGCTTCCCAGTGGGAGGGAAGCCCCTATTGCATTTACTCGCACCTTGACCAAAGCAGAGAGGAATTACAGCCAATTGGACAAGGAAGCATTGGCAACTGTTGCAGCTGTCAAGAAATTCCATGAATATCTTTATGGGAGAACATTTACCATTGTCACAGATCACAAACCTTTGTTAGGCATTGTGGCAGGAGACAAACCTACACCCACTATCCTGTCACCAAGAATGCTGAGGTGGACTGAATTTCTTGCTGCTTATTCATACAAACTTATCCACAAGCCTGGCAAGGACATTGGACATGCTGATGCCTTGAGTCGTTGCCCACTTCCTTGTCACAAGGAGGACTTTGAACCTGAGCCATACACCTTTTTCCTAGAAACTGTTGCCAAGCTTCCAGTACACACTGCTGAAATTGCCAGAGAGACTGCCAAAGACACTTTATTGGCTCCTATTATAGGCTGGATTAAGAAAGGTTGGCCTTTTCAAGATCTACCTCACCTTGCCCAACCTTTTAAGTCCAGGCAAACTGAATTATCTGTATTAAGAGGATGTATTTTGTGGGGTAACAGGGTGGTTATTCCTGCAAAACTGCAAAGAGGGGTTTTGGAAATGTTACATGAGGGTCATTCTGGTATTGTAAGGATGAAGGGATTGGCCAGGAGTTATGTATGGTGGCCAGGTATTGACAAAATGGTTGAAAACTGGGTTGCATCTTGTCCCAACTGTCAGGTAGTCAGGCCTGCCCCACCTCTCGCCCCCAAACAGGAATGGGAATGTCCTAGGGGCCCATGGTCTAGGATTCACATTGATTTCGCTGGCCCTACCAGAGGGCACACCTTCCTTATTATAGTAGATGCATATTCCAAATGGCTAGAGATAATCCTTATGGCATCTACCACAACTGATGCTGTCATCAAGCAGCTCAAAAAGCTTTTTGTAACCCACGGGTTACCTGATGTTCTTGTCTCTGACAATGGCCCTCAATTTACATCCAACCTTTTTGAATCCTATTTAGCACAACAGGGTATCAGACATGCCCTTACTGCCCCTGGGCACCCTTCGGCTAACGGCCGGGCTGAACGCATGGTACGTTTTACCAAGGAAAAGCTTCAGCAACTGGGTCCTGGGGACATCACTGAGAAAGTTGAAAACTTCTTAGTGTTCAGCACATCACTCCTAACCCATCTAATAACTTATCCCCAGCAGAGTTGTTGATGAGTAGGAAACTTAGGTCTTCCCTTGACCGCCTTCATCCCACTTACGCACCCAACGCACCACTAGATTCCACTTCCAAAGTTCGCACATTCAGTGTGGGTGATTCTGTTTATGCTAAGAACCTTATGGGTGAACCCTTATGGATTCCTGCTGAGATAACTCAAATCACAGGCCCTCGTTCTTACAGGGTGCAAACAGAGGATGGACTCCTCTGGAGCAGGCACATTGATCAACTTAGATCCAGGTTCTCTCAGGAACATCGCACTTGTTCCTCTCTAGTTCCCTCATCTGCTGTCCATTCTAGGGGGGAAGGGGAGGAACAGGAGGAAAATCAGCAAGCAAGAATCCACCCCATGTGTAACGAGCCATTACGACAGGAATCATCCCAAAACCTGTCACAATGCCAAAATCCATCCTTACAAGTGGAAGATTGCACATCACTACCTGACTTGGGTGCTGACATTGGTTTGGAGATGGGTTGGGAGGAGAGACCAGATTGTAACACTCAAACAGGGGCTTCTGTCACAGGAAGCCCGAATAGGGAAATGTCAACAGACACATTTCCTCTCTCACTGGGTGAGAACACTAAAATTTCTGAACCACAAAGGTCTCAACGTACACGTAAGAGCCCCACCTATTTACAAGAATACATTAGATAGGTTGGGGTTTGGTATGGACTGAACCTAGTGGGGAGGGGTGTTATGTATGTAGGTTTGAATGTCATTGGTTTAGTTTGAATTGTTCTTGTAAAATGTCAAATATGATTGGTTTAAAAAGTGTGGGAAAACCCTGCACTCTGATTGGCTGGCAACTGCGGCTGCTGGCTATAAGTAGCAGCCGCAGCCCAGCCAAATCGGGTCTGTTATGAGCTGTAGTCACTAATAAACTCTTCACTGAAGCACTCCGCGTCTGACTCTTCATGCAAATCTAACACCTTTGGCCAATGTTGTCTGATTTTCAGAAAAAAGCAAAAATTATGTATGCTGTTGAAAATATCTGAAGAGTGCCTCTGTGTCCCTTAAGTTCTCACTTCCCACAAGTGTGGAATAATTTGGGGTTCCAACTTGAGCCAGGGTTGGTCAGCATCAGAGTTTTCAATTTTTAATTAAATTTCTTACCACTTCCTTTTTTATAGATGTGTTACAGTCTGTAGCTTTTCCACCAATCATGAGAGCCACCCCACCTAATATCATTCAGGCCTATCATACAGGTTGTCCTCAACTTATGACCACAGTTGAGCTCAAAAGTTATCTTGCTAAGTAAACCAATTGTTCAGTTAGATTTTTCCCCATTTCTTGCCAACATTATTAAGTTAATCACTGCAGTTCTTAAGTTAGTAACATGGTTGTTGAGTGAATCTGGTTTCATCATTGACTTGGCTTATTAGAAGGCTCCAAAAGGGATTGTATGACTCCAGAACACTAAATTGTCATAAATATGAATCAGTTTCCAAGCATCTGAATATTGATCATATGACCACGGGGGTGCTGCAATGTTATAAATGTGAAAATGGTCATGACTCAATTTTTTTCAATGTCATTGTAACTTTGAACAGTCACTAAATTAATGATTTTATGTCAAGGACTGGCTGTTTCAGCAGGCCGGCCTGGATTGACCTGGGGGTGGGTAGTTTTAATTTTGTTGTTTTAGTGATTTTATTGTTTTAACTTTTGGTAATTTGGACTTGTTTTTATTTGTATTGTTGTATATCTTTTGTATGTTCGCCGCCCTGAGTCCTTCGGGAGTAGGGCGGCATACAAGTCTAAATAAATAAATAAATAAAGTATTTTTCTTCCTGAATTAAATTTGCTGTTTCTCTCTCTGGATGTGAAAGAAGGCAGAAGTAAATGAGATGTTATGGCTGAATTTGGTATATTGATACATCATCTGATTTGCAGGCATCGAGAAAGACTTATCTGGTACCTCTTGTCCTTCTTGATCACCAGCCGCGAGATCAACAGGAATCACCTCATCTTACCCAACATCACTCTGGGCTACAACATCTATGACAATCATTTCAATGCAGAGATGAATGCCGAAGCCTTGCTAGATCTGTTTTCTGCTGGAGAAGCAAATGTTCCAAATTACAAATGTGGAAGACAGAAAAATATCCTGGCTCTCCTCGAAGGGACCGATTCTGACCTCTCTCGCCATATTGCAACCATGGTCAGCATCTAGAACATCCCACTAGTAAGTATGGAAGTTTTCACTATCACTGTGGCTCAAGATACAGAAGGATCTTGACAGACTTGAACATTGGGCGCTATCTGACAAAATGAAATTCAAGGGTAAAAAAAAGTCAGGTTCTATATTTAGACAAGAAAAATCAAGTACACAGGTACAGAATATGTGGTACCTTGCTCAATAGTAGTAACTGTGGGAGGGATCTTGGAGTCCTAGTGGACAACCACTTAGATATGAGCCAGCCATGTGTATCAGCTGCCAAAAAACCCAACACAGTTCTAGGCTACATAATCAAGATCACATGAAGTTTTTTTTTATAAAAAGTTTTATTATTTTCCAAAAAACAAACAAGACAAACAAACATACAATACATAAACAAATCTCAATTTCAAGTGTGTCGGTCAGTCACAAATCTGTGCCCTCTCCTCATCATGCATACTCTCTGTTACAGAAAAAAAACTATAATCGTTATTATTAATTCTCTATCATGTTATAATCTCTATATTGTATTTCCTTTCAACAATTCTATTTATCTCCATTATTCCATATATCATCAAGCTTTTTTTATCTAACCATTGATAAAACATATTCCATATCTTATAAAACTGCTTTTCCTTTTTTTCTTTTCTACTCATTTCGGCACAGTCTGAAATCTTCTTAATCACTTCCTCCTGCGTAGGTATCTTATCATTTCTCCAATTTTTAGCAAATACAATTCTAGCGGCTGTCAATACATTGACAATCAAATATTTCAGTTCTTTATTAAGTGTCTCTGGTACAATTCCCAATAGGAATATCTCGGGTTTCAAGTCTATGTGTTGTTGTGTCATTTTTTCCAACCACGTCTGGATTTTAGTCCATTATCTTTTTGCATCAGTGCAAGTCCACCACATGTGGTAGTAGGAGCCAGGTATCTGATGACATTTCCAACACTTATCCGATTTATCCTTAAACATTCTTGCAATTCTTCTCAGGGATAGGTGCCACCTGTAAAACATCTTATACAAATTTTCTTTATATGCAGTTGACATTGTCATTTTATAATTCTGATCCCACAGTGTTTGCCATCTCTCTAAATCTATCCCATAACCAAAATTTTTCCCCCAAGCAATCATTGTTTCCTTAACCTGCTCCTCTTCCATTCTAACCTCTAGTAGATGACCATAGAGTTTTTTAATCACTTTTTCATTCGTACCCATCAAAATTTTATCTAGTTCAGTTTGCTTTTTATAAATACCTTCAGTCCTAACATCCTCGTCATATCTAGATTGTATTTGCAAATATGAAAACCAATTCATTTTTATTCTTTGTTCTTGTAATGTTTGCATCAATTTGAGTTCACCCTTTTCATTTAGAATCTCTCCATATCTAATTGTTTGTTCCTTCTTACATATTATTGGATATGAAAAAGCTTCAATAGTAGATACCCATAATGGAATTTGTATATAATGTTGTTTTCTAGTTTTTTCCCAATTTAAAAATAAAGCTTCTCAAACATGGTGTCTTCTAAAATATCCTTGTTTTTTTGTTCCCTTATACCATAAGAAAGCATGCCATCCTAGTAACAAATCATGACCTAAAGTTAATAATCTATTATTTCTCAACGTTATCCATTCTTTTACCCACATCAAACTTGCAGCTTGGTAATACAATTCCCAATTAGGTAGCGCAAATCCCCCTCTTGACCTTGCATCTTGCAATAGCTTAAATTTAATTCTTGGTTTTTTGCCCTGCCATATGAATTTTAGTGTAATTTTATTTAAATCTTCAAAAAACTCTTTCCCAAATCTAATTGGAATTGTCTGATAGATATAAGATTCTGGGTAATACATTCATCTTAACTGTCGATATTCTGCCAATAAGAGATAGCTGCAGGTTTTCCCATCTTTCAAGATCTGTCGCTATCTGCTGTTTGATGTAATTGTTTTATGTAATTGTCTTCTTTCAAGTTACTGCATCTTGATGTAATATATATTCCTAGATATTTAACTTTACTTGCAATCTGGATCTCTAGTAAATCTTCTAACTCTTTCTTACATTTTACTAACATGTTCTTTGTTAGGATCTTTGTTTTATCTTTATTAATTTTTAAACCTGCCACCATTCCATATTCTTCTATTTTCTCTATCAATTTAGGTGCTGATTTGAGTGGATCCTCTAATATGAATACCAAATCGTCTGCAAATGCCTGTAATTTATATTCTTCTTTTTTGATTTTCATTCCTTTTATTTCTTCATCTTCTCTAATGGCTCTATTCAGTACTTCTAATGTTAAGACAAACAGCAGAGGCGACAGAGGACAACCTTGTCTAGTTCCTTTTCTTATCTCTATAAATTCCATACATTCTCCATTTACCAATATCTTCGCTGTTTGCTTATTATATATTGTCTCAATGGCCTGTATAAAGTTTTTGCCAAAGCCCATTTGTATCATTTGCAATACCATAAATCACCAATTCACATTGTCAAATGCTTTTTGTGCATCTAAAAACATCAGTGCCATCTGTTTTTCAGGGTGTGCTTCGTAATACTCCAAAGTATCTAAAATTATTCTCACATTTTGCTTAATTTGTCGTTTTGGCAAAAATCCATTTTGATCCATGTGAATAAATTCATTTAAGTATCTTTTCATTCTTTCTGCCAGGATTGAGGCAAAGATTTTATAATCTGAATTCAACAGTGAAATACGTCTATAATTTTTGACTTGTTGTAAGTCCATTTCTTCTTTAGGTATAAGAGTAATATAAGCTTCCAACCATGTCTCAGGTATTCTCTTTTTAATAACACTTCATTCATCACTTCTAGAAGGTAGATGCTTAATACTTCCTGAAAGGTCTTGTAGAATTCCGCCAGTAAGCCATCTGGACCTGGTGCTTTTCCTGTATTTTGTTTCTTCAAGGCTTCTGTCAATTCCATCATGGTTATGTTCCCTTCTAACATTGTTTCAATATCTTTAGGTATCTGTGGTAATCTTGTCTTTTGTAAATACTTTAATTTTTTCTTCTGCAATATCTTCTTGAGAGTACAGTTTTTCATAGTAATCTCGGATAATTTTTTTCTTTTCATCATTCCCATATTGTATATTCCTTTTCCATCTATTAATTGACTAATTTTCTTTGTTTCTCTTTCCTTTCTAATTTTATAAGCTAACCATTTCCTGGTTTATTAGCATTTTCATTAATCTTTTGGGCAATTTCTTCTTTATCCATTAAAGCCATTTTATGTTTAATCATATCCATTTTCCTTTTAATTTCTTTCCTTTGCGGTGATTGTTGTAATTCTTTTTCTAATTTCATAAGGTCATCTTCCAATATTTTAGATGTCTTTTTCTGTTTAATGTTTCTTTTCCTTGTATAGTCAATTATCATACCTCTTATATAAGCCTTCATCGCATCCCATCGAATTTGTAATGTATCTTCTTTTCTATTTTCCTTGAAGAAAAGGTAAGTTCTGTCTCAATTTTCTTTTTAAATTCTTCTTCTTTCAAAATCATATTATTTAATGTCCATCTAGATCTTCTCCTCTGTCCTTTCCAGGCAACTATCAGTGGATTATGATCCGCCCAGGTCCCACTTTCAATTTGAATTTTTCTATATCGGAGAGCATATCTGGATGCCCATACCATATCTATTCTTGACCATGATTCATGCCTATTTGAGTAAAAAGTAAATTCTTTATTTCCAGTATTTCTCTCCATATATCTTTAATATTCATTTCTTCTGTCATTTGAAAAAAGGACTTGGGTAATTTTCTTCTAGTTTTCTTTTTAGTTCTCTCAGATTTGTAGTCAAGTTGATCATTAATTATCCCATTAAAATCTCCCATCAAAAAAATATTTGCATAGTCTAATTCGATCAATTTTTGATATAATTTCTTGTAAAATTCTTCTTGATTCTCACTTGGTGCATATATTGCTATCAAAAGCATTTTAGTGTTGTTGTCTATTATCTCCACCATTAAAATCCTCCCATCTTCATCTGTATATATCAATTCTGCAGTAATTATATCTTTAATATACAGGATCACTCCTCTTTTTTCACATTGAGCCAATGATGTAAATAACTTTCCTAACTTTTTTTGTCTCAATACATATTCATGTTGTTTTTAATGTGAACTTCTTGTAAGCAATTATATAGTTTTATCAAGTTTTAGTATTCATCGAAATCAATTTTAGGTCTTGTATATAGGTTTTGTTGCTCTAGTCGTTCTAACTTCTCTTCGTTCTCTAGGTAGACCACCTACCGCTCCAAGTTGTTCTTCTTCTTCACTTGTTGCTACACATTCCTTTGGAAGTTCCACAATCAGCTCCTCTTGTCTTCCATTTCCCTCCTTTCCTCTAAAATATTCATTGTAAAAGAATTGCACTCTCTCTGCTGTATCAATTCTATGTCTTTGTTCCCACCACACGAACAGAAGGCCTTCTGGTACTAACCACCTGTAATTTACTCCTCTCTTCAACAGTTCTTTGGATAAGAATGCATATTCTCTTCTCCTCTCTCTTATTCTTCTTGGTACCTGTTTCAATACCGTAATATCTTTATTATTGTGCTTCAATGTCTTATCTCTAGTTGCTTGCAGTATTTGTGATTTAATGCTCTTCTTAGTGAACCTAATATGGATTTCTCTTGGGAGTTTATTCCTCGTTGCATACCTTGTATAGACTCAGAATATTTCATCTATTCCATCCCTCATCTTCTCTTCCGTTGTTTCTAACAATTCTGCCAGTAGCTGTGTCATTTTCTCCAACAGATTTTCACCCTTCTCTTCCTCCACATTTTGAAATCTCAAATAGAATTCTGATCTGTCAACTTCACCTCTCAGTGATTCATTATGGTCACTCTCAACTTCATTTAATCTGGCATTGAAACTCCTCATTTCTTCATCTCTTCGTTCTTGCTGCTCCTCAATTTTCTTAATCCTCTCACCATATTTCTCCATTGTTTGCCATAGAGCTTTTATACTTTCATCTGTCTTGTCCAGCTTCTGTTCAATTATCTCAATTTTCTCTGTTCTTTTTCCAATCTCGTTCACCGCTTGTAATATCATCTGTATTTTATCTTCTTTCTCTTTTTCCTTTTCTTGTTGTGATATTGCCGATGCTGGAGTTGTTACTTGTGGAATTGAAGATCTTCTACTCATTGTTACAAAAATTGCCAACAACAATTGCAGAGAACAAAAAGCTGATGAAAAAGTAAAAATTAGTAGTATAAAAATGATTAAAAAGGAGGGATTTTTTAAAAAGGGGGAATAGAGCAACAAAAAACAATCCTAATCAGCAAAAAAGTAAAAAAGAAGGAAAAAAACAGTAGTATATCAATAAAGTATCAATAAATTGAGTTAAAAAAATAAAAAGGAAAGAATGTAAATGGAAGACTAGGATGGTATATAGAAAAAAAACCCAATGATTAAATATCTTATTTCCAATATACAAAAAGAAGGGGAGGGAAATATATATATATAAAAGAATATAAAGAATATATATGTATAAAAAAATCAGACTCTCAAAAAATAAGGACTAAAAATTGAAAAAAGGAAAATACCAATAATAAAATTAAAATAGAAAATGAATAAAATGTCCTTTAAAAATAAAAATATATATTTTTATGGGCTTTAATTATAAAAATTGAATTCCAGGCAATAAAGAATCTTAACAGGAAGCAATGTCACTTTTTGTTCGGTTGCCTCTATATAAAATCCAAGGCTTAACAAATTGAAGAGGAAGGTTTTCAGCTCTTCTATTTTTTTTTTCTGCAAAGAGACTCCAACTCTTTTATCTTCCAAACTCTCCGAGGTCACTTTGTTCTTCAATTCCGACTCCAAACACAAAGATATAATAGTTTGCCGAAAGCACCTGTCAACATAATCTCCAGTGCTTTCTAATCTAATCCTCAGCGCAGCGCTTTAAGTACAAGTCTTGCAAGTGTATATATCTATACAAAGTAGCGGACCTCTAAGTAACAATATTGTGTCTCTTTGCCAACTTTCACTTCCTTGCCAAGTAGCTTCCAAAATGTATCATTTCCTGTCTCTCTCAAAACAAGAAGAGTAAAAAAAAAGCCTCGGGAGCCATTTCTTATGTATGAAAAATAAAAAATAGTCAGATCAAAATAATCAAATAGCATTAAAGCCCAGAATACCAAAAAAGAAAAACCAAATTCAAAAATTGCAGAGAGGAAAATATATTATAAAAAGCCATTCAAAGACTCACAAAAAGAAAAGCTAGAAAAGAAAATCTTTAAAAGCCATAAAAAAGAAGGAAGAACAAGCTATTTACTTTCAAACACAGTCTCTTCCGCTGCCTAATTCATTTCACTCTTGATTTCCAACCATCTGTTCTATTCAATTCTATTCCATTCTAAAGTTAGTCATATATTACAAAAACATGTTCTTTATAAAAGATTGGAACTTCTGCATTATAGCCATCATTTTAAAATGATATACTTTATGCTGCACACAATCATTTTACAGATCATTGTCAATTCCTTCCATTTTCTGCAGGTCTCTTATGCTTTTGTTTCGAATGAACTGAATGATAAAACCCAGTTCCTTTTTTCTATCGGATGCTCCCAAAAGAAGGGATCCAATACACAGGGATTGTTAAAATGATCCAGTATTTCAGATGGACCTTGGTGGCTCTTATTGCTCCAGAATCAGACAATGGAGAAACATTCATGAAAACATTAAGACCTTTACTCACCCAAAATGGTATTTGTGCTCTTTTTTCACAAGTGTATCAGGATTCAGTACCAATCAATATACGCTAACAATTGATCTGTATCTCAAATGGAAGCAAGTCAATGTGTTTATTTACTATGCCGAGACCATGTTGCAATCTTCCTATTTCTATGGGATGGCATTCGTTGACCAACTTCTGCAGTTCTCAAAAATTTCTTCCTCAAAGAAAGTCTGGATCATGACAGCTATGGGGGATCTCACTTTTAATATGTGGTATCAAGATTTCCAATGGGTTCACAGTATGTTCACCATTTCCATCCAGGCTAAGAAATGGATAAAAGATGACGCTGATCAATTTTTCCCTTCAATCTTGGAATTTGGTGACCAAGCTTTTCCATGTTCATTTGAAAAACATGCATTTTTGGTTAAAGGCTGGTTGAGATGCAGAGAGAATGAACAAAGGAAAAATCTAAAGCTGAAGGAGATAGAAGTCAGCCTTTCTCTGGACAGCCATCACATTTACAACTCTGTCTGGGCTGTGGCAAGAGCCCTAAGTGCTGCCTTGATCTCCATATCCAAATGGAGGATGCTGAAAGAAGATGGAAAGGCCTCGGAACTGAAAAGGATACAGCCTTGGCAGGTATTTGCTACTCTATCAATTAAATCTCAGTTGAATATAATGATTATATAAATAATTGTATATAATGGTTGTATATACAGAGGCATAGAATCAAAATCACATGAAATATTAGTTGTTGTTAATTGTGAAGTCATATCTGACCCATCGTGACCCATTTATTTTATTTATTTATTTATTTATTTATTAATGGGACTTATATGCCGCCCCATCTCCGAAAAGTCGGGGCGGCTTACAAATAAAACAACAGCAACAATAAATAATTTAAAAGCAGATTAAACTAAATAAGCCCCATTACAATTACAAGTACAACCCATAAAAATATCCCTTAAAACTATCCCATAAAAACCATCCCGTCCCAGAAAATCACAACCCGGATTGGTTAAACAACCAGGTCTTCCATGGACAACATTCCTCCAGGCCTTCCTGTCCTCGGCCATCTTCTGGAATCCATTTTAGCTCCCGTCGACTGCTTCAGTGACTCCAGCCAGCCAGCTCCTTCTCGGCTGTCCCATTCTTTTTCTTTTGCCCTCAATCTTTCCCAGCATTAGGCTATTCTCCAGTGAGTCCTTCTTTCTCCTTAGGTGGCCAAAGTCTTCGAGTTTCCTCTTCAGGATCTGGCCTTCTAAAGAGCAGTCAGGGTTGATCTCCTCTAGGACCGACCAGTTTGATCACCTTGTAGAACAAGGAACTCACAGGAGTCTTCTCCAGCACCAGAGTTCAAAGGAAATATTAGGACCACTTTATAACACTTTTGCAAGGCCACTCCTGGAATACTGCATCCCACGTGGGTCACCACATTACAAAGAAAGATGTTGTGACTTTGGAAAAAATGCAGAGAAGAGCAATTAAAATGACTAAAGGCCTGGAAACTAAAACATAGGAAGAATGGTTGCAGCATTTGGGTTGGCTAGTCTGGAGAAAAGATGGACTAGGGGTGACATGATAGCTGTCAGGATTCCGGCAGTTACTCCAATTAAATCATGAGCTTTGAGCCACACTCCCAAAACTAAAAAGGATTTATTAAAAGTTAACATTCTACATCCAGCATTAGCCTGGGCATAGCCAACTCTGAGATATGTAATTCACTGTCACCCTTGATCCTGCTTCCCTCCCCCACCCCTCAGGGTGTATCATCCAATGAAACATGTCCATAGCCAAAAGTCAACAATCATGCTCTCCAATTAGATTTTTGCATGGCAGAAGCTTCAGTCTCTAATCAGTCTAACCAGTCTCTGAAGAAAATATGAATGGAAAGTACTTTCGATTCCACACTGCTGCCTACTATTTGAAACCACACCCCCTTCTTTCTGTTGACAACTATAAAATGTGTATACAAAATGTTTTATGAATTGACAATAGCAATATTTCGACATGGGCTGCCCCAAAGAAGAGAGGGTCAAATTATTTTCCAAAGCACCAGAAGGCAAGACAAGAAAAAATGGATGGAAACTAATCAAGGAGAGAAACAAGCTAGAATTAAAACATTTAACCAATGGAGTCTTCAGAAATTGTGGGTGGAGGTTTTTAAGAAGAAACTGAACAGCCACTTCTCTGAAATAATATAGCAATAGCACTTAGACTTATATACCATTTCACACTGTTTTATGGCCCTCAAAAGCATGTTACACAGTCGGCCTATTGCACCCAACAATCCTCATTTTTACTGACCTCAGAAGAAGGTTGGAAGGCTGAGCCAACCTTGAGCTGGTCAGAATTGAATTGCTGGCAGTCGTTGAATTTGCCAGCAGTACTGTGTTCTAACCATCGCACCACCATGGCTCAATATAGGGTATAGATAGAGTTTCCTACTTGAGCAGGGGGCTGGATTGGATGTGCTCCAAGGTCCCTTCCACTTCTATTGTATTCTAATAGTTATTTTTAAAATTAGTTCTGCGGGATATTATTTTATTTGTTATTTTATCTATTATATTATTTTATTTTTTATTTTTTATATATTTTATTATATTAATACTGTAAGTACAGCTATAGGTCATGTTTTACTTTTAGAAGTAGTTTTCATTTTGGAGGCAAATGTACAACAGTGAGAAGGTATCCATCAAAGTGGTTTAACTTCCATATCTCATAACACATACTAGAAAAAAATACTCAAGAGGGAAGTTGGGTTTCTCCAGACAGTAATGTTTCACATCCATTTGAATAGACAAGCATTAATCAGTTGGGATTAATGACTGGAAAGTTGAAAAAACACTGCAGAAGAAAGTCAGGAGAAACATGTCCATTGTCAGCCTTGGAAACCATATTTTACTTAGAAGCTTCGAGGCTGCCACATTTACTGCCTGGAAATTTGGGAGGGAGGTTTCATAGAGAGGTGGAAGATTAGACTCAACAACATTCTTCCTCAGAAAATCAAGGACATGTCACCCTACACCTGGAGAAGAGTGTCTGAAGGGATATCTCCAGTTGGAATGAAGATTTGATTGGACCATGTGATGCACTGGTGGGTGCAGAGGATGAATCTTTTATTTCTCTTTTGGAAAGGGAAAACTCAGAACTCTCAGATCTGGATTTTCCCAGATGTGACAATTCTAATAAAATGAAATTGCTTGTCTCAGAGTTTATTGGTTTGGAGTTTATTAGTTCGAAAGATGACATCCATGTTCCTCCTTGACATGAAAGTATTTCCTTTTCTAGTGGACTGAAGGATTCAATCATGGGAATGATACCATGGAGACCAATTCTTTCTTCTATAAAATGCTACAGGATTTTTCTTGTTAATGTCACTGTGTTTCCCTTTCTAGTTTCACCCTTTCCTGAAAACCTCTCAGTTTTACAACAATTCCATGGACAGGGTGTATCTGGGCAAGAATGGTGAGCTGGCAGTTGATTTTGACCTTGTGAACTGGTTGTGGTTTCCCAACAAGTCTGTAGCCAGAGTGAAGTTTGGGAGTTACATGAGACAGAGTTCCCAGGAACCCCTCTTTGTCATTGACCAGCATGCTGCTCTCTGGCCCCAAAAGTTTAACAAGGTGGGGAAAACTATTTCATTCCTATTTTACTGTTCAGCATTGTCATCCCTTTAGTACAGTTTTTTTAAAGTCTCGGAAGCCCTTCAAGGTTTCAGAAGAGTTGCAGAGCCTCATCCAACTCTTGTGGTTTACATATTCCATTAATATGCCTGATTCAGAAAGTTTGGATTATCTGAATGTTTTATTTTTATTTTCATTACACTTTCGATAACTGGTGTACGTTACAAATGTGGACCAGTCCCAAGATGCCCTCTCCATGATGACTCGCTGTCTGGATGCGGTACAGATCTGGATGGACGGAAACATGCTTCGGCTCAACCCGGCCAAGACTGAGTGGCTGTACATACCGCATCTCGGTCCATAGTGTCCATCGTTGACCTGGATGGACGGAAACATGCTTCGGCTCAACCCGGCCAAGACTGAGTGGCTGTACATACCGGCATCTCGGTCCATCCCATCGTTGACCATAGGGAAGTGGTGTTGCCCCTGTGGATAGGGCACGGAACCTGGGGTCCTCCTGGATGCGTGGCCAATTGGAGGAGCAGGTTGGGGGCGTCGCCAGGGGCCTTTGACCAGGTCCGGCTGGTTCGCCAGCCGCCCGTTTCTGGACCGAGATGCCTTGCGTACAGTCACTCATGCCCTTGTTACCTCGCGACTCAACTACTGCAATGCTCTCTATTTAGGACTGCCCTTGCACACCATCCGGAGGTTCTATAAAATGCTACAGGATTTTCTTGTTAATGTCACTGTGTTCCCTTTCTAGTTTCACCCTTTCCTGAAAACCTCTCAGTTTTACAACAATTCCATGGACAGGGTGTATCTGGGCAAGAATGGTGAGCTGGAAGCTGATTTTGACCTTGTGAACTGGTTGTGGTTTCCCAACAAATCTGTAGCCAGAGTGAAGTTTGGGAGTTATGCAAGACAGAGTTCCCAGGAACCCATCTTTGTCATTGACCAGCATGCTGCTCTCTGGCCCCAAAAGTTTAACAAGGTGGGGAAAACTATTTCATTCCTATTTTACCTTTCAGCATTGTCATCCATTTAGTACAGTTTTTTAAAGGTCTCGGAAGCCCTTCAAGGTTTCAGAAGAGTTGCAGAGCCTCATCCAACTCTTGTGGTTTACATATTACATTAATATGCCTGATTCAGAAAGTTTGGATTATCTGAATGTTTTATTCTTATTTTCATTACACTTTCAATAACTGGTGTACGTTACAAATGTGGACCAGTCCCAAGATGGAAGTAGGACAACTCACCATGGCCATCTTGTCAGAGCCAACTTGCCACAGCCTACTCACCAGAATCAACTCGCCATGGCCAACTCATCAAGGGACAACTTCAGCAGTGGGATCCTACCTCTTCCACTATGGATTCGGTGATTGTGCGCATGCAGCTTTCCACACACCAGCTGAGACCTGCAGCATCAATCAGCTGAGAGGATAAAGAACAGAAAAGCACAGGGGTGGATAGAAGGGCCGATTCTGCACTTTTTTCTTCTTTCTCCTCTCACCTGGTCATCAGAGAATTTTTTTACTACATGTTCGGCTGAACCGGTAGGAATTTTTGGCTACCAGTTCAGCCAAACTGGGCTGAACCAGTAGCATATCACCACTGGACAACTTCCTCAGCCCAATTCACCACCGGACAATTCAACAATTCAATTTAATTATTTTAAAATAATTGAAAAATTATATTAAATGTTTGCCATTCACATTTCATTTTCTTGCTCCTTTTGTATCCTTTCTTTAATGATTCTATTCCACCATTTCTTTCATATCAATCTAACTCTTTTCATAGCAAGTTGGTTGCAGAGAGTTGGCCAGATCTATAGCAAAAGCAATAGCACATAGACTTAAATACTGCTTCACAATGCTTTACATCCCTCCCTAAGCGGTTTTACAGAGTCAATCTCTTGCCCACAACAATCTGGGTCCTCACTTTACCCACCTTGGATGGATGGAAGGCTGAGTCAACCTTGAGCCTGGTGGGACTTGAACTGCCAAATTGCAGGCAGCCGATAGTCAGTAAAAGTGGCCTGCAGTATAGTACTCTAACCACTGCACCACCAAGGCTCTTGTCTCATCCCAATATACCCGTAAACTACAACTGATAATGAACAATAGACAAATATTGCAAAACAACCTGAAGCAGCAGATTCACTGGAAGAGATAATTCACTTGTTTCTTTTTTTTGCAAGTTTGGATTAACATGATCATGTGACTCATGTTTTTTTTAACAAAATAAAACACATGTAATGCAATAAGCATTTCCCAATGGTGGCTCTTAATGAAGATTCCAGGAAGAGCTCCATTTTATTATTTCTCTCAAAGGCTAACAAAGTTGAGGCAAACATCCAACAATGTCCCATTGCAAAGTATTCCACAGTCTGGAGCAGTGATGGTATTCAGCTGGTTCGCACCGGTTCAGGTGAACCAGTAGCAAGGATTTGGCCTAGGTCGCCGAACCAGTAGTAACTTCTGGCTGGCCACATGCCTGACTCAGTCGCCGCTCGCTCGCTTGCCCCACCCAGCTGATGCTCACTAACCGCAGCTCACCTTCCTGATACTCGCCCACTCAGTCACTCCTTAAAGTATTTCTTTTTTCCCCTCCCGACAATCAGCTGTTCCTAAGATCAGCTGTGCCAGGATTCCCCTCGCTTACTTACTGCTTTGTCCAGGAGGCTTCCCTGAGGCCCAGGAGGACAAGAAATGGGGGGTCCTACCAAAAAACCATGCCCACCCAGTCACATGGCCATGCCCCCTAGCCATGCTCACAGAACCAGTAGTAAAAAAATTTGAATCCCACCACTGGTCTGGAGGCAGAAAAGAAGAAAACCTCCCCCTAGACTCAGCTCTGTTCTCACAGAAGGGAGATTCCCTGAATAAACTTCTGCTTCCATGAAATGGGCCTAATGTTCATTATAGGCTTAAATTTCAATAGAATTTGGCCTGGCTCTACTATTCCTTTCCTTTGACATGAACTATAATATTTATGTTCTGGCTTTTGTGCTCAGAGTCTGCCTCACTCCAGGTGCATGGAAAGTTGTCGTTCTGGATACTTCAGGGAGAGCCAGGAAGGGAAGCCCATCTGCTGCTACAGCTGTGTTCCCTGTTCAGAAGGAACCTTCTCCTCTCAGGAAGGTGGGTGACTCCAGAGGGAAGCAGTCCTTCAATAACAGAAGAGCAGAATTGGAAGGGACTGTTGAGGTCTTCTAGTCCAACACCCTGCTTATTCTGTACAATAAACTATACCATTCAGCATCTCCTCCCAGTTTGGAACTGAACTAGAGTTTATTTCCAATAATCTGAATGGAAAGATGATTGATGATGAACTGGCAACTCATTAATCTGAGCTCCCACACTGAAAAGAAGAAAGATGCCCTGGGATTTAATATAGTTGAACACAGTCCATAAAATTGTACCTTTGGTTTTTCTATTTTTTTTACCCATGTGGTACCATCTCTGGTGGTAGCGTAGAAAAGCTAGACTAGTGGAGGGCGATGATAAGCACTATTTTTCTTCTCTTCGGATGCAGATTATTGCACCAAATGTCCAGAATATCAACATCCGAATAAGGAGCGAAATAAATGTCTCCCTAAGGAATTAACTTACCTGGCGTTCAATGACAACCTGAGGACCACCTTAACTTCTCTTGCATGCTCTTTGGCCTTAATTACTACTCTTGTCTTAGCAATCTTTATTAAATATAGAGAAACTCCCATTGTCAAAGCCAACAACCAAGACCTCTCTTACATCCTCCTCGCCTCTCTCCTGCTTTCCTTCCTGTCCGCATTTCTCTTCATTAGACGACCAAAGAGAACCACCTGCCTTCTCCGACAAACTACCTTCAGCATCATCTTCTCAGTAGCTGTCTCTTCTGTCTTGGCCAAAACAATCACAGTCGTGTTGGCTTTTCTGGCCACAAAGCCAGGAAACAGAGTGAGAAAATGGCTTGGAAAGAGTTTGACCAATTCCATCATCCTTTCTTCTTCTGGTGTCCAGGTGGTCATCTGCAGCATCTGGCTGGTGGTCTCTCCCCCATTTCCTGATTCTGACATGCAGTCTCAACCAGGAAAGATTGTGCTTCAGTGCAATGAAGGATCTCTTGCAATATTTTATGTTGCTCTCAGCTACATGGGATTCCTGGGTGCCATCTCCTTTGTGGTGGCTTTCCTGGCCAGAAATCTGCCTGGGGCCTTCAACGAAGCCAAGCTGATCACCTTCAGCATGCTGCTCTTCTGCAGTGTCTGGATTTCCTTTGTGCCAGCCTACCTGAGCACCAAAGGGAAATACATGGTGGCTGTGCAGATCTTCTCCCTCTTGGCCTCCAGTGCTGGCCTGTTGGGCTGCATCTTCATGCCCAAGTGCTACATTATTTTAATAAGACCAGATCTGAATGCAAAGGAGCAGCTAATTGTGAAAACTTAAGTCAGTAACTGACTCTTAAACATTTTTTCCACAATGTCATCATTTCACAAAAAATCTGTGTTATAAAAAGTCTTGTAATGGAAAATGTGTATTTTTATTCTGGTTTGAAAAAAAAATGTATTCAAATCTATGAGTAGTATTTCAGCTCTCACACTTAGTTATTTTTATGTATGGTTACCTTTCTTATGTATTTCCTATTCTTTATATCTACATAGTTTGAGTAATTTTTCAGAAATAGAATCTAAAATTATTATTCAGACCTTTCTGTGTATTGACCTGCCTTTCTGTAGTAGCCAGTGGATCAGGGTTTGGTGTTAGATTTGTGTGGTTTGGCATTGCAGGTCCCAATGGTGCTTTTTCCCCAAGAAAGTCCAATTGCATTTTGGAAAAAGTTCCTTTGGGACAACCATGACCTAGATGATTGAGAATCTCCAAAGACACCCCATTACAGGCTTTGTGTCCCATTATGTCAACATATAAAAGATCCAAAGCTTTGGAGTTTACTGTCTGTTTAGTCTCTTTCCTCTTGTTTTTCTGGAATTAAACCCTTTATGCATGAAGACAAATTCCGTGTGTGTTCAATCTCACCTGGCCAATAAAGAATTCTATTCTATTCTTATTCATCTTTTGGATTTTCTTTTTCTTTTTCATTGTTGTTTTCAGCAAACTTTAGGAAATTGCGGTGAGTCTATTATTCCTGTGTTGTTTGTAAGTGAAGAAAAGAAAGCTTGTCTTCCTGGATTACGAGTCCCTGTGTTCCGTCATTCAAGTCCTAGTCATCTCACGGTTGGACTATTGCAATGTGCTCTACATGGGGCTACCCTTGAAGATCATTCAAAGCTATAACTGGTGCAGAGAGCATCCACACAACCAGCTCTATGGGTCCCTAAGGAGGCCCATGATTTGTTTTTAATCATCTTTAAAGCCCTCAATGTCATGGTCCAGGTTACTTGAGGAGGCATCTCATCCCAAAGGGATTCATCTGCCCTACCTGTGCCTCAGAGGAGGCATGTTGCCTCCTCAAAAAGCACCTTTGGAAAACCCATGACCTGGATTACCAAGAATCTCCATGGACTTCAAAGCTCCTAATGATTTATTAGCACGCTAGGTGCCCTGGTGGTGCAGTGGTTAGAATGCAATATTGCAGGCTGACTCTGTCCGCTGCCAGGAGTTTGATCCTGAGTGCCTGAAGGTTGACTCAGCCTTCCATCCTTCCATCCTTCCAAAGTCATTAAAATGAGGAGCCAGATTGTTGGGGGCAAGAGGCTGACTCTGTAAACTCCTTAGAGAAGGCTGTAAAGCAATGTGAAGTGGCATATAAGTGCTATTGCTATTGCTAATAACTGCGTCCTCTTCACAGATGATTTAAAAATATTCAACACCACTGACAATGCTACTGTCCTTCAAAGCAGCCTTGATTATGTGTCTGAATGGTCAAACAATTGGCAACTACAAATCTCGACCAACAAATGCTCTGTCCTATATATTGGTAAACAAAAATCAGTACACCAAATACAAGCTAGGCGGATATGACCTCTTTGATGACCCTATCTCTGTCAAGGACCTTGGAGTACTTATATCAAATGACCTAAGTGCCAGAGCTCACTGTAACAGCATTGCCAAAAAGGCATTAAGAGTTGTAAATCTAATCTTACAAAGCTTCTCCTCCGGAAATATTGAAATGCTAACTAGAGCATACAAAACCTTTGCTAGACCAATACTCGAATACCGCTCATCTGTCTGGAATCCACACTGTATATAGGACATTAATACAATTGAGCAAGTCCAGAAGTATTTCACGAGAAGAGTACGACACTCCTCTGCTTGCAACAGAATACCCTACACCACCAGGCTTGAAATTTTGGGCTTGGCCAACCCTGAACTACACCGCTTACAGTTGGACTTAAGCGTAGTACACAAAATGTCCTACCAGTCAATGACTACTTCTGTTTCAACCGTAACAATACAAGAACACAAAACAGATACAAACTCAATGTTAACCACCCCAAACTTGATTGCAGAAAGTACGACTTCAGCACAGACTGGTCAATGCCTGGAATGCACTACCTGACTGTTGTTACATCCTCTAACCCCCACTCCTTTAACCTTAAACTATCGACTATTGACCTCACCCCATTCCTAAGAGTTCAGTTTAGTTTAGTTTATTATCATTGCACCTCGTACAACGAAATTAAATACGTTCTTCAGTGTACATTATGACTGTGAAAATAAACACAAACACACATCCTTCACATTCTATACATTGAATTGAAAACCCCTGATACTGCATTAATATTGCACTATACAGTAGAATTCAATAGAGTTACTGCCCTGGGATAGAAGCTATTTTTGGCCTATTTGTCCTTGTTTTTATTATCCTGTACTAAGAGGTCTGTAAGGGGCATGCATAAGTGGACAATCGTGCCTACCATCCCTGTCCTATTCTCCCATTTATTTGTACCTATTTCCTGTATTCTTACCAGTGGTGGTATTCAACTGGTTCAGCCTGGTTCTGGTGAGCCAGTAACAGCAATGAACAGCTGAAATTGAACCGGTTCTCTCTGCCGTGCTGCTGTTGGGCCCACCTGCCTGCCCAGACTCCATACTCACATTTATCTTCTGTTTTTCAAGTGCAGCTGCTTTGCGCGGCACAGAAGGGTGCCGCACGGCAGCTGCTGAAGCGATTGGGAAAGTGCAGGCTTGTAGGAAGTGAGTCAAAATGCCTGTGCGCCTGTGCAAA
The DNA here is from genome assembly GCA_009733165.1 of Naja naja. Lineage (NCBI taxonomy): Eukaryota > Metazoa > Chordata > Lepidosauria > Squamata > Elapidae > Naja > Naja naja. The sequence continues at coordinate 10,860,548 of CM019149.1, forward strand.
CACCTCTGAGCCTGTGGAAAGTGTGTGTTTGGCGCACGCACCAAGCCACGGCCATCGAACCAGTGGTAAAAGTTTTTGAATCCCACCACTGATTTTACCATCGACTCAGTCAGGAACCAGTGGCCACTGTTATGATATCTACAGAATAACCCTTGAGTAAAAAGGATATGCACATGGAAACGTTTATGAGAATAGTTATGAATAATTTTTCAGCCAAACACAGATACACTAAACTGAGTTAAAGTTTACTCTAAGAAATAGCACAGTCCAATAAATGGTCCAGGTCATATATGTCTAACAGTTCAAATAATATCCAACCACAAAGTCTTCTTACCGGTTGCAAGTCATTTACAGTAAACAAAAATATCAAAGTATAATCACAGCATAAATACAACAGAGAACCTTAGATAGGAACAGAATGTCAGAGAGAGAAAACCATGATCTCCGGCTCCCTCTTATGGCAACTTGCAACATAATCAACCAATCAGAATATAGTATAAATCAATACAGTGATTTTTTCTTAAAGCTACAAACATACATTTTTGTTTTATATATTGCCAACCCAACTACTTTGTGTACAGATTCCTAATATTCTCCGCTTTGGGTAGGTCAATATATAATACATTACATCTTTAAACCATAATTCTCACAGCATTCTTTATGCTTAATCGCACCTTGAGATTTTGTGAAATGATCTGCAATATTATGTTCAGTCATCAAATATCTCAAATCAGTATGTTTTGACCTTGTTTTAACAGCTAAATTAGTAGCCATACTAATTGCAGATTGATTGTCTTCATAAACAATAAACGGATCACATACAGTAATTCCAATATCTTTCAACAATTGTTTATAATATATCAATTCTGTACACATTAATGAAAAAAAATGAAAATTCCACTTCCATAGTGGATAAATTAACATGTTGTTGTCTAATAGACTTCCATTCTATTAAAGCATTACCCTTGGTGGCTCAGGCTGTTAAATGCCTGCTCTTAAGATCCAGCTGTCTACAATTACTGTAGGCTCGAATCCCACCAGGCTCAAGGTTGACTCAGCCTTCCATCCTCTCGGGGTAGGTAAATTGAGGACCCAAGATTGTTGGGGGCAATAAGCTGACTTTGTAAAAATGCTGCTTAGTAATAAGCAGGCATATACAATGGAATGAAGGCTATTGCTGAGCATTGGGTTGTGCTCCAAAATTGTAAGCCACCCTGAGTCTTCGGAGAAGGGCAGCATATAAATGTAATTAAAAAAAAAAACATTACCACTATACCTGATGTTGACTTACGAGTCATTGTATTAGTAGCAAAACTTGAATCAGCATATGCAGTTAACACTGATTCATTACTTGGTTCTAAATATAATGAATAATGGATTGTGTGTTTTAGATACCTAAATATTCACTTAGCTGCTTGCCAATACCTTTCATCTGGTTCAGTGTTATACCTAGCCAATTAGTTTACACTGTAAGATATATCTGGTCTAAACCAATTACCCAGATATGATAGACTACCGATTAAGGACTGATATATTTCCTTATCAAACTTTTAATATCACTATGTGTAAATTCCTTACTCATTGGTGTCTTAGCAGATTTACAATGCTCCATGTTATAGTGTTTTAATAATTGGCTAATCTTCTTGGCTTGTGAAATTTTAAAACCTTTATTCATTCTCACTATATCAAGACCCAAATAATGCTTAATTTCCCTAAATTTCTAATTTTGAATTTTTTCTGTAATCTATAAACAATATCATTTGCTTCTTATTCAGTTTTAGTTATAATTGCTTTATCATCCATAAATAACAGTAATAGAAAAATTAAGCCATCTTTTTCTCTTTGGAACAAACAAGGATCAGCTATACCAGCTTCAAAACCTATTGAAACTAATTCCTTTACAATACATTTATTCCATTCATAACCAGATTGCTTTAGCCCATAAAGACTTTTCTTTAATTTCCAATAATTAGTTTTTCCATCATTCTTTAAACCTAATGGCTTTTTCATATAGATGGTATGTTGTAACGGTGCATGTAGATATGCAGTTTCAACATCTACATGATTTATTTTACATTTATTCTTAGCTGCCCAAACTAATGCTGCTCTCAATGTATTTGCTCTCAGACTAAGTGCAAGCACTTCATCATAGTCCTCATCTGACTGAGCAAATTCTTGAGCAACTAATCTTGCTTTATGGGTAATATTCCCATCCACACTAGTCTTTATCTTATACACCCATTTGCAACCTATTGCACGCTCACCTAGTGGTAACTTTACATCCTCATACATCTCTAAATCCTTTAACGATTTTAACTCCCTATTCATAGCTTCCGCCAAGCTACCTGATCCTGTGTAGAATACAGTTTTATTTCATTGAAATTAGAAGGTTCTTTATTAACCTGACATACAATGCTTGCTTGAAATCTGTCAGACGGACATCTCTCCCTAGTTGACCTCCTAGGCAACTCAGTAGATTTTGTTGGTATGTTCTCTTCCTTTACCTCCCCTATGAAATCCTCATCTTCTACAGTCATAGAGGGTTCTTCTATTAGTGATTCCTCCATTGAGGATTTCTCCACTATCGTATCATCAATATTATTATCATCATTATTATCGGTAAACAATGGTATCGGTAAATAATAACACTATCCTGTACATTATTAGATTCTTGTTCAAGCTTTCTCCAGCCAACATTCTCCAGAAATTTAGCACTTGCACTACAATATACATTAGTAGTACCTGGCTCCCAAAATCTAAATGATCTATGATTAGCTTCATAACCTACAAAATGTAATTGTCTCGCTCTATGTTGTCCCTTTTGCCTTACTTGCATGGGAATATGAACCCATACTGGGGTTCCAAATATGTAAATAACTGACATCTGGCTTTTTCCATGCCAATGAGTAAATGATAATTCACCAGTCACTGAATTCACTACATTATTCAAAACATGATTAGCACACATTATTGCTTCACCCCAAAGTTTGTCTGATAAACCACAATCCGAAATCATAATCCTAGCTATAGCCTGTAATGTTTGTCCTCTACATTCAATATATGAGTTATGTTGTGATCTATAAGGAGCAGAATGCTTATGTTCAAAGCCAGCTTTCTGTAACATGGCTTCAAATTTTCTATTGGTAAATTCAGTACCATTATCTGTAATTAAGCTAATAACTTTCTGGTTTTTTTTCCTTTCAGCAAATTTTAGCCAATTTACAAAATGCTGGTATGTTTCTCTCTTCGTTTTCATTAAACAACAGAAACCATATCTGGAAAAATGATCCATTATACTTAATACGTAGCAGGCTACACCTAAACTAGGTTCTTCAAATACCAAACAACAACACATCAACATTTCACTGAAACCCAATGTAGAATTTTTCTTTAAAATTCTAATTATGAAATGAGAGATAGAAAGATAGAGTGATGATAGATAGATAGATAGATAGATAGATAGATAGATGATAGATTGATAGATACATAGAGACAGACAAATAGACAGACAGAATAGACAGTAAATAAATTTATTTGTAAATAATGGAAACCACATAAATATTTTAACTTCTAGCTTCCAACAATTCTAAGAGTGTATGGCCTGTCCAATCAGATGGATGTCAAGAGATGAAAGAATGTAGATCCTTTAGATTCAGCTTTGTATATAAGGCATTTAATATAAGCATCTACATATTTTTAACCACCATCATATCCAATGTGAAGGACAGCAACTAATAAGTAAAAATAGAACAATACAAATAAACCATTTGTGGGAATGTTTATTTATTTATGAAAATATTCTGTTTTCCATATTCTCCTACATAGCAAAGGAAAGAAATGCAATTAAAATGAAATATTGTTTACTGTTATTATTGGGAGAGAAGAAGGTTGAGCAAAGCACATGGTTGCTATAGTGAAGCCAGGTTCCCTTAAATGGTGTCATCCAAACTGCAGAGTAACTCCTATTTATCTGGCACTTCCTCTTCCATTTCAGGATTTAACTCAGTTAAAGAGATTGCACTCAAAGATTATGTTTCCTAAAGCATCTTTCTTTCACAGACATGGAAGACTGTTTTCAATGTCCAGAAGGTCAGTATCCCAATGTGGAACAGAATCTGTGCCTTCTGAAAGGGATTAGCTTCCTCTCATTTGAAGAACCTTTGGGAATTACCCTCATGGTTTGTGCTTTTTCATTTTCTTTCTTCACAGCTTTTGTGCTTCATCTTTTCATTAAGTACCGGGACACTCCCATTGTCAAAGCCAACAATCGGAACCTCAGCTATGTTCTTCTCATTTCTCTTTTGTTTTGTTTCCTTTGCACTTTGCTCTTTATTGGACAGCCCACAAAGCTTATGTGTCTCCTTCGACAAACAACCTTTGGCATCATCTACTCAATAGCCATTTCTTCAGTTTTGGCCAAGACCATCATTGTGGTCCTTGCCTTCATGGCAACCACACCAGGAGGTGGGATGAGAAAATGGTCTGGAAAGCAAATAGCCAGCACCACTGTTCTCTCCTGCTCTTTTATTCAAGCTTTGATTTGCACTGTGTGGTTGGTAACTGGTCCTCCCTTTCCAAATGTTGACATGCACTCCCTGATGGAAGAAATTATCCTGGAATGCAATGAAGGCTCTATCACCATGTTTTATGTTGTCCTGGGCTTTCTGGGCTTCTTGGCTACCATCAGCTTTACAGTGGCCTTCCTGGCCAGGAATCTGCCTGACAGTTTCAATGAAGCCAAGTTTATCACCTTCAGCATGTTGGTCTTCTGCAGTGTCTGGGTGTCTTTTGTTCCAACTTATTTAAGCACAAAGGGCAAATACATGGTGGCTGTGGAGATTTTTTCCATCTTGGCCTCCACTGCTGGTTTACTGCTCTGCATCTTTCCCCCTAAATGTTATATAATTGTTGTGAGGCCTGAATTGAATAACAAGGAACAGCTAAGAAGATGAAAGTCATAGCCAAAAAGTAGTTCATTTCAGGGGTCCCCAACCCCAGGCTGTGGCCCACTACTGGTCTTTGAGTTGTTCCAAACTGGGCTGCAGAAGTGGTGCAAGCATTTGTGTTTGTGCATCCCCACTTGCATGACCAGTGGCCGAGCGGTGATGTACATGCTACATTTGCCTTAACAGTGTGCATATGTGCCCACTGCTCATGCAAATGGAGCTGTACATGCTGTCTGGCTGTCTGGCTGCTCTTATGGAACCATCCTCTCCTCCCAACAAAGCTGGAAAACTTGGGAAATTCTTGTTTGTTTTATTATAATCATCAACAATTTAATATCTTGTGTTATAAGCATTGTAGTTTATCAGCTGTTTACAGTAAAAATATACAAGTGTCAGATTGCTATTAAAACAATTGTATTAGTAAACAAAATAAAGAAAAATAAAATATGCGTATTTTATAATTAATAATTAAATTTAAGACTTCAAACGTGTTAGAAAGATGTATTGGAAGAGTCACAATGTATGAAAAAACCTGACTCTGGGGAACTTTTGAAAAGAACTTTTGTAGATAAGAAGTGTTGAGATTCCCTGAAATTTAAATGGCTTCAAATTTAAGATTTCATCTGGAAATTAATTTTCAGCTAGCATAATATTTAGATACTACACATCCTTTATTTTAATACTTCTAACCTAGTAAATGGCTTGTATTTGACAGTTATAAAAATAAAATATACATACTGTAGGTGTAAGTATAGCTCTAGTTTCATTTATAATAATAATAACCTAAAATATATACTGTAGCTGTGTATAAAACACATAAAAATCCCAACAATAAAAAAAAATTATTTATTTATTTTATTGGATTTATATGCCGCCCTCTCTCCCTAGGGACTCACAGCGGCTTACAATAAAAAAATAACAATACAATTAATTAAAAATACATTAAATTAGTGAATTAAGCCCAATAAAGATTAAAACCCAATAAAAATTAAAATAAGAATAAAACCCCACCCCTTACCCTTCAGTCCAGGCCAGATTCTTGAAACAACCAGGTCTTTAGGTCGCAGCGGAAGGAACGGAGGTCAAAAGCCAACCAGAGCTCCAAGGGGAGTCGATTCCACAGGGTGGGTGTTCCCACAGAGAAGGCGACATTGTCTGGCCGACGGCACTACAAGGAGGCCCTACATTTGGGAGCGCACAGGGTGATTGGAAATCGATGCTGGCAGGAGACGTTCCTGCAAGTACCCCAGACCCAAGCCATGTAGGAATTTGTATGTTATCACTAATACGTTGAAGCTCACCTGGAGGGCAACCGGCAGCCAATGCAGGTCATACAGGAGGGGTGTAAAATGGGAGTATCGGGATACTCCCATCAAACCCGCGTGGCCTCATTCTGCACCAGTTGAAGCCTCCGGGTGGTCCGCAAGGGCAGTCCCATGTAAAATGAAAAATGAAGAAGAGACATTAGAAACTCTTCTGAAGTATGTTTTGAAATGAGTATGACTGAAGACTACATGGTAATCAGATCATGAGAAGTCCATTTCAGTTGGACATGTTGTCCACCCCTGAAGCTGGCCTGACCAAAGCCATTTTGTCACTTCAGTGTTGCCACACTGGAGCTGAGGGATAGGGAGGGGGGAATAGAGATAGCTGGGGTTTTGAAGCCAAAACAAAATACTTTCTCTTGGGAACCAAGGACATTCTCATACCTGGTCAGAGAGAGGAGGAATGATGTTACCCGGCAACTAGACAGCACCTCGATTGGACCATGTGACTGTTTATTTGAGGAGATTTACTTTTAATAAGGTGAAAATTGCAGGAAACTTCAGAGTTAGTTTTCATCAGATCTGTGTCAATATATATCTGTGCCAATAGATATATCTAATAAAACTATTATTTGAGAAATATTCTTGCCTTGGAGTTTTGTTTGCTATGGGTGCATCACTTGGAACCCAGACATATTTATCCTATCATGCTCCAAGTAGTCACCTGCCACAGTGGTCCCCAATCTTTCTGGCTTTGCAGACCAGTGGGGGGGCAGTGATAGGTAAGCACACATGCACACACAGTTCCATTTGCATGAACAGCAGGTACATGTTCCCGGCACCTATGCAAGTGGAGCTGCGTGCACACGCACAGTCGCCCACCACTTCTTTTTTTATATATATATAATTTTTTTTATTTTCAAGACCAACCAGACAAACATAACACAAAAAACACAAACCAACATCAATTTCAAGTGTGTCGGTCGGTTACAAATCTCGGTGCCATCCCCTTACCATCAATACTCTCCATTGCAGAAGGAAAAGAAAAAGAAATATACAGAACAAACAAAAGATAATAAACAAAAATACAACCGCCTATTATCTGTTTGAAGAAATCCGTCTCCTCTATTATCCAACATTATTATTGTCAACTCTCTACAATATTATAGTCTCAATATTATATTTCCATTCAACAATTGTGTTTATCACCATCATATCCATATATTACCAATTTTTTTATCTAGCCATTGATAAAACATACTCCATATCTTAAAAAACTGTTTTTCTTCTTGATCTCTAATTTCATTTCGGCACAGTCCAAAATCACTTCCTCCTGAACAGGTATCTTGTCATTTCTCCAATTTTTAGCAAATACAATTCTAGCAGCTGTTAATACATTAACAATCAAATATTTCAGCTCTTTGCTGAACGTCACTGGCAAAATTCCCAATAAAAATATCTCAGGTTTCAAGTCTATATGTTGTTGTGTCATTTTTTCCAACCACGTGTGGATTTTAGTCCAATATCTTTTTGCTTCAGCACAAGTCCACCACATATGGTAATAGGAGCTGGGTATCTGATGACATTTCCAACACTTATCCGATTTATCCTTAAACATTCTTGTAATCCTTCTTGGGGATAGGTGCCACCTGTAAAACATCTTATACAAATTTTCTTTATATGCAGTTGACATTGTCATTTTATAGTTCTGATCCCATAGTGTTTGCCATCTCTCTAAATCTATCCCATAACCAAAGTTTTTCCCCCAAGCAATCATTGTTTCTTTAACCTGTTCTTCTTCCATTCTAAATTCTAGTAAGTGCCCATAAAGTTTTTAAATTACTTTTTCATTCATACCCATCAAAATTTTATCCAATTCAGTTGGCTTATTATAAATACCTTCAGCCTTAGAGTCCTCATCATATCTAGATTGTATTTGCAAATATGAAAAACAATTCATTTTTATTCCCTGTTCCTGTAGTGTTTGCATCGATTTAAGTTCACCCTTTTCATTTAAAATCTCTCCATATATAACTGTTTGTTCCTTTTTATAAATTATTGGATATGAAAAAGCTTCAATAGTGGATACCCATAGTGGAATTTGTATATAATATTGTTTCCTAATTTTTTCCCAGTTTAAAACAGCTTCTCAAATATAATGCCTTCTAAAATATCCTTGCGTTTTAGTTCCTTTATACCATAGGAAAGCATGCCATCCTAGTAGCAAATCATGGCCTTCTAAAGTTAATAATCTATTATTCCTCAACGTTATCCATTCCTTTACCCACATCAGACTTGCAGCTTGATAATACAATTCCCAGTTGGGCAATGCAAACCCCCCTCTTGACCTTGCATCTTGTAATAACTTAAGTTTAATTCTTGGTTTTTGCCCTGCCATATAAATTTTGATACAATTTTATTTAAGTCCTCAAAAAACTCTTTCCCGAGTCTAATTGGGATCGTCTGAAATAAATATAAGATTCTAGGTAATACATTCATCTTAACTGTTGATATTCTCCCAATAAGTGATCATTGCATGTTTTTCCATTTTTCCAAATCTGTCGCTATCTGCTGCTTGAGTTTAATATAATTATCTTCTTTCAATGTACTGCATCTTGATGTGATGTATATTCCTAAGTATTTAACCTTACTTGTAATCTGAATCTCTAGTATATCTTCTAATTCCTTCTTACACCTTGCTAACATGTTCTTTGTTAGGATCTTTGTTTTATCTTTGTTAATTTTTAAACCTGCCACCATACCATATTCTTCTATTTTCTCTATCAATCTAGGTGCTGATTTAAATGGATCCTCTAGTATAAATACCAAGTCGTCTGCAAAAGCCTGTAGTTTATATTCTTCTTTTTAATTCTCATGCCTTTTATTTGTTCATCTTCTCTAATACCTCTATTCAACACTTCTAGTGTTAACACAAACAGCAGAGGTGACAGAGGGCAACCTTGCCTAGTTCCTTTTCTTATCTCTATAGATTCTGTTAATTCTTCATTTACCAAGATCTTCGCTGTTTGTATGCGTTATATATTGTCTCAATGGCCTGTATAAAATTTTTCCCAAAGCCCATTTGTACCATTTGCAATATCATAAAATGCCAATTCAAGTTATCAAAGGCTTTTGTGCATCTAAAAACATCAGTGCCATCTGTTTTTCAGGGTGTGCTTCATAATATTCCAAAGTATCTAAAATTATTCTCACATTTTGCTTAATTTGTCATTTTGGCAAAAATCCATTTTGATCAATATGAATAAAATTATTTAAATATCTTTTCAGCCTTTCTGCCAAGATCGAAGCAAAAATTTTATAATCTGAGTTCAACAGTGAAATAGGTTTATAATTTTTAACTTGTTGTACATCCAAATCTTCCTTAGGTATAAGAGTAATATAGGCCATGTCTTAGGTATTCTCTTTTCTAATAACACTTCATTCATGACTTCTAGCAACTGGGGGCTTAACACCTCTTGAAAAGTCTTGTAGAATTCCACCGGTAAGCCATCTGGACCTGGTGCTTTTCCAGTATTTTGTTTCTTCAAGGCTTCTGTCAATTCCATCATAGTTATATTCCCTTCTAACATAGTTTCAATATCTTTGGGTATTTGTGGTAGTCTTGCCTTTTGTAGATATTGTTTAATTTTTTCTTCTAAAATGTCTTCTTGAGAATACAATTTCCCATAATAATCTTGAATAATTCTTTTCTTTTCATCATTCCCATAATGGACATTCCCCTTTCCATCTATTAATTGATTAATTTTCTTTGATTCCCTTTCTTTTCTAAGTTTATAGGCTAACCATCTTCCTGGTTTATTCACATTTTCAAAATAATTTTGTTTAACACCTTTAATCTTTTGAGCGAGTTCCTCCTTTTCCATTAAACCCATTTTATGTTTAGTCATATCCATTTTCATTTTAATATCTTTTCTTTGCGGTGATTGTTGTAATTCTTTTTCTAGTTTTATAAAATCGTCTTCCAATATTTTAAATGTCTTTTTCTGTTTAATATTCCTTTTCCTTGTATAGTCAATTATTATTCGTCTTGTATAGGCCTTCATCGCATCCCAACGAATTTGCAGTGATGTGTCTTCTTTTTATTTTCAAAAAGCCAAGTTCTGTCTCAATTTTCTTTTAAACTCTTCTTCTTTCAAAATCATATTATTTAATGTCCATCTAGATCTTCTCTTCTGTCCTTTCCAGACAACTGTCAGTGGATTATGATCCACCCAAGTCCCAATTTCTATTTCAGTTTCTTTTATATTAGAAAGCATATCTGCAGATGCCCATATCATATCTATTCTTGACCATGATTCATGCCTATTTGAATAAAAAGTAAATTTTTTATTTCCAGTATTTCTCTTTCTCCATATATCTTTAATATTCATTTCTTCTGTCATTTGAAAAAAAAGACTTGGGTAGCCTTCTTCTGACTTTCTTTTTAATTTTTTCCAATTTATAATCCAGTTGGTCATTGATTATCTCATTAAAATCCCCCATCAAATATATATTTGTATAGTCCAATTCAGTTAACTTTTTATGTAATTTCTTATAAAATTCTTCTTGATTCTCACTTGGTGCATAGATTGCTATCATAAGCACTTTGATGTTATTATCCATTATTTCCACCATTAAAATCCTCCCATCCTCATCTGCATCAATCAGTTCTGCAACAATTGTATCTTTAATATACAAAGCCACTCCTCTCTTTTTACATTGTGCCAATGAAGCAAATAATTTCCCTAACATTTTTTGTCTCAATATATATTCATGTTGTTTTTTAATATGAACCTCTTGTAAACAAATTGTGTCAAATTTTAATTTCTCTAATTTATGAAATATTTTCCTTCTTTTAGCAATCGAATTAAGTCCATTTATATTCATCGAAATCAATTTTTTTCCATCCATTTTAGGTCTTGTAGGAGGGTTTTATTGCTCTAGTAGATCTAACTTCTCTTTGTTCTCTAGGTACACCACCTCCTGCCCCAAGTTGTTCCTCTTTTTCACTTATTGCCACACATTCCTTTGGAAGTTCCACAACTAATTCTTCCTGTCTTCCATTTCCCTCCTTCCCTCTGAAATATTCATCATTAAAAAGTTCTGCTTTTTCCATTGTATCAATTCTATGTCTTTGTTCCCACCATACAAACAGAAGGCCTTCTGGTACTAACCATCTGTAGTATACTCCCCTCTTCAACAATTCTTTGGACAAGAAGAAATATTCTCTTCTAATCTCTCTTATTCTTCTTGATATCTGTTTCAATACCGTGATGTCTTTATTATTATATTTTAATGTCTTGTCTCTTGCTGCTTGCAATATTTGTGTTTTAATACTTTTTTGGTAAATCTGATGTGGATTTCTCTTGGCAACTTGTTCCTCATTGCATATCTTGTATAAACCCAACATAATTCATCTATTCCATCCTTCATTTTCTCTTCCATTGTTTCTAACAATTCAGCCAAAATCTGTGTCATTTTCTCCAACAAATTTTCACCTTTCTCTTCCTCCACATTTTGGAATCTCAAATAGAATTCTGACCTGTCTATTTCGCCTCTCAATGATTCATTATGATCCCTTTCGACTTCATTTAATCTGCTATTGAAGCCCCCCATTTCTTTGTCTCTTTGTTCTTCATGCTCCTCAATTTTCTTAATCCTCTCACCATATTTCTCCATTGTTTGCTGTAGAGCTTTTATATTTTCATCTGTCTTGTCCAACTTCTGTTCAATTTTCTCTGTTCTTTTTCCAATCTCATTTACTGCTTGTATTATCTTCTGCATTGTATCTTCTTTCTCCTTTTCTTTCTCTTGTTGTGATGTTGCCGATGCAGGAGTTATTGATTGTGGAATTGAAGGTCATCTACTCATTATTGCAAAAATAATTCCAATGAGGAAAGCCAATAAAAAATAAAAATGAAAACAACAGGAAAAAGAAAAAGAAAGTAGCCTTCTGTAAAAAGGAGGTTTCTAATGAAAAAGGATATCCATGAAAAAACAAGAAAAAGGAGACCAAAAAGGAAAGAAGAAAAAAAAACACAATAATAATCCAAAATATCAATAGTAAGTCAAAAATTATTTCAATCTGGTTCTCCCAGAGCTGTCACAGCTTCAGCAGCTTAATGGCTGTCTCGATCTGCTGCTGGCAAAGGGGCTGTCCTGAATCAACCAGGGACTTTGCGATGTCCCTGGGATCGACAGGAAGCACCCCAATCACTCACCGACCCTATGAGTCGGCTTAGGTCCCAGGGGACCGTCCTGCAGCAGTGATATTGGGGGTGATTTCAAGAACTGAAATCACCTCCGTTTTGCTGCTACACCAGCTCTGCCCATCTCCCAGTCGCCCACCACTTCTGTGACCTGGTTTTGAAAGGACTACGGCCACAGCATGGGAATTGAGGACCCCTGACCTATCATCAAAGTTACTAGATTGTCACAAGCTTATTAATCAGATATATTGAAAAGTCTATTTGGAAAGGTTCTAATGCTTGGAAGTGTGGAAGAAAAGAGAAAACAAAATAACCAGGAGCAAGACAGACTCAGCTACAATACAGATTAGGGCAAAGTTGTCTTAGAAAATACCTGTTTATCTGGTTACTAGGAGTTCAAAATTATTTGATGGCACATAAACTGTGTCACTTTGTCAAGGATCTTGGAGGTCTCATATTGAATGATCTAAGCACCAAAGCTCACTGCAACAGTATTGCCAAAAAGGCTTTAAGAGTTGTAAATCTAATTTTATGAAGCTTCTCCTCTGGTAATACTGTTTTGCTAACTAGGGCATTCAAAACCTTTGCTATCTGAATTCAGCTGTGCTGTCTGGAATCCGCACTGTATATCTGGCATAAATACAATTGAGCGAATCCAGAAGTATTTTACCAGAAGAGTACTACATTTCTCTGTTCACAACAGAATACCCTACAGCACCAGACTTGAGATTCTTGGCTTAGACAACCTTGAACTACGTCGACTAAGATTAGACTTAAGCATGGTACATAAAATCATATGCTTCAACATCTTACCAGTTAATGAATAATTCAGCTTTAACCACAACAACACAAGAGCGCACAACAAAGATAAACTAAATGTAAACCACTCCAAACTCAATTGCAGGAAGTATGACCACAGAGTGGTCTATGTCTGGAACTCACTACCTGATTCTGATGTCACCAGCTCAAACCTCCACTCCTTTACTCTCAAACTAACCTCTATTGATCTCACTCCATTCCTAAGAGGTCTATATTGGTATTGGTCTGCGCATGCCCAAGGTGGCAGTTTGGTGGTGAATGAGCTCCTTCGGGTGATGGTGGTTTGTCGGCTGTTTTTTGAGGAAGGGGTCTGTTTGGTGCTGCGAGTTTCCTGGGGTTGTCTCCAGAGGGCCGAGTGGTGCCGTTTGAGCCTTTTTCGGCCGAATTCGGCTGGTGGCTCGGCGCTTTCGAGAGTTTTACTCTCGCGGCCTCCGCAGCGGCTGAGAGGTGCTGACTAACCGCTCGGTGGCTCAGCGGCATCTCCAGCTGTTTGGCGGCATCAGCGGTGTCCCTGGTGGTGGTAGATGTGGTAGAGGCTTGGTGGCGGCAGCGGCAGCAGCTGAGGTCCCAGCAGTGTCGTCAGCGAAGTCGTCAGCTACCTGGTGGTGTTGGCGATGAGTGTGACGATGGCAAGGGCTCGGTGGCAGCTGCTGCGGCGGCCTGAGATCCAGTGTCGTCGTCAGCTGTCTGATGGTACTGATGGCAGCTGCAATGATGGCGGCGGTGACGGCTGCAGCACGGCGGCAGTGATGATGATGGCAGCAGCATTATTGGTTCTGTGGGGTCCCCCTCTGTTATTTACCGGGCGCTCTGACGTTCCTTGGCCCTCGGGGGTGCTGCCTTTGATGGTTTGGTGCCCTGGCGGCCTTGCTGGTCTGGAGACGCCCCTGTTTCTGTCAGCAAGACGGGACCTGGACATCATCGGTGGGGGCGGCGATTTTGTTGGGGATTTTGGACCTTTGTGCCACCCTCGACGTTGCTGCCCTCCCTTTTCCCTCCCCAGAAGTGAGAGTTCCGGGAGGAAGAGGCCCGGCAAAGACGGCATTGGGGAGCATAGGCCTAGGGGCCTGGAGAGCCCAGAGTGGTGGCACTGGCAGTTAGGGCCCGGGTCGGTTGAGTCGGCGCTACCCTGGCGGGGGCTGGTGGTTGAATCAATATCGGAAGAGTGGCCCTCGGGGAGGGTTGGCGCCATGACTCTGGACCTGGGGCCGCGGCCAGAATTTGAACAGTGTGCCATCCCTGGACTCCTTTTTTCCAGACCTGGCCGCCCCACTTCTGTTACTCTCACGTTCCATCCTTGGCCGCTGTTTCCTCATGTTACCTTTGACTCTTCCAGGGCACGCTGAATGGTGCCCGGTCATCTTTGTCAGTTACGTAGGTTTGATCTGTACTCCTTTCTCTTCGGCTCTGCCGTCCCCCATTGCAGTGAGAGGGCAATGGGTGGACTCAACTCCCTTGTAGTGAGAGGGCGGGGGTCTTGTCTATGGTTTTTTCCAGCACTTGGCCTCAAGCCACTGTGGTGGGAGAGCAGTGGCTGGGCCATTTCAACCTTGGCCCCAGCAGCTGTGAGAGAGCTGCTGATTGTGGGATGCTCTGGTTACCATCGCCTGGCCCTTTCGTTGCATATTTGTCATTCTTGCAACTGGTACCATCTTGCCGATAGCTTTTTCCACCAGTCCACCCTGATACAGGATATGCCATGCCTGCTTATTCTCTGGTGGAGTTACGGACCTTCCAGAGTGTTCCCGTGTCTTTGGAGTGGCCCCCTGGGTTATCAAGAGCCTACTTCTATGACGGATCTTGGGATCCCGAGAGGTGGCATGGCGCGACCAAGGGGCTAAATTTTAGATCTGGTGCAAAGGGGAAACTTTTAAATTTTTTAATTCGTTGTCTTAATGGGTTAGGGAGGGGGGAGGGTAATCAAGGTTCGGGTCAAAACTGTTCTTCCAGGCTGGCAATGGGTCCCGGTATGGGGGGCTGGGGGCTGGGGCCTTGGGATCCATGGGGGTCAGGGTGGGGTTGGCAATCCCTAGGGCGATCGGTTTTGGCAGGGGGGGACGAGACAGGGGGCCAAATCATGTCATGGGAGTGTGACCCCGCTGTTTACAAGTAGTGGTGCGCTCCAACCCCCAGGTCTCTGCCCGCTCCCCTGGGATCTTGGGAGGTGTGATCCCTGGGCTTAGACTGGTATACGTGAACGCCAGGTCCGTCGCTAATAAGTCATCCCTCCTCCGTGAGCTTATTGAGGAGGAGGCGGTGGATCTGGCATGCATTACAGAAACCTGGTTGGGGCCAGAGGGAGGTGTCCCACTGTGTGATCTATGCCCACCAGGTTTCCGTGTGCTGTACCAGTCTCGAGCCCAGGGAAGGGGCGGAGGGGTAGCCATAGTTGTTAGAGAGACTCTGTTTCCAAGGGAGGCCACTATCCCTGAGATAGGTGGGTGTGAGACTCTCCTCGTGAGATTGGGCCCAGGAGGTCGGTTGGGTTTGTTGCTGACATACCTGTCCCCCAGCTGCGTGGTGACAGCCCTTCCTGGTCTGCTCGACATCCTCTCGGGGGTGGCTGTGGAGCTCCCCAGGCTTATAGTTCTGGGGGACTTTAACCTGCCCTCTCTGGGGGGGGGCGTCGAGTTTGGCCCAGGAGCTCATGGCACCCATGGCAGCCATGGACCTGACTCAGGTAATTCATGGGCCCACCCATGGGGGGGGGGAACACGCTCGACCTTGTTTTTGTCTCGGGACAGTGGTGCAGTGACCTGGGGGGGTGTTCTTTGTTTACCCTACCCTTGTCATGGACGGATTACTATCTCCTGCGGCTAGTCTTTCAAGGGGCTATCCCTCGCTGCTGGGATGAGGAGCCAATTCGATGGTTCTGCCCCAGACGCCCAATGGACCCTGATAGGTTTCAGATGGTGCTGGGGTTCTTGCCCACCTCCCTCGATCACAGCCCGGCCGAGGCGCTGGCCGCCGCCTGGCAACAGGCGGCCTCGGAGGCACTTGAACGCATTGTCCCCTTGCGGCCTCTTCCCTGCCGTAGATCCCGGTTAGCTCCCTGGTTTTTGGAGGAGCTCCGGGGGTTGAAGTGGTGGAGAAGATGCCTAGAGAGCAGGTGGAGGACTAGCCATTCCGAATTTGACCGGAGCCAGCTAAGAGCCTATATTAGGACCTACCTGGAAGTGATCAGGGCGGCGAGGCACGTTTACTTCTCCGCTCTGATTGTGTCCGCAGATGATCGCCCTGCGGCCCTGTTTAGGGTTACCCACTCCCTCCTTCAAGTGGGGGAGGGGGCGGACCCTTTGCAGGGCAGAGCAGAGGAATTGAGTTTACATCTGGCAGATAAGGTCGTTTTGATTCGGGCCGGCTTGGACTCGGACTGGCAGTGGTCAGATGATGAGGTGGCGGCGGATCTGGTTGATTCTACCTGGGTTGAGTTTGACCCAGTCTCCCTTGATTCAAGGTTTTAACTTTAACATACAAAGTCCTACATGACATGGGTTCTTATTATTTAAGGGAGAGACTGCTGCCGACATCGAATACTAACCGCCCTGTATGAAGTCACAGACAGGGACTCCTTGGGGTCCCATCAGCCAGGCAATGCCGGCTGGCGGTCCCCCGACAACGTGCCTACTCTGTCACGGTCCCTGAACTCTGGAACCAACTTCCCCTGGGGCTCTTGGCCCTGACCTCCGCACCTTCCGCCATGACTTGAAGACCTGGTTATTTGACCAAGCCGGGCTGTGACCCATGGGTGGGGTGTTTTAGATTTAGCGGCTTTTAAGTTTTGTATTAATTGGGACCATTAATTTAATTCTTTTTTAAATATTTATTGTGTTTGTTTTATTGTAAGCCGCCGAGTCTTCGGAGATGGGGCGGCATATAAGTCCCATTAATAAATAATAAATAAATAAATGAAGTGGACAGGATCATGCAGAGGTTGTCCTCCACCACGTGTTTATTGGACCCGTGTCCTTCCTGGCTGGTTTATGCCTCCAGGGAGGTTACACGTGGCTGGCTCCAGGCAGTTGTCAATGCCTCCTTGAGTGAGGGATCCTTTCCCGCCGCCTTGAAAGAGGCGGTGGTGAGGCACTTCCTCAAGAAGCCTGCCTTGGACCCGGCCGTTTTAGACAACTACCGTCCAGTCTCCAACCTTCGCTTTTTAGCGTGAGAGTGTGGTGATGCAGCAACTTCCCTTGTTCCTGGAGGAAACTGATTATCTAGACCCGTATCAATCAGGCTTCAGGTCAGGACATAGCACAGAGACAGCATTGGTCGTGCTGATGGATGATCTCTGGAGGGCTCGGGACAGGGGTTTTTCCTCTGTCCTGGTCCTATTAGATCTCTTAGTGGCTTTCAATACCATCGACCAAGGTATCCTTCTGCGGCGGCTCCAGGGGTTGGGGGTGGGGGGCACTGTTCTGCGGTGGTTCTCCTCCTACCTCTCGGGCCGCTCACAGTCGGTGTTGGCAGGAGAGCAGAGATTGGCCCCAAGGCCCCTCACTTGTGGGGTCCCACAGGGGTCTGTTCTCTCGCCTCTCCTGTTTAATATCTACATGAAACCGCTGGGCGAGATCATCCGAGGTTTTGGGGTGAGGTATCATCAATATGCTGATGATACCCAGCTTTATATCTCCACCCCAGACCAGATCAGTGATGCTCTCTCTGTGATGTCCCAGTGCCTGGAGGCGGTACGGGTCTGGATGGGGAGGAATAGTCTCCGACTCAACCCAACCAAGACGGAGTGGCTGTTCTTACCGGCATCTCGGTTCTCAGGCGATGTTCCATCTTTGGTCATGGGGGGGAGAGGTGTTGCCCCCCATGGATAGGGCGAGGAATCTGGGTGTCCTCCTGGACCCACAGCTCAGTTTGGAGGAGCAGGTGGGGGCTGTGGCCAGGGGGGCTTTCGTCCAGGTTTGGCTGGTTCGCCAGCTCCGCCCTTACCTGAGCCGAGATGCCCTTCGGTCACTCATGTGCTCATCACTTCCAGAATCAACTACTGTAATGCTCTCTACATGGGGCTGCCCTTGAGAACTACCTGGAGGTTACAACTGGTGCAGAATGTGGCTGCGCGGGCTGTGATGGGAGTATCCCGATACTCCCATGTTACACCCCTCCTGCATGACCTGCATTGGTTGCCGGTTGCCTCCCGGGTTAGTTTCAAGGTACTAGTAATAACTTATAAAGCCCTAAATGGCTTAGGTCCAGGGTACTTGCGGGAATGCCTCCTGCCAGCATCACATTCTGATCGCCCTGTTCGCTCCCACAGGAGGGGCCTCCTTGGGATACTGTCGGTTAGGCATTGTTGGCTGGCAGTTCCCAGGGCTAGGGCCTTCTCCATGGGAGCACCCACCCTTTGGAACCAGCTCCCCATGGATCTCCATTTGGCCCCTGATCTCTGCGCCTTCCGCCGGGACCTGAAGACCTGGTTGTTTCAACAGGCTGGCCTGGAATGACCCGGGTGGGGATTTTTTAACTGTTTTAATTTTTAAGGTTTTAATGTTTTATTGCTTATCTCGACTTGTTTAGGTTTAATTTGTTTTTAGGTAAATTATATGTAAATATGTGTTGTTTTATTGTTAGCCGCCAGGAGTCCTTAGGGATAAGGGCAGCATACAAGTTGAATAAATTATTATTATTATTATTATTATTATTATTATTATCATCATCATCATCATCATTAGGGGCATGCATAAGTGCACAATCATGCCTATGTCCCTGTCCTATAGTCCCCAATTATTAGTTCCTATTTCTTGTATTTAAACTTATGTTTATTCTTGTTTCTGTTATATTGTAAGCTTTTGACATAAAATAATAAAATACAATACAATACAATACAATACAATACAATACAATACAATACAATAAAGTAACTCAGTGGCCAGTCCTTGGATTAGACAATGTGACCAGTGACAGGAGGGGAGAGGAAGGAAAACTATTACTTTTAATTAGGTGAAAACCCAGAGTCGGCTTTGACAGTTTGTGCCAATATGATGTATCCAATAAGTCATTCTTTGAGGAACTTGCCTGCCTCGGTTTTCTTTCTATGGGTGCATTACTTGGAATGCTGACATCAGTATTGAAAAGAGAAAGAAAAGAGAAAACTGTACTTACCATTAAAAATAAATAAATCAATTAAATAGGGACTACAAGTATCAGGGACTTCAGATTATCTCAATATTATCCCTACCAGAGTCTGTTGAATAGGAAAATTCCCCTCAAAGTTGTCTAACAACATCTGAAGAAAAACACCAGGCCTTCTCTTCCTTCCTCCTCTTCCTCCTTCTATTCTCTCTCTCTCTCTCTCTCTCTCTCTCTCCTCCTCTCCCTCTCCTCCTCCCTCCCTTCCTTCCTTCCATCCATTCACCCATAAACTAAATTCTCAAAATATGACAGATGATATACACCAGTGGTCACCAACCGATGAGCTGCGGCCCACTGGTGGGCCATGAGAAAATTTTGGTGGGCTGCAGAGAAATCTCACCCCCAAATTAATTAATCCAGGCTGTGCAGAAACACAAGGCTGCACCACCCACATGGCCCTCAGGAACCCACTCACTCCTTACTCTGCAAACTTGCCTGCTAAATTACTATTTTTCCTTTTTCTGACCATCATTCTTCTGTGCATGCCTGGGTATGGCTGCCCGCAGGTGTTAGGCTGAGACCGAAAGAGATGGAATTTAGCTCAGGGGGATGCTTCTACCCCCCCTTCCCCACTCCCGATACGATCTCGCTGGGGACCTACCGATGCTGGCTGAGACTCGTTCGGGTGGAGGCATGGCTTGTGAGTGAGCTCAGCGTTGCGGAGAGGGCAGCAAGCTGTGGAGGCTCTCTCTGTTGCGGGCGCCGGGACTGAAGGCTGCGGAGGACGTGGGAAGCCATTTGGGCCTGCGGCGGCTCCGGGGGCCGAGGAAGGTGTTATTGAGGTTGGCGGAGGCTGCGGAGAGCATGGAGGGCCAACATGGAGGAGGACATCGGCGGTTCCGAGGGCTGTGGAGGTGGCAGAGAGCTCCGGTGGAGATGGCGCTGGCGAGAGGGCGAGAAGGCATGACACCAGTAGGATGGCTGGAGCAGAGAGATCGTGACGCTGAGCTGGAGGGCCGAGTGGTTGAAGGGTTGGAGGCTCATCCCGGGGGCGCTGAAGGGCGGTGTTGTCACCTCCGCCGGCCAGGCAGCAGCGGGCTGGGGGATGAAGAGATGGCGTGTGGCAGCTGTGGCAGCTGGAATGGCAGGGGCGGCATTGCTGGCCTGACGGTCTCTGGGCTGAGAAGAAGGATGATGGATGGCCCTGCTGGAATTTCGTGGTGGCCACTGGGGAAGCCCCAGTTGGAGGATTGGATAAGTAAAGATGGTGGCATAGGACAATTGGAAGATCTCCCCCCCACACGGTTGGCTTTTTCGGCCCGTGTGGAGGGAGGAATATGCCTGAGGTGGCAGAGGACGAGGGCAGGCTGGGATTTGGCTTGTGAAGAGATCCTTGCCTTCCTGGCCCAGGCCATTCTTCTCTCCTTTGTCGGGAATGTATGGTTGGAGGTAATCTGGAATTCCCAACTGGAGATTGGCTCCCTCAGCTGGACGTTTATCCCACTGTGACCGGATTTTGGGACCATTCAGACTGTGGCCCACAGCTGGCGAATGAGGTTCGGGGGTGTTCTAGCGATTTGCCATCTCTCCCCCTCTGGTCTGGATTGGGGGTGGTTAGTTTTTCTCTTACGGACCTAATTTTATTCTGGTCCTGCCCTGCTGTGGTGAGAGAACAGTGGGGTTTAGAGGAGATCTTTACCCCCCTTTTGTGGGGTCATCTCTATCTCAGACTCAAGGAGCCTACTGGAGTGGGAGTCCAGTGCCATGGATTACTATTCTGGTGCCCACAATGACTGTGAGACAGTCTGTGGGCGGGACCCTGTTGCTGTCTGATTTATGTATCCAGACTTTGGACATAACATCTAGCTTTATTTCCTTACACTCTCTCGTGGTCCGATATTATGAACATAACCTATACATCGGCGGATCTTCAGGCCCTGAGGAGGGTCCCCCTATCCTTGATGTGACCTGCCGGGTTACTGAAAGCCTGCCTTCATGACGGATCCTGGGATCCCGAGAGGTGGCACTGCCAGAAGAATGGGTTTTTTAATTTTTCTAAGGTTAAGGGTTTTAAAGGGCACTTTTAAATTTATAACTTTTTATTATTTAAAGGGGTTAGGGAGGAGGGAGGGTGATAGACTTGTGCAGAAAACTGGGGGGGGGTTCTGCCTAGTCATTCCCTGGCTCCCTCTGGGCCAGAAACGGATCGTGGTGGGAGGGGGGCAGGGTTCGGTGGCCCGGAGGCTCTGGGGGATGGGGTGGAGTTTGGGATACCGACAGTGATTGGACATGGTGGAAGGTGAAGAGGTCGGGGGCCATATCATGCAATGGGAGCATGCCCCCGCTATTTGCAAGCGGTGGCACGCTCTGACCCCCATGTACCTGCCTGTTCCCCTGGGGGCCTGGGAGATCAGGTACCCAGGCTAGGGCTGGTTTATGTGAACACCAGGTCCGTGGTTAATAAAGCTCCCCTCCTCAATGATTTGATTGGGGAGGAGGCTGCGGACCTGGCTTGCATCACAGAGACCTGGCTGGGACTGGAGGGAGGTGTCCCTCTGGTGGACTTGTGCCCGCCAGGTTTCCGGGTGCTACACCAGTCCAGGGCCTGGGGTAGGGGTGGGGGAGCGGTTGTTGTCATTAGGGAGACCTTATGTCCGATGGAGATCACTACCCTGCAGATGGGCAGATGTGAGCTCCTCCTCATGAAGTGGGGCCCAGGAGGTCAGTGGGGCCTGCTGCTGGCGTACCTATCTCCTATCTGTGTGGCAACGGCCCTGCCCGAGCTGCTTGACCACCTCTTGGGGGTGGCGTTGGAGTTCCCCAGGCTTGTGGTCCTGGGGGACTTCAATTTGCCCTCCCTGGTGGAGGGATCAGGGGTGGTTCGGGAGTTCATGGCCTCCATGGCGGCCATGGACCTGACCCAGATTATACAAGGCCCAACCCATGAGGGAGGTCACACTCTAGACCTGGTTTTTATCTCGGGACAGTGATGTAGTGGTCTGGGGGGGGAGCACCAACCATTTGCTCCCTGTCATGGACAGACCATTATCTCCTTTGGCTGGTCTTCCACTATCCCACTCCCTGCTGCTGGGAGGCAGAGCCGATGAGGTGGTTCCGCCCCAGGCGCCTGATGGACCCTGAGTGGTTCCAGACAGCGCTTGGGCCATTACCTGCCTCCCTGGCCCATGACTCGGCCGAGACCCTAGCAGAAGCCTGGCAACGGGCGGCCTCTGGGGCTCTTGACCGGGTTGTCCCCCTGCGGCCCTTAACCCAATGCAGATCCCGGTTGGCCCCCTGGTTTACCACGGAGCTAGCAGGAAATGAAGCATCAGAGGAGGGGCCTAGAGAGCAGTTGGAGGTCCTCCTGGTCTGAATCCGACCGAGCCCAGTTGAGGTCCTTTCGAGACCTCCTGGGAGCGATGAGAGTGGTGAGAGATCTTACTTTGCCACTCTCATTGCATCCAAGAGATAATTGCCCGCCGCCCTGTCAGGGTCGCCTCTCCTCCTCAATCGGGAGGTGGGGTGGACCCTTTGCAGGGGACGTGTCGAGGAGTTTAGTCAACATCTGTTGAAGAAGATCGCCGATCCGGACTGGGTTGGACACCAACTGGCGTGAGTCAGACGCGGAGTCAACGGTGAGCCTTGTCGATGTCATCTGGGAGGAGTTTGACCCTGTATCCTCAGATACGGTGGACAGGATTATGTGGTTGTGTGCCTCCTGCTGTTTTATTGGACCCATGTCCCTCCTGGTTAGTCTATGCTGCCCGTGAGAAGACGTGTGGCTGGCTCCAGGCAGTTACCAACGCTTCACTGTGGGAGTGGTTTTTCCCTGCCGCCTTGAAAGAGGTGGTGGCGAGACCCCTTCTTAAGAGGCCTGCCTTGGACCCAGCCAATTTAAACAACTTCCGTCCAGTCTCCAACCTTTGCTTTTTAGCGAAGGTTGTTGAGAGCGTGGTGGCACAACAGCTTCCGGCTTTCCTGGAAGAAACCGAGTACCTAGATCCATTTCAATCAGGCTTCAGGCCTGGCTATGGCACGGAGACAGCATTGGTCGCACTGATCGATGATCTCTGAGGGCTCGGACAGGGACATTCTCTGTCCTAGTCCTATTAGACCTCTCAGTTTTTGATACCATCGACCATGGTATCTTATTGCGGCCTTCCGGGAGCTGGGAGTGAGAGGCACCGCTTTTTGGTGGTTCTCCTCCTTCCCTCTCGGATGCACACAGTGGGTGTTGATGGGGGCAGAGATCGACCCTGAGGACGCGCCACTTGTGGGGTTCCCCAGGGTCGGGTGCTTTCTCCCTCCTGTTCAACATCTACATGAAGCCGCTGGGTGAGATCATCCGTGGTTTCGGGGTGAGGTATCATCAATATGGTGATGATACCCAGATTTACATCTCCACCCCAGACCACCTCAGTGATGCCCTCCCCGTGCTTTTGTGATGCCTGGAGACGGTGCGGATCTAGATGGGGAGGAACAGGCTCCGGCTCAACCCAGAGAAGACTGAGTGGCTGTGCATCTCGGGTTCAAGATATTCCATCTTTGACCATAGGGGGAGAGGTGTTGCCTCCTGTGGATAAGGCACGCAACTTAGGTGTCCTCCTGGACGAACGGCTCAGTATGGAGGAGCAGGTGGGAGCCATCGCCAGGAGGGCTTTCGCCCAGGTTTGCCTGGTGCACCAGTTGCGCCCCTACTTGGACTGAGATTCCCTACGCATGGTCACTCATGCACTTGTTGCCTCATGTCTTGACTTCTGCAATGCTCTCTACCTGGGGCTGCCCTTGAGAACTATATGGAGGCTTCAACTGGTACAGAATGCGGCCGTGTGGGTGATAGAGGCGGCCGATTCTCCCATGTGACACCCCTCCTGCACAATCTTCATTGGTTGCCGGTTGCCCTCCATGTAAGATTCAAGGTGCTGGTATTAACCTATAAAGCCCTGCATGGCTCGGGTCTGGGGTACTTGCAGGAGCGCCTCCTACCAGCATCGAGGTCTGATCACCCAGTACGCTCCCATAGGCGGGGCCTCCTGGGGGTGCCATCGGCCAGACAATGTCGGTTGGCGATCCCCTGGGGGAGGGCCTTCTCTGTGGGGACGCCCACCCTTTGGAATCAGCTACCTCTAGAGCTGCGTTTGGCCCCAGACCTACGCTCCTTCCGCTGTGATCTCAAGACTTGGCTGTTTGTACAGGCTGGCCTGGACTGAGCAGGGTTGGGAATTTTAATTTAAGGGTATTTTAATTGATTTTATAATTGGATTGAATTTGATAAAGACGTATTTATTGTTTATATATTGCGTGTAAGCTGCACTGAGTCCCCTTGGAGATGGGGCTGCATATAAATCCAATTAAATAAATAAATAAAATAAAATCTGTTCTGCTGTGCCGGGAGATTTAGATTAGCTAGGAAGCAGGAAATGATTGGATTTCTTGCTTTCTAGCTAGTCTAGAAAGATCTTTCTAGACCTAGATCTTTCTAGATCTTTCTAGTCTAGCTAGATCTTTGGCTCTGCTTTTAAGCACAGCTGAACCTCCCTTAGGACTGAAGGTTCTATTATTCAGTGCAGACTCATGGCAAGCAAATTTGAGAGACTGAGCTAGCCAATGGCAGATAGATAGATTTATTTATTTATTTATTTATTCGACTTATATGCTGCCCCCTCTCCCAAGGGACTCGGGGCGGCTCACACTAAAATACAATACAACAATAAATTACTTAAAACTATATTAAACAAGTTATAAGCCAAATAAGCAATTTAAAAACCCCATATTAAAACAAAACCCCAAGAGTCAACATAGCCCAGATTGTAAAAACAGCCAGGTTTTTAACTTGTGGCGGAAGGTGCAGAGATCGGGAGCCAACCGGAGCTCCAGCAGAAGAAGATTCCATAAAGGGGGCCAGAAGGCCTCCCCCGGTTCCCACCAAGCGACATTGGGTCGCAGATGGGACCCTGAGGAGACCCGCCTGTTCCCGCACAGGCGGTTGGTGCTGATGCTGGGAGGAGTCATTCTGGTATCCTGGACCCATGCCATGCAGGACCTTGAATGTTAAAACCAGCACCTTGAATCTCACCCGGAGGGCAACTGGAAGCCAATGCAGATCACGCAGGAGGTGTGACATGGTAGTATTGGGGGCTCCCATCACTACCCACGTGGCCACATTCTGCAGCTGAAGCCTCCGAGTAGTATGCAAGGGCAGCCCTAAATAGAGAGTGTTACAGTAGTCCAGTCGGGAGACCACGAGCGCTTGAGTGATCGTGCGCAGGGCATCCCGGTCCAGATATGGGCTAACTGGTGAACCAGCCGGACCTGGGCAAAGGCCCCCCTGGCCACGGCCCCCACCTGCTCCTCCAACTTGAGCTGCGAGTCCAGGAGAACCCCCAGGTTCCATGCCCTGTCCACGGGGGCAACACCTCCTCCCCATGACCAACGGTGGTATCTCAAAACTGGACCGGGATGCCGGTATGCACAACCACTCTGTCTTGGCTGGATTGAGTCGAAGCATGTTCCTGTCCATCCAGATCCGCACCACTTCTAAACAACGGACATCAGAGAGAGGCGTCACTGATGTGGTTTGGGGTGGAGATGTAGGCGTATCATCAGCATACTGATGGTAACTCACCCCAAAACCACGGATGATCTCACCCAGCGGCTTCACATAAATGTTGAACAAGAGAGGCAAGAGGACAGACCCCTGGGGCACCCCACAAGTGAGAGACCTTGGAGTCGACCTCTGCCCCCTGCCAACACTGTTTGCGAATGTCCCGAGAGGTAGGAGGAGAACCACTGTAAAACAGTGCCTCCCACTCCCAACCCCCCGAGACGTCACAACAAGATACCATGGTCGATGGTATCAAAAGCCGCTGAGAGGTCTAACAGGACCAGGACAGAGGAAAAACCCCTGTCCCAAGCCCTAGAGAGATCATCAATCAGCGCGACCAATGCTGTCTCCGTGCTGTATCCAGGTCGGAAGCCCGATTGGAACGGATCCAGGTAATCACTGAATGATTGTGTGAGCAACTCAATCTGCCTGCCTTCTTTGCCTGATTTTGGGTAAAAGTTGCTCTTTTTTAATAAAAAATTCAATATTTACATACAAGGTGTGTTGTGAGTTAATTTTGTGAATTTGGTTGCTAGCAAATTTTATGAGTTTGCTTGCAAGCAAATTTTATATGACAGATTGGGCTAGCCAATGGCAGACAGATAGATCTCTGAATGAATCTGTGATTCTGTGAGCAACTCAATCTGCCTGACTGCTTTGCCTGATTTTGGATAAAAGTTGCTCTTTTTTAATAAAAAAATCAATTTTTATATAAATATTTATAATATTTACATACAAGCCATGCCCAGCCAGTCACATGACCATGAAGCCACACCCACAAATTAGGCCACACCCACAGAACTAGTTAGTGGTCCCTGAGATTAAAAATTATGAGTTTGGTGGTCCCTGAGGTCCAAAAGATTGGCTACTCCTGTGTATGCTAATCTGTTATATACATGCAAATTAATGAAAAGAGACAATGTCAATTTTAATCAACTATAATTAATGGCATAACGTTGATTTCACATGCAGTTATAGCATCTCCCATCATCTGCCATCTTCATTTGAATATGACCATCTTCATTTGAATAATAGATAATTTGTTAACTGACAATCACTTTATTTATTTGTATGTTGCCTATCTTACAAACTAAGATGTTGGGCAGCCTGGAGGAGACAATCTTCTCTATCCATCACCCATCCCTATTGTAGTGGACCACTGTCAGTACCCCAAACCAAGGAGCAGACCCAAGTTTTCAGATTCTTCCGGAAGACCAGGAGTACTTGTGCAAATGTCACCACTGATAAGAGTCTATTCCTTAGTGCAGGGGCCACAGCAGAAAATATTCTTCCTTTAACCCCATCAGCTGAAATTCTTTGGCCAATGGGATCTGAAGTAAGCCCTTTCAGTTGGAAAGAGTGAGGCAGGTTAATTCCAATGGGTTTATATGGTTCTTTAGATATGCTGAAGTATTTCTTAATATTTATTTATTATCATAATTTCAAATTTGATCCAATCTCACCACTCTTTTTTATTTAAAACATTTCTAATAGAATCTTGCAATAACCATGATTGACAAAAACAATAAAACATCTATAACAACTACACATTGCCTACCCACAAAGACATCTAAAGAGTTTCTGCAGATACAACTTTTTGTCCAGCACAGCCTTTGCTTCAGGTTCTAACAAGATGGTTAAAAGGGGTGGGATTATAATATAATGTTTACTCTTATTTTCTCCTTAAGTGCTTCCTGCAGTTCAGCTCAGGTTTCAGTACAAGAATATAAATTTTGGGGGAAAAGATGCAGCACAATAAGCCAGCAGTGGAGGCCAAGATGGAAAAAATCTCCACGGCCACCATGTATTTGCCCTTTGTGCTTAAATAAGTTGGAACAAAAGACACCCAGACACTGCAGAAAACCAACATGCTGAAGGTGATAAACTTGGCTTCATTGAAACTGTCAGGCAGATTCCTGGCCAGGAAGGCCACTGTAAAGCTGATGGTAGCCAAGAAGCCCAGAAAGCCCAGGACACTATAAAACATAGTGTCAGATCCTTCATTACACTCCAGGATAATTTCTTCCATCAGGGAGTGCATGTCAACATCTGGAAAGGGGGGAGCAGTGATCAACCATACGCTATAAATCAAGACTTGACTAAAGGAGCAAGAAAGAACAATTGAGCTGGCCAGGTGTTTGCTAGACCATTTTCTCATCCCACCTCCTTGTGTAGTTGTCATGAAGGCAAGGACCACAACAATAGTCTTGGCCAGAACAGAAGAAATAGCTATTGAGAAGATTATGCCAAAAGCAGTTTGTCGAAAGAGACACATAAGTTTTGTGGGCTGTCCAATGAAGAGCAAAGTGCAAAGGAAACAAAACAAAAGAGAAATGAGAAGAACGTAACTGAGGTTCCGATTGTTCGCTTTGACAATGGGAGTCTCACGATACTTGATGAAAAGGTGAAGTACAAAAACTGTGAGGGAAGAAAATGAAAGAGCAGAAAGGGTGAGCATAATTCCCAAAGGTTCTTCAAATGAGAGGAAGCTGATATCTTTTGGAAGACAGAGATTCTGTTCTTTGTTCGGATATTGATCTTCTGAACACTGAAAGCAGTCGTCCAAGTCTGTTGAAACAAACAAATGTACTAGTTAATGCACTAGAACTGTATATATGAGAAGCACGTAATAAATTTATTACATAAATCTCAGGTGTGAAAAGAAAAAGAGTCAATAAAGAGCAATAACATAGATCATAAATTCACCTTCAGTGAAACCTGAATACATAATCATGTTTGGTTTGTCACCAAATGCTGAAATTCTTTCTTCTTTTCAATCAAGTGCCTTAAAAAATTGCTTTTGTTTTGTTTTTTCATCTCATTCTCAAAAGATACAGGCAATATATCTTACACATTTCATAATATTTTTATATTTTTGTTTTGAGCTGCAAATATTGCTGGTTTTAACTGCCAAGATGTATAGAAAATGCAAGTGCCCATTACTTAGTATAATAACAATAGACACTTGATTCAAACTATGTGTCAGTATTCTGAGTAACACATCCACCAAAAGCAGAATCTGAGGCAGGTAGATTCCTCAAAGAACATGTTTATTGGACACATCATATTGGTACATCTATTGAAAACAAACTTTAAAAGTTTCTGCAGTTTTCCCCTAATTAAAAGAGTAAATGTTTCCCTTCCACGTTTCACTGGTCACATTGTACAATGAAGGTGTAAGGCATCCAGAAAGTATCCAGGATATCAATCACTCCAATTGATTGATTAGAAACAGATCTGGTACGTCTAAGACATTTTCCAAAGTGAAAGAATTTTTGCGCATGCTACACAGAATCCACCTTTTTCTCCTCCCACTTCTACACTTCATAAATCACGAGAACCAATTAACTGCAACTGGAATTTCTTAGTACGAAATACAGAATAACCTTGAACTTGTCAACTCCTCCACCCCCCTTCCCATTATATTGGCAGCTGAATTTCAAAGCTGACAGGCATCCCCCCCTTGAAAACTCCTCCTCCTAAAAGAAAACAAAACACAAAACAGATACAGGAGTTAAAACATTGTCCTTAACCCCCTCTCCCCCCTCCATGAGGACCCTTTGGTTTGTGGAGAAAATCCTCATGGAATTGGTTAACCAATTGATCATCATGAACATCCCAACTCTTTACCCAACTAGCATCTGAGAGGGGGTATCCTTTCGATAAGACCAAATATTGCAATCGGCCACGGTGTAATCTAGAATCAAGAATTTTTTGAATTTCATAATGTGTTTCCCCCTGTACTGTTAACGGTTTGGGGGGAGCAATTGGCAGTGGTCTTATCATTTTAGTAAACTACAATGGAACACAGGATGAATTTTCCCCAATAGTCAAGGAAGACTTAGTGGGACAGTGACTGGATTGATTATCTTTGAAATTGGGAATGGACCCAAGAATTTTGGACCCAGCTTTTTACTGGGCAGTTTTAACCTAAGATACTTGGTTGACAAATATACTTTGTCTCCTACTTTAAAAGGTGGTTGAAGGGATATATGTTTATCTGCCTGTTTTTTATAATTTTTTGCAGCTTCGGTCAAAGCTTTTTTTGTATCTTCCCATCCTTTCTTTAATGAGTTCATCCATTCTGTTAGGGACATGGATGTGGGAGGTTGTCTAGGTAACTCTGGCATCGGGACAAAATCCATTCCAGTGTTGATTTGGAATGGAGTCAATCCCATGCTGCTATGTACTGCATTATTGTAAGCAACCTCTGCAAAAGGTAGTAACTCAGCCCAATTTTCTTGTTGATAATTTACATAGCATCTAATGTATTGTTCAATCATGGTGTTAGCCCTCTCCGCTGCTCCGTTACAAGCAGGATGGAAAGCTGAGGATAATCCTTGAGAGGAACCAATGGATTTCAGGAATACCCTCCAAAATTTTGCAGTAAATTGTACCCCTCTGTCTGATATTATTCTACGAGTTACTCCATGTAGTCTATAGATACGTTTCATGAACAGCTTTGCAAGTTTTTTTGCAGATGGAAGTCCTTTGCAGGCTATAAAATGTGCCTATTTAGAGAATAAGTCAATTATAGTCCAAATAATCGTATTCCCTTCACTCTTAGGTAATTCAACAAAAAAGTCCATTGTGATCTCTTCCCAAGGTTGGGTTGGTTCAGCAACTTGTTGCAGGAGGCCAGGGAGTTTTCCAGTTCTGTGTTTCATTGTGGCACAAATTGAGCAACATTTTACAAAGTCCTCAACATCAGGTTTCATTTTTGGCCACCAGAACTGTCTTCTCAGTAAATGTAGGGTTTTTAAGAATCCGAAGTGGCCTCTCAGCCGTTAGTCGTGGCTACGCTTTAGTACCAGTAGTCTTAGGGTTGTGGGTACATAAAGCTTAGTCCCTTTCCAAGCTAGTCCATCATTCATTCATTCATTCATTCATTCATTCATTCATTCATTCTTCGTTTGTGTGTTTGTTTGTTTGTTAGACTTATATGCCGCCCAACTCCCAAAGGACTCTAGGCAGCTCACAGTAAAAAGTATCAAAAATTACACTGATAAAAAATTTAAAAGCAATTTAAAAACAGTAAACCACAGAAGGGTCGGATCTCGATAGATCACAGTCGCAAGATCAACAGCCCCATGCCCATCAGAAAAGCCAGGTTTTGACTGCTTTGCGGAAGGTCAGTAGGGTGGAGGCAGTCCAGACCTTGGGAGGTAGCTGGTTCCAGAGAGCCGGAGCAGCCACAGAGAAGGCCCTCCCCCATGGGCCCACCAGCCGGCATTGTTTAGCTGACGGAACCTGGAGAAGACCGACTCTGTGGGATCTTACCGGTCACAGGGAGATGCAGGGTAGGAGACAATTCTGGAGATAACCTGGTCCTGAGCCATATAGGGCTTCATAGGTAATGACCAACACCTTGAATTGCACCCGGAGACTAATAGGAAGCCAGTGCAGCTCATGGAGAATTGGTGATATGTGGGTGTATCTTGGGACACCCACAACAGCTTGCACGGCTGCATTCTGGACCAACTGAAGTCTCCAAATGCTCTTCAAGGGTAGCCCCATGTAGAGTGTGTTGCAATAATCCACTCATGAGGTGACTAGGGCCTGAGTGACCGTGAGAAGAGCCTCCTGGTCCAGGTAGGGTCACAATTGGTGCACCAAGCAGACCTGTGCAAAAGTTCCCCTAGCTACAGCTGATAGGTGTTGCTCCAATTTCAGCTGTGGGTCTAGGAGGACACCCAGATTGTGAACCCATTCTGAGAGGGACAATTTCTCCCCACCCAGAACCAAAGGTGGAAAATCAACATAGTTCCTGGGGGGCAGTACGCACAGCCACTCAGTGTTGTCTGGGTTAAGTCTGAGCCTGTTGACTCCCATCCAGACCCTCACAGCTTCCAGGCACCGGCACATCACATCCACTGCTTCACTGAAAGGACATGGAGTGGAGATATACAGCTGGGTGTCATCTGCATATTGCTGATATCTCACCCCATGTTGTCGGATGATCTCACCCAGCGGTTTCATGTAGATATTAAATAGGAGAGGAGAGAGCCCTGAGGCACCCCATAAATGAGGGGCCGAGGGGTTGACTTCTGTCCTCCTACCAACACTGACTGTGACCGACCAGAGAGATAGGAGGTGAAGCACCGTACCATGGTGCCTTCCACTCCCAATTCTCTCAGCCGCCACAGAAGGATACCATGGTCGATGGTATCAAAAGCCACCGAGAGATCAAGTAGCACCAGGACAGAGGAATGATCCCTATCCCAGGCTCAACAGAGATCATCAAACAGTGAGACCAAAGCAGTCTCCGTGCTGTAGCCAGGCCTGAAACCTGATTGAAAAGGGTCTAGGTAATCCGTCTCATCCAAGGACCGCAGGAGCTGTAGTGCTACCACTTTTTCAACAACCTTCCCCACAAAGGGGAGGTTGGACACTGGACGAAAGTTATTCAATTCAGCCAGGTCCAGGGAAGGCTTCTTGAGGATGGGCCTTACCACTGCTTCTTTTAACAGTTGAGGGAAGGACTCCCCTCTCAAAGAAGCATCGACCAACACCTGGAGCCATCTCCGTGTCACCTTCCTACTGGCCGAGACCAGCCAGGAAGAGCACGGGTCCAGTGAACAAGTGGAAGAACTCATCGCTCTCATGGCCTTGTTCACTTCCTCAAGAGCCACAGGAGCAAACTCACTCCATATAATAGGACTAAGACCCACCCCTGTCATCTCGGTCGGAATTGCCCAATTGGAGTCCAGGTCCATCCGGATCTGAGCGACTTTATCCAACAGAAACTGTACAAATTCCTCAGCTCTCCCTCGTAAGGGCTCCTCTGCTTCCTCTCGAGTCACCCTAAATAGGGCAGCTAGGTGAGAGTCTGCGGATGCAATAAGTGCAGAAAAATGCATGCATTTTGCCACCTGTATCGCCACTAAATAAGTCCTAATAAAGATTCTTAAAAGTGTTCGGTCAGATTTGGATCTACTTGCCCTCCAGCGTCGCTCCAGACGTCTCTTCTGGCGCTTCATCTCCCTGACCTCCTCGGTAAACCAGGGAGCCATCCTGGATCGGCCACCATTGAGAGGTCGCAAAGGCACAACCCGATCCAATGCCACTGTCGTTGCCTCATTCCAGGCAGTAACCAGGGCATCAGCCGGACTGTGGATCAGGGAATCCAGTGTCTCCCCAAGCTCCCTCTGGAACACTTCTGGGTCCATTAGGCACCTGGGGTGGAACCATTTAATTGGTTTCATCTCCCTGTGATGGGGGAGCAGCATCCCAAAGTCTAGCCTCAGCAGGGAATAATCTGACCATGACAAGGGAGAGATGTCTATACCCCTTAGTTTCAGATCATATTTCCACTGCTCCGAGAGAAATATCAAGTCGAGTGTGTGTCCCCCTCTATGGGTCGGACCCTGAATTACTTGAGTCAGGTCCAGCTGGGAGGCAGGTACATTAGCAACAAGCCCAACTGAACCACTGAGTCCAGCCTCAAGAGGAGAGACTCACACCCCATAATCTCCGGAGCAGGAAGCCTGCTCCGGAGATTGTCAACTCCATTCGATGGTCCAGGAATGAAGGATTGGTCAATAAGGCCGTTTTCAATTCTGCGGTCAGCTTATCTTCCAGGTGTTTGGGGTTGTGGTTGGCTTGGGCTCGAGTGGTCACTTGGCCTGCTGATTGAGCTTCTGAAATTAAAGCTTGTACTATTTCCTCTTGGCTGCTGTCAAACTGAGGTTTTCTAGACAGAGCGTCTGCCAATACGTTTTTCCCTCTGGGGATATACTTAATGTTGAAGTTGAATTGCTTGAAATATTGGACCCAGCGGACTTGTTTGGGTGATAATCTCCTAGGGGTCTTTAGAGCCTCAAGGTTCTTACGATCAGCCCCTACTTCAAAGGCCTCTGGAGCTCCTTCTAGAAAATGCCTCCAAGTCAATAAAGCCCATCATACGGCAAATGCTTCTTTCTCCCAGACTGCCCACCTTCATTCTGTCTGTCTGCTTTTTGGACACATAAGCACAAGGCATCTGTCGGCCTTGAGAGTCCTTTTGCAGCAAAACAGCTGCCACCGCTACATCACTTGCATCCGTTTGAACAATAAATGGCTTGGTCATGTCTGGGTATTGGAGGATGGGCTCAGCTGTGAAGAGGTGTTTTAAGGTCTTGAAAGCTTTCTGATAGTCCATAGTCCAAACCAGGGGTTGACTTGGCTTCAGTTTGGTGGGTGACGGCCCGCTTTTAATAGCTCCATTAACAGGAGGGCAACTTCAGCAAATGATGGAATGAATTGTCTATAGAAGTTGGAAACCCCAAGAAACTTTGAAGTTGCTTTCGGGTTCTGGGGAGTTGCCAGTCCAGCACCGCCACCTTCCAGGGTCCATTTCAATCCCCAGCTGGATATTCGTTAGCCTAAATAGTCCAGTGACTCTTTATGGAATTCAGATTTTGATAGTTTCACATATAATTTGGCTACAAGTTTTTCTAGGACTTGTCGGACCAATTGAATATGTTCTTCCATGGTTTCGCTGAAGATAAGGATGTCTCCAGGTATACCGAGGACCCCCGGTAAAGGTGCAGGTGTAGCACCTCATTGATGAGCTGCATAAACACTGCAGGAGCCCCTGAAGTCCAAAAGGCATGACTTTGAATTGGAAGCTACCCAGAGGGCAGTTAAAAGCTGCTTTTCCACTCATCTCCTCTTTGATGCAGACCTGGTAGTAAGCTTCCCTGAGATCTAGCTTGGTGAATACCTTGCCCTTCGACAGGTGGTTCAATAAGTCCTTCATAAGGGGAGAGGATACATGTTTTGATGTACATATGTCACGCCTCTAAAGTCAACACACACAACCTCGCCATCTTTTTTTCTCCTTGAACAACACGGGGCAGCTAATCTTGATTTGGCAGGTTCAATAAACCCTTGTTCCAAATTGCTGTCGATGTATTTCCTTAATTCAGTCATTTCAGCAGGCATCATTGAATATATCTTTGGTTTTGGTAATTTACCGGGCTCTAATTCTATGGCTAATCAGTGGCTCAATGGGGAGGAAACATTACACTCTTCTTCAGTGAATATTTCAGCCAAGTCTTTGTATTGGTCGGGTACCTGGGGTTTATCTGGGAGAAGGTGGGGATATGGATGCTCTCTGG
>CM019149.1:10896569-10936666 GCA_009733165.1 Naja naja
TCTTCCAATATTTGAGGGGCTGCCACAGAAAGGGAAGGGGTCAAGCTATTTTCTAAAGCAAAGGGAGAGATTTAACCTGGAAATAAGGAGAAACTTTCTGACAGTGAGAACAATCAACCAATAGAACAGTTTGTCCTTGGAAGTTGTGGGAGCGTCATCACTTGAGACTTTCAAGAAGAGATTGGACTGCCATTTGTCAGAAATGGTATTTGGGCTCCTGTGCCAAAAATTTTGAGCACGCCAGCACACCAAAATGCAATGCGGGCCCCCTCCCCATGCTCCCTGCACATGCCCATGCAATCCCCACCCCCACCCTCTTACCTGCACTATGTCTCACAGGTGATTTTTTCAGCTGGTTTGAGATCTTTTTTGGCTTCTCAGAGGCTTGGAAAAGCCTGCAGGCTTAGGCCCATTTCATCACTTCCGGTATTACAGGAAGTGATGAAATGGGCCTATAATTTGGGCTGAGAAGCCTTGCAGAGGCTTTTTCCAAGCCTCTGGGAGGCCAAAAAAGCCCTCAAAGCAATCGAAAAAAAAATCAGCTGTGAGGCTCATGTGCAGCTGTGAGGCCTCAATGTGCAGTGAGGTAAGTTTGCCTGCAGTTTGCGTGCCAGCACAAACGGCTCTGCATGCCACTTGTGGCACGCATGCCATAGGTTCACCATCACAGGTGTAGGGTCTCCCGCTTGAGCAGGGGGTTGGACTAGATGACCTATAAGGTCTCTTACAGCTCTGATTATCTGTTATCTGTTATCTGACTCTTAGAAAAAGCAGTTTGGTAACAACTATGACCTGGATGATTGAGAATCTCCATAGATATATTTGCATCAGAGGTTGGAAACAAAGACATAATGTGTCTGACATATTAAGTATCAAACCTAAAGTGCCTCTCAATAGGTGGTACCAGGCTCAAGAATAAGTGGTATTTGGCTCAATAGTAGTAACCATGAGAAAGATCTTGGAGACAATCATTTAAATATGAGCCAGAAGTATGCTACAGGTGCTTAAAAAGCCAATGCAGTCCAGAATCAAGATCAGATAAACCAGGGGTATCAAACTCATGTTGTCACGGAAGCATCACATGATGTATTGGGACTTTTCTCTCCTTCACTAAATTGAGTGTGGGTGTGGCCAGCATGTGATGCATCTGGCCCATGGGTTCAATGACAAGAAGAACTAAGAGTGATATGATAGTAGTGTTTCAATGTCTAAAGGGCTACCACAAAAAAGAGTTGATCAACCTGTTCTCCAAAGCACCAGAAGTCAGGACAAGAAGCAATAGATGGAAACTAATCAAAGAGAGAATCAACCTAGAACTAAGGAGGAATTTCCTGAGAATTAGAACAATTAACAATTAATCAATAGAACAATTAAATAATAAAACAACTTGCCTCCAGAAGTTGTGGATGTTCCAAACACTGGATGTTTTTTTTAAGGGATTGGAGAACCATTTGTCTGAAATGGTATAGGTGTCAGGTTTTCTACTTGAGCAGTGGATTAGACTAGAAGACCTCCAAGATCGCTCCCAACACTTTTATTCTGTTATTTTGTTAGGTCACAGTGTCAACTCTGAAGTGAAGCTGACTAAATCCATCTTTTCCTGCCTCATAATTGCCATGAGCTTTGACAGTGGGAAGGGAAGGGGGAAGTACACAGATCGACTCCCAGTCAATACAAAAAAAGTTTTCTTGTGGGGACCAAGGTCATCCAAACAAATAGCAAGTAAAGGAAGAGAGGAGCCTCCCAGCTACCTTCTGTCAGCTTTGAAATTCAGCTGCCAATATAATGGGAAGGGGGTGGAGGAGTTGACAAGTTCAAGGTTATTCTGTATGTTGTACTAAGAAATTCCAGTTGCAGTTAATTGGTTCTCATGATTTATGAAGTTTAGAAGTGGGAGGAGAAAAAGGTGGATTCTGTGTAGCCCGCAAAAATTCTTTCACTTTGGAAAATGCCTTAGACATACCAGATCTGTTTCTAATAAATCAATTGGAGAGAATATGTCTTGGAGTGATTGATATCCTGGGTACTTTCTGGATGCCTTACATTTATTTTCTAAAGACCACTTTTATTTTTTGAAGGGGCTTGGCTGGTCCCCTGAAGGTCTTTTCCCAGAGATGGAAAAAGATCAACAATCAGCCAGAGCTGCAGGAAGGGGCATGTGGGGGCCCTCCCTCCAGAGCATTAACTGGTTTGGAGGAGATGATGGATGCTTTCAGAATGGCAGTAGATTTGGGAGCTATACCTAAGCGTTTCAACTCAAGAATTTGTTATAACCCAGATGTAACCCAGCTGTCTGAAGATAAATCTTTTTCTAGCCCCAGGCATATTGCTATTCTGCCAGATTGGAGGGAAGAGAGACAATTGGGGTCAGAAATCTCTCAAGAAGACAAACCCAAGATTTATCCTGGGAGTCCATCGGAGGCAGATTTACATCAACAGTTCCAGAATCTAAAGGTGACAGGCTTGGTCTCACAGTCTGTTTGGACGGGTGGAAGCTTGAGACCACCCATGTTTACTTACCCAAGTATCGTGAGGGACGAGAAAACTATACAGATGCCAGTTGGAGGAGCCCAGCAAGAAGCATAAACTGACAGAGGTATGTTGCAGCCTCCAAGACAATCCCTCATTTCCAAAAAGGAATTTTGCCCCCTACAGAGAGCATCCTTCCAGGGTGGGGAGTTTATCCAGGCCAGGGGTTGATTCAGTGCCAATGGCAGCCAGCACCAACACAGCCCTGGTCTGAAGGGGGGTTGCCCAGACAACAGACAGCAGCCACGTCCCCTCCACCTGACCAGGGAACCAGGCCACACCCATCTTCATCCTGGCAACCACAAATGCAACCCCAACCTGCAGCAAAGCCACAGGGACCCCTATTCCAGAGAGGCACCACCCAGCCCGGCTTCTGGGGTCCTACCCAGCCTACATACGCCACCGGCCGGTTCCTTTCATTCCAGTTCAACCTGCAGGGGCCTGGCAGGTACCACCTCCCCAACCGCGACTCAGGCTGGACCAAATACCCTTTAAGGCCATATTCGATGGCCGGCATGAACATTTTAATTACTTCCTCACTCAAATCCGATCCCATATAGAACAATTTGGAGATCAATATGCTACAGAGCACAATTTGGTTACGGCCATAACAGATGGAATGAATGAAGGGGATGCTTCAGACTGGGTGGCCCAACTACACAACGAACAAGCCCCTGAATTACATGATGTAAATGGATTTATTCGATTATTAAGACTCAGATTTGAAAATCCAGACAGGGTAGCAGAGAATGAAGAGAAGTTAATGGAAATGAGGCAAGGCAAGCGAACCTTGTCAGAATTTATTTGAGACTTTAGAAGGGTCGCAAGCCACCTTATGGATTGGCCTGAAAGAATAACTTTACACTACTTTAAAAACACCATTGATCCAGAAGTAAAGAAGGCCTGTGAAATTAGGGGAATCCCAGAGACCTTACAATCGTGGTATGCCACCTCCCTCAGCTAAGATTGCAGCATCAACCCACACAGAAAACCCCTTCTGGTGGCCCCACCTAAGAGAATTGTGGCTAGGAGACTGCCAACCAGACCAGCTGAAACTGCTCGTACCCGACCTACCAGGGGGCTAAAATGTTACTGCTGTGGCCAAGCCAGCCATAGAGCAGCAGATTGTCTGGCCCCTGCTCCTGTACCACAAATACCGCAGTCGAAGTCTAATCCAGCTGTTAGAGGTTGGAAGAATCAAGGAAGACCTCCGGGCATTGGTGGGTTCGCCAAACACAGCTGGGAAAGCCCCCTCTGTGCAGATGGGAGCAATGGACCACCAGACCGGCACCACGTCCCCGAGAACCTGACCTGCGAAGACGACCCAATGGTGAGTGATCCCATCATACCTTTTACAGTCAAGCTCAAGTTAGTGATACCAAACACGGGGGAGGCTGAGGAGTTAGAAGCTGTCATTGATACTGGGTGTTCTAGTTGTCTTATCAGACTCCCTATCATTGAACAATTGGGCATAAAGACTAACCCGCTAAAACACCCAATCAGATTTGAGCAAGTGGATGGAACTTTAATTGGGGGGACCCCAGCCACCCAAATGACAGAACTGATCAAGATGGAATTAGGGCCCCATCACGAACTCGTATGCTTCATAGTGGACCCCAAGATGTCAGAATCAATCATACTGGGACTTGCTTGGCTAGACAAATGGGCCTCAATGATCAAATGGGAGGATGGATTCAGAAAAATCCTCATTGCAGCGGGCCCATTGCCCCCTCTTCTGCCCACTACAAAACCACCAGTCAGTTTGAACCCAGAGCCTGAGCCAGCATCCATAGCATCCCACCTTCTCCCAGATAAACCCCAGGTACCCGACCAATACAAAGACTTGGCTGAAATATTCACTGAAGAAGAGTGTAATGTTTTACCTCCCCATTGAGCCACTGATTGCGCCATAGAATTAGAGCCCCGGGCGAAATTACCAAAACCAAAGATATATTCAATGATGCCTGCTGAAATGACTGAATTAAGGAAATACATCGACAGCAATTTGGAACAAGGGTTTATTGAACCTGCCAAATCAAGATTAGCTGCCCCCGTGTTGTTCAAGGAGAAAAAAGATGGCGGGTTGAGATTGTGTGTTGACTTTAGAGGCGTGAACGCCGTATGCATCAAAAACATGTATCCTCTCCCCCTTATGAAGGACTTATTGAACCACCTGTCGAAGGGCAAGGTATTCACCAAGCTAGATCTCAGGGAAGCTTACTACCAGGTCTGCATCAAAGAGGGAGATGAGTGGAAAACAGCTTTTAACTGCCCTCTGGGTAGCTTCCAATTCAAAGTCATGCCTTTTGGACTTCAGGGGGCTCCTGCAGTGTTTATGCAGCTCATCAATGAGGTGCTACACCTGCACCTTTACCGGGGGGTCCTCGTATACCTGGAGACATCCTTATCTTCAGCGAAACCATGGAAGAACATATTCAATTGGTCCGACAAGTCCTAGAAAAACTTGTAGCCGCCAAATTATATGTGAAACTATCAAAATGCGAATTCCATAAAGAGTCACTGGACTATTTAGGCTAACGAATATCCAGCTGGGGGATTGAAATGGACCCTGGAAAGGTGAAAGCGGTGCTGGACTGGCAACTCCCCAGAACCCGAAAGCAACTTCAAAGTTTCTTGGGGTTTTCCAACTTCTATAGACAATTCATTCCATCATTTGCTGAAGTTGCCCTCCTGTTAATGGAGCTATTAAAAACGGGCCCGTCACCCACCAAACTGAAGCCAAGTCAACCCCTGGTTTGGACTATGGACTATCAGAAAGCTTTCAAGACCTTAAAACACCTCTTCACAGCTGAGCCCATCCTCCAATACCCAGACACGACCAAGCCATTTATTGTTCAAACGGATGCAAGTGATGTAGCGGTGGCAGCTGTTTTGCTGCAAAAGGACTCTCAAGGCCGACAGATGCCTTGTGCTTATGTGTCCAAAAAGCAGACAGACAGAGTGAAGGTGGGCAGTCTGGGAGAAAGAAGCATTTGCCATATGATGGGCTTTATTGACTTGGAGGCATTTTCTAGAAGGAGCTCCAGAGGCCTTTGAAGTATGGGCTGATCGTAAGAACCTTGAGGCTCTAAAGACCCCTAGGAGATTATCACCCAAACAAGTCCGCTGGGCCCAATATTTCAAGCAATTCAACTTCAACATTAAGTATATCCCCAGAGGGAAAAACGTACTGGCAGACGCTCTGTCTAGAAAACCTCAGTTTGACAGCAACCAAGAGGAAATAGTACAAGCTTTAATTTCAGAAGCTCAATCAGCAGGCCAAGTGACCACTCGAGCCCAAGCCAACCACAACCCCAAACACCTGGAAGATAAGCTGACCGCAGAATTGAAAACGGCCTTATTGACCAATCCTTCATTCCTGGACCATCGAATGGAGTTGACAATCTCGAGCAGGCTTCCTGCTCCGAGATTATGGGTGTGAGTCTCTCCTCTTGAGGCTGGACTCAGTGGTTCAGTTGGGCTTGTTGCTAACATACTGCCTCCCAGCTGCATTACAATGGCCCTGCCTGTGCTGCTGGAGGTAGTAGCCCAGTTCCTCAGGCTTATGGTGCTGGGGACTTCAATTTGCCGTCACAATCCTCAGACTTCATGGCTTCTATGACAACCATGGACCTGACTCAAGTAATTCAGGGTCCGACCCATAGAGGGGACACACTCGACTTGGTATTTCTCTGGAGCAGTGGAAATATGATCTGAAACTAAGGGGTATAGACATCTCTCCTTGTCATGGTCAGATTATTCCCTGCTGAGGCTAGACTTTGGGATGCTGCTCCCCCATCACAGGGAGATGAAACCAATTAAATGGTTCCACCCCAGGTGCCTAATGGACCCAGAAGTGTTCCAGAGGGAGCTTGGGGAGACACTGGATTCCCTGATCCACAGTCCGGCTGATGCCCTGGTTACTGCCTGGAATGAGGCGACGACAGTGGCATTGGATCGGGTTGTGCCTTTGCGACCTCTCAATGGTGGCCGATCCAGGATGGCTCCCTGGTTTACCGAGGAGCTCCGAGAGATGAAGCGCCAGAAGAGACGTCTGGAGCGACGCTGGAGGGCAAGTAGATCCAAATCTGACCGAACACTTTTAAGAATCTTTATTAGGACTTATTTAGTGGCGATACAGGTGGCAAAATGCATGCATTTTTCTGCACTTATTGCATCCGCAGACTCTCACCTAGCTGCCCTATTTAGGGTGACTCGAGAGGAAGCAGAGGAGCCCTTACGAGGGAGAGCTGAGGAATTTGTACAGTTTCTGTTGGATAAAGTCGCTCAGATCCGGATGGACCTGGACTCCAATTGGGCAATTCCGACCGAGATGACAGGGGTGGGTCTTAGTCCTATTATATGGAGTGAGTTTGCTCCTGTGGCTCTTGAGGAAGTGGACAAGGCCATGAGAGCGATGAGTTCTTCCACTTGTTCACTGGACCCGTGCTCTTCCTGGCTGGTCTCGCCAGTAGGAAGGTGACACGGAGATGGCTCCAGGTGTTGGTCGATGCTTCTTTGAGAGGGGGTCCTTCCTCAACTGTTAAAAGAAGCAGTGGTAAGGCCCATCCTCAAGAAGCCTTCCCTGGACCCGGCTGAATTGAATAACTTTCGTCCAGTCTCCAACCTCCCCTTTGTGGGGAAGGTTGTTGAAAAAGTGGTAGCACTACAGCTCCTGCGGTCCTTGGATGAGACGGATTACCTAGACCCTTTTCAATCAGGTTTCAGGCCTGGCTACAGCACGGAGACTGCTTTGGTCTCACTGTTTGATGATCTCTGTTGAGCCTGGGATAGGGATCATTCCTCTGTCCTGGTGCTACTTGATCTCTCGGTGGCTTTCGATACCATCGACCATGGTATCCTTCTGCGGTGGCTGAGAGAATTGGGAGTGGAAGGCACCGTGGTACGGTGCTTCACCTCCTATCTCTCTGGTCGGTCGCAGTCAGTGTTGGTAGGAGGACAGAAGTCGACCCCTCGGCCCCTCATTTATGGGGTGCCTCAGGGCTCTCTCCTCTCCTATTTAATATCTACATGAAACCACTGGGTGAGATCATCCGACAACATGGGGTGAGATATCAGCAATATGCAGATGACACCCAGCTGTATATCTCCACCCCATGTCCGTTCAGTGAAGCAGTGGATGTGATGTGCCGGTGCCTGGAAGCTGTGAGGGTCTGGATGGGAGTCAACAGGCTCAGACTTAACCCAGACAACACTGAGTGGCTGTGTGTACTGCCCCCCAGGAACTATGTTGATTTTCCACCTTTGGTTCTGGGTGGGGAGAAATTGTCCCTCTCAGAATGGGTTCACAATCTGGGTGTCCTCCTAGACCCACAGCTGAAATTGGAGCAACACCTATCAGCTGTAGCTAGGGGAACTTTTGCACAGGTCTGCTTGGTGCACCAATTGTGACCCTACCTGGACCGGGAGGCTCTTCTCACGGTCACTCATGCCCTAGTCACCTCATGAGTGGATTATTGCAACACACTCTACATGGGGCTACCCTTGAAGAGCATTTGGAGACTTCAGTTGGTCCAGAATGCAGCAGTAGCTGTTGTGGGTGTCCCAAGATACACCCACATATCACCAATTCTCCATGAGCTGCACTGGCTTCCTATTAGTCTCCGGGTGCAATTCAAGGTGTTGGTCATTACCTATGAAGCCCTATATGGCTCAGGACCAGGTTATCTCCAGAATTGTCTCCTACCCTGCATCTCCCTGTGACCGGTAAGATCCCACAGAATCGGTCTTCTCCAGGTTCCGTCAGCTAAACAATGCCGGCTGGCGGGCCCATGGGGGAGGGCCTTCTCTGTGGCTGCTCCGGCTCTCTGGAACCAGCTACCTCCCAAGGTCCGGACTGCCTCCACCCTACTGACCTTCCACAAAGCAGTCAAAACCTGGCTTTTCTGATGGGTATGGGGCTGTTGATCTTGCGACTGTGATCTACTGAGATCCGACCCTTCTGTGGTTTAC
Source organism: Naja naja (assembly GCA_009733165.1). NCBI lineage: Eukaryota > Metazoa > Chordata > Lepidosauria > Squamata > Elapidae > Naja > Naja naja. The sequence goes on from CM019149.1 coordinate 10,905,072, forward strand.
TGTTTTTAAATTGCTTTTAAATTTTTTATCAATGTAATTTTTGATACTTTTTACTGTGAGCTGCCCGGAGTCCTTTGGGAGTTGGGCGGCATATAAGTCTAACAAACAAACAAACAAACAAACAAACGAAGAATGAATGAATGAATGAATGAATGAATGAATGAATGAATGATGGACTAGCTTGGAAAGGGACTAAGCTTTATGTACCCACAACCCTAAGACTACTGGTACTAAAGCGTAGCCACGACTCACGGCTGAGAGGCCACTTCGGATTCTTAAAAACCCTACATTTACTGAGAAGACAGTTCTGGTGGCCAAAAATGAAACCTGATGTTGAGGACTTTGTAAAATGTTGCTCAATTTGTGCCACAATGAAACACAGAACTGGAAAACTCCCTGGCCTCCTGCAACAAGTTGCTGAACCAACCCAACCTTGGGAAGAGATCACAATGGACTTTTTTGTTGAATTACCTAAGAGTGAAGGGAATACGATTATTTGGACTATAATTGACTTATTCTCTAAATAGGCACATTTTATAGCCTGCAAAGGACTTCCATCTGCAAAAAAACTTGCAAAGCTGTTCATGAAACATATCTATAGACTACATGGAGTAACTTGTAGAATAATATCAGACAGAGGGGTACAATTTACTGCAAAATTTTGGAGGGTATTCCTGAAATCCATTGGTTCCTCTCAAGGATTATCCTCAGCTTTCCATCCTGCTTGTAACGGAGCAGCGGAGAGGGCTAACACCATGATTGAACAATACATTAGATGCTATGTAAATTATCAACAAGAAAATTGGGCTGAGTTACTACCTTTGCAGAGGTTGCTTACAATAATGCAGTACATAGCAGCATGGGATTGACTCCATTCCAAATCAACACTGGAATGGATTTTGTCCCGATGCCAGAGTTACCTAGACAACCTCCCACATCCATGTCCCTAACAGAATGGATGAACTCATTAAAGAAAGGATGGGAAGATACAAAAAAGCTTTGACCGAAGCTGCAAAAAATTATAAAAAACAGGCGGATAAACATATATCCCTTCAACCACCTTTTAAAGTAGGAGACAAAGTATATTTGTCAACCAAGTATCTTAGGTTAAAACTGCCCAGTAAAAAGCTGGGTCCAAAATTCTTGGGTCCATTCCCAATTTCAAAGCTAATCAATCCAGTCACTGTCCCATTAAGTCTTCCTTGACTATTGGGGAAAATTCATCCTGTGTTCCATTGTAGTTTACTAAAACCAGTTACTACAGCAATGATAAGACCACTGCCAATTGCTCCCCCTAAACCATTAACGGTACAGGGGGAAACACATTATGAAATTCAAAAAATTCTCGATTCTAGATTACACCATGGCCGATTGCAATATTTGGTCTTATCGAAAGGATACCCCCTCTCAGATGCTAGTTGGGTAAAGAGTTGGGATGTTCATGATGATCAATTGGTTAACCAATTCCATGAGGATTTTCCCCACAAACCAAAGGGTCCTCATGGAGGGGGGAGAGGGGGTTAAGGACAATGTTTTAACTCCTGTATCTGTTTTGGGTTTTGTTTTCTTTTAGGAGGAGGAGTTTTCAAGGGGGGGACACCTGTCAGCTTTGAAATTCAGCTGCCAATATAATGGGAAGGGGGGTGGAGGAGTTGACAAGTTCAAGGTTATTCTGTATTTCGTACTAAGAAATTCCAGTTGCAGTTAATTTGTTCTTGTGATTTATGAAGTGTAGAAGTGGGAGGAGAAAAAGGTGGATTCTGTGTAGCATGCACAAAAATTCTTTCACTTTGGAAAATGTCTTAGACGTACCAGATCTGTTTCTAATCAATCAATTGGAGTGATTGATATCCTGGATACTTTCTGGATGCCTTACACCTTCATTGTACAATGTGACCAGTGAAATGTGGAAGGGAAACATTTACTCTTTTAATTAGGGGAAAACTGCAGAAACTTTTAAAGTTTGTTTTCAATAGATGTACCAATATGATGTGTCCAATAAACATGTTCTTTGAGGAATCTACCTGCCTCAGATTCTGCTTTTGGTGGATGTGTTACTCAGAATGCTGACACATAGTTTGAATCAAGTGTCTATTGTTATTATACTAAGTAATGGGCACTTGCATTTTCTATACATCTTGGCAGTTAAAACCAGCAATATTTGCAGCTCAAAACAAAAATATAAAAATATTATGAAATGTGTAAGATATATTGCCTGTATCTTTCGAGAATGAGATGAAAAAACAAAACAAAAGCAAATTTTTTAGGCACTTGATTGAAAAGAAGAAAGAATTTCAGCATTTGGTGACAAACCAAACATGATTATGTATTCAGGTTTCACTGAAGGTGAACTTATGATCTATATTATTGCTCTTTATTGACTCTTTTTCTTTTCACACCTGAGATTTATGTAATAAATTTATTACGTGCTTCTCATATATACAGTTCTAGTGCATTAACTAGTACATTTGTTTGTTTCAACAGACTTGGATGACTGCTTTCAGTGTTCAGAAGATCAATATCCGAACAAAGAACAGAATCTCTGTCTTCCAAAAGATATCAGCTTCCTCTCATTTGAAGAACCTTTGGGAATTATGCTCACCCTTTGTGCTCTTTCATTTTCTTCCCTCACAGTTTTTGTACTTCACCTTTTCATCAAGTATCGTGAGACTCCCATTGTCAAAGCAAACAATCGGAACCTCAGTTATGTTCTTCTCATTTCTCTTTTGTTTTGTTTCCTTTGCACTTTGCTCTTCATTGGACAGCCCACAAAACTTATGTGTCTCTTTCGACAAACTGCTTTTGGCATAATCTTCTCAATAGCTATTTCTTCTATTCTGGCCAAGACTATTGTTGTGGTCCTTGCCTTCATGACAACTACACAAGGAGGTGGGATGAGAAAATGGTCTAGCAAACACCTGGCCAGCTCAATTGTTCTTTCTTGCTCCTTTAGTCAAGTCTTGATTTATAGCATATGGTTGATCACTGCTCCCCCCTTTCCAGATGTTGACATGCACTCCCTGATGGAAGAAATTATCCTGGAGTGTAATGAAGGATCTGACACTATGTTTTATAGTGTCCTGGGCTTTCTGGGCTTCTTGGCTACCATCAGCTTTACAATGGCCTTCCTGGCCAGGAATCTGCCTGACAGTTTCAATGAAGCCAAGTTTATCACCTTCAGCATGTTGGTTTTCTGCAGTGTCTGGGTGTCTTTTGTTCCAACTTATTTAAGCACAAAGGGCAAATACATGGTGGCCGTGGAGATTTTTTCCATCTTGGCCTCCACTGCTGGCTTATTGTGCTGCATCTTTTCCCCCAAAATTTATATTCTTGTACTGAAACCTGAGCTGAACTGCAGGAAGCACTTAAGGAGAAAATAAGAGTAAACATTATATTATAATCCCACCCCTTTTAACCATCTTGTTAGAACCTGAAGCAAAGACTGTGCTGGACAAAAAGTTGTATCTGCAGAAACTCTTTAGATGTCTTTGTGGGTAGGCAATGTGTGGTTGTTATAGATGTTTTATTGTTTTTGTCAATCATGGTTATTGCAAGATTCTATTAGAAATGTTTTAAATAAAAAAGAGTGGTGAGATTGGATCAAATTTGAAATTATGATAATAAATAAATATTAAGAAATACTTCAGCATATCTAAAGAACCATATAAACCCATTGGAATTAACCTGCCTCACTCTTTCCAACTGAAAGGGCTTACTTCAGATCCCATTGGCCAAAGAATTTCAGCTGATGGGGTTAAAGGAAGAATATTTTCTGCTGTGGCCCCTGCACTAAGGAATAGACTCTTATCAGTGGTGACATTTGCACAAGTACTCCTGGTCTTCCGGAAGAATCTGAAAACTTGGGTCTGCTCCTTGGTCTGGGGTACTGACAGTGGTCCACTACAATGGGGATGGGTGATGGATAGAGAAGATTGTCTCCTCCAGGCTGCCCAACATCTTAGTTTGTAAGATAGGCAACATACAAATAAATAAAGTGATTGTCAGTTAACAAATTATCTATTATTCAAATGAAGATGGTCATATTCAAATGAAGATGGCAGATGATGGGAGATGCTATAACTGCATGTGAAATCAACGTTATGCCATTAATTATAGTTTGATTAAAATTGACATTGTCTCTTTTCATTTATTTGCATGTATCTAACAGATTAGCATACACAGGAGTAGCCAACCTTTTGGACCTCAGGGACCACCAAACTCATAATTTTTAATCTCAGGGACCACTAACTAGTTCTGTGGGTGTGGCCTAATTTGTGGGTGTGGCTTTGTGGTCATGTGACTGGCTGGGCATGGCTTGTATGTAAATATTATAAATATTTATATAAAAATTGATTTTTTTTATTAAAAAAGAGCAACTTTTATCCAAAATCAGGCAAAGCAGTCAGGCAGATTGAGTTGCTCACAGAATCACAGATTCATTCAGAGATTTATCTGTCTGCCATTGGCTAGCCCAATCTGTCATATAAAATTTGCTTGCAAGCAAACTCATAAAATTTGCTAGCAACCAAATTCACAAAATTAACTCACAACACACCTTGTATGTAAATATTGAATTTTTTATTAAAAAAAGAGCAATTTTTACCCAAAATCAGGCAAAGAAGGCAGGCAGATTGAGTTGCTCACACAATCATTCAGTGATCTATCTATCTGCCATTGGCTAGCTCAGTCCCTCAAATTTGCTTGCCATGAGTCTGCACTGAATAATAGAACCTTCAGTCCTAAGGGAGATTCAGCTGTACTTAAAAGCAGAGCCAAAGATCTAGCTAGACTAGAAAGATCTAGAAAGATCTAGGTCTAGAAAGATCTTTCTAGACTAGCTATAAAGCAAGAAATCCAATCATTTCCTGCTTCCTAGCTAATCTAAATCTCCCGGCACAGCAGAAGAGATTTTATTTTATTTATTTATTTAATTGGATTTATATGCAGCCCCATCTCCAAGGGGACTCAGTGCAGCTTACACGCAATATATAAACAATAAATAATATCAATTTTTATCAAATTCAATCCAATTATAAAATCAATTAAAATACCCTTAAATTAAAATTCCCAACCCTGCTCAGTCCAGGCCAGCCTGTACAAACAGCCAAGTCTTGAGATCACAGCAGAAGGAGCGTAGGTCTGGGGCCAAACGCAGCTCTAGAGGTAGCTGATTCCAAAGGGTGGGCGCCCCCACAGAGAAGGCCCTCCCCCAGGGGACTGCCAACCGACATTGTCTGGCCGATGGCACCCCCAGGAGGCCCCGCCTATGGCAGCGTACCGGGTGATCAGACCTCAATGCTGGTAGGAGGCGCTCCTGCAAGTACCCCGGACCCGAGCCATGCAGGGCTTTATAGGTTAATACCAGCACCTTGAATCTTACATGGAGGGCAACCGGCAACCAATGAAGATTGCGCAGGAGGGGTGTCACATGGGAGAATCGGGCCGCTCCTATCACCGCCCACACGGCCGCATTCTGTACCAGTTGAAGCCTCCATATAGTTCTCAAGGGCAGCCCCAGGTAGAGAGCATTGCAGAAGTCAAGATGGGAGGCAACTAGCGCATGAGTGACCATGCATAGGGAATCTCGGTCCAAGTAGGGGCGCAACTGGTGCACCAGGCAAACCTGGGCGAAAGCCCTCCTGGCGACGGCTCCCACCTGCTCCTCCATACTGAGCCGTTTGTCCAGGAGGACACCTAAGTTGTGCGCCTTATCCACAGGAGGCAACACCTCTCCCCCTATGGTCAAAGATGGAATATCTTGAACCCGAGATGCTGGTATGCACAGCCACTCAGTCTTGTCTGGGTTGAGCTGGACCCTGTTCCTCCCCATCCAGATCCGCACTGTCTCCAGGCATCACAAAAGCACGGGGAGGGCATCACTGAGGTGGTCTGGGGTGGAGATGTAAATCTGGGTATCATCACCATATTGATGATACCTCACCCCGAAACCACGGATGATCTCACCAGCGGCTTCATGTAGATGTTGAACAGGAGGGGAGAAAGCACCGACCCCTGGGGAACCCCACAAGTGAGGGTCCTCGGGGTCGATCTCTGCCCCCCATCAACACCCACTGTGTGCATCCCGAGAGGAAGGAGGAGAACCACCGTAAAACCGTGCCTCCAACTCCCAATTCCCGAAGACGCCGCAATAAGATACCATGGTCGATGGTATCAAAAGCCACTGAGAGGTCTAATAGGACTAGGACAGAGGAATGTCCCCTGTCCTGAGCCCTCCAGAGATCATCGATCAGCGTGACCAATGCCGTCTCCGTGCCATAGCCAGGCCTGAAGCCTGATTGAAATGGATCTAGGTACTCGGTTTCTTCCAGGAAAGCCGGAAGCTGTTGTGCCACCACGCTCTCAACAACCTTCGCTAAGAAGCAAAGGTTGGAGACTGGACGGAAGTTATTTAAATTGGCTGGGTCCAAGGCAGGCCTCTTAAGAAGGGGTCTCACCACCGCCTCTTTCAAGGTGGCAGGGAAAAACCACTCCCACAGTGAAGCGTTGGTAACTGCCTGGAGCCAGCCACACATCTTCTCACGGGCAGCATAGACTAACCAGGAGGGACATGGGTCCAATAAACACGCGGAGGCACACAACCACCGCATAATCCTGTCCACCGTATCTGAGGATACAGGGTCAAACTCCTCCCAGATGACATCGACAAGGCTCACCGTTGACTCCGCGTCTGACTCACGCCAGTTGGTGTCCAACCCAGTCCGGATCCGAGCGATCTTCTTCAACAGATGTTGACTAAACTCCTCGGCACGTCCCTGCAAAGGGTCCACCCCCACCTCCCGATTGAGGAGGGAGCGGGCGACCCTAAACAGGGCGGCTGGGCAATTATCTGCGGATGCAATGAGAGTGGCAAAGTAAGATCTCCTCGCCACTCTCATCGCGCCCAGGTAGGTCCTCGAAAAGGACCTCAACTGGGCTCGGTCAGATTCAGACCAGGAGGACCTCCAACTGCTCTCTAGGCCCCTCCTCCGATGCTTCATTTCCTGTAGCTCTGTGGTAAACCAGGGGTCCAACCGGGATCTGCATCGGGTTAAGGGCCGCAGGGGGACAACCCGGTCGAGAGCCCCAGAGGCCGCCCATTGCCAGGGTTCTGCTAGGGTCTCGGCCGAGTCATGGGCCAGGGAGGCAGGTAATGGCCCAAGCGCCATCTGGAACCGCTCAGGGTCCATCAGGCGCCTGGGGTGGAACCACCTCGTCGGCTCTGCCTCCCAGCAGTGGGGAGTGGGATAGTGGAAGACCAGCCAAAGGAGATAATGGTCTGTCCATGACAGGGAGCAAATGGTTGGCGCTCCCCCCCAGACCACTACACCACTGTCCCGAGATAAAAACCAGGTCTAGTGTGACCTCCCTCATGGGTTGGGCCTTGTATAATCTGGGTCAGGTCCATGGCCGCCATGGAGGCCATGAACTCCCAAACCACCCCTGATCCCTCCACCAGGGAGGGCAAATTGAAGTCCCGCAGGACCACAAGCCTGGGAACTCCAACACCACCCCCAAGAGGCGGTCAAGCAGCTTGGGCAGGGCCGTTGCCACACAGATGGGAGATAGGTATGCCAGCAACAGGCCCCACTGACCTCCTGGGCCCCACTTCATGAGGAGGAGCTCACATCCGCCCATCTGCAGGGTAGTGATCTCCGTCAGACATAAGGTCTCCCTAATGACAACAACTGCTCCCCCACCCCTACCCCAGGCCCTGGACTGGTGTAGCACCCGGAAACCTAGCAGGCACAAGTCCACCAGAGGGATACCTCCCTCCAGTCCCAGCCAGGTCTCTGTGATGCAAGCCAGGTCCGCGGCCTCCTCCCCAATCAAATCATTGAGGAGGGGAGCTTTATGAACCACGGACCTGGTGTTCACATAAATCAGCCCGAGCCTGGGTACCTGATCTCCCAGGCCCCCAGGGGAACAGGCAGGTACATGGGGGTCAGAGTGCGCCACCGCTTGCAAATAGCGGGGCATGCTCCCATTGCATGATATGGCCCCCGACCTCTTCGCCTTCCACCACGTCCAATCACTGTCGGTATCCCAAACTCCACCCCATCCCCCAGAGCCTCCAGGCCCCCGAGCCCCACCCCCCTCCCACCACGATCCGTTTCTGGCCCGGAGGGAGCCAGGGAATGACTAGGCAGAACCCCCCCAGTTTTCTGCACAAGTCTATCACCCTCCCTCCTCCCTAACCCCTTTAAATAATAAAAAGTTATAAAATGTAAAAGTGCCCCTTTAAAACCCTTAACCTTAGAAAAATTAAAAAACCCATTCTTCTGGCAGTGACACCTCTCGGGATCCCAGGATCCGTCATGAAGGCAGGCTTTCAGTAACCCGGCAGGCCACATCAAGGATAGGGGGACCCTCCTCAGGGCCTGAAGATCCGCCAATGTATAGGTTATGATCATAATATCGGACCACGAGAGAGTGTAAGGAAATAAAGCTAGATGTTATGTCCAAAGTCTGGATACATAAATCAGACATCAACAGGGTCCCGCCCACAGACTGTCTCACAGTCATTGTGGGCACCAGAATAGTAATCCATGGCACCGGACTCCCACTCCAGTAGGCTCCTTGAGTCTGAGATAGAGATGACCCCACAAAAGGGGGGGAAAGATCTCCTCTAAACCCCGCTGTTCTCTCACCACAGCAGGGCAGGACCAGAATAAAATTAGGTCCCGTAAGAGAGAAAAAACTAACCACCCCCAATCCAGACCAGAGGGGGAGAGATGGCAAATCGCTAGAACACCCCCGAACTTCATTCGCCAGCTGTGGGCCACAGTCTGAATGGTCCCAAAATCCGGTCATGGTGGGATAAACGTCCAGCTGAGGGAGCCAATCTCTGGTTGGGAATTCCAGATTACCTCCAACCATACATTCCCGACAAAGGAGAGAAGAATGGCCTGGGCCAGGAAGGCAAGGATCTCTTCACAAGCCAAATCCCAGCCTGCCCTCGTCCTCTGCCGCCTCAGGCATATTCCTCCCTCCACACGGGCCGAAAAAGCCAACCGGGGAGATCTTCCAATTGTCCTATGCCACCATCTTTACTTATCCAATCCTCCAACTGGGGCTTCCCCAATGGCCACCACGAAATTTCAGCAGGGCCATCCATCATCCTTCTTCTCAGCCCAGAGACCGTCAGGCCAGCAACGCCGCCCCTGCCATTCCAGCTGCCACAGCTGCCACACGTCATCTCTTCATCCCCCAGCCCGCTGCTGCCTGGCGGCGGCGACAACCCGCCCTTCAGCTCCGGGATGAGCCTCCAACCCTTCAACCACTCGGCCCTCCAGCTCAGCATCATGATCTCTCTGCTCCAGCCATCCTACCGGTGTCATGCCTCCTCACCCTCTCACCAGCGCCATCTCCACCGGAGCTCTCTGCCACCTCCACAGCCTTTGGAACTGTTGATGTCCTCCTCCATGTTGGCCCTCCACTCTCCGCGGCCTCCGCCAACCTCAATAACACCTTCCTCGGCCCCCGGAGCCGCCGCAGGCCTGAATGGCCTCCCATGTCCTCCACAGCCTTCAGTCCCGGCGCCCGCAACAGAGAGAGCCTCCACAGCTCGCTGCCCTCTCCGTGACACTGAGCCCACTCACAAGCCATGCCTCCACCCGAATGAGTCTCAGCCAGCATCGGTAGGTCCCCAGCGAGATCGTCGGGGTGGGGAAGGGGGTAGAAGCATCCCCCTGAGCTAAATTCCATCTCTTTCAGTCTCAGCCTAACACCTGCGGGCAGCCATACCCAGGCATGTGCAGAAGAATGATGGTCAGAAAAAGGAAAAATAGTAATTTAGCAGGCAAGTTTGCAGAGTAAGGAGTGAGTGGGTTCCTGCGGGCCATGTGGGTGGTGCAGCCTTGTGTTTCTGCACAGCCTGGATTAATTAATTTGGGGGGGGGTGAGATTTCTCTGCAGCCCACCAAAATTTTCTCATGGCCCACCAGTGGGCCGCAGCTCATCGGTTGGTGACCACTGGTGTATATCATCTGTCATATTATGAGAATTTAGTTTATGGGTGAATGGATGGAAGGAAGGGAGGGAGGGAGGGAGGGAGAGGGAGAGAGAGAATAGAAGGAGGAAGAGAAGGAAGGAAGAGAAGGCCTGGTGTTTTTCTTCAGATGTTGTTAGACAACTTTGAGGGGAATTTTCCTATTCAACAGACTCTGGTAGGGATAATATTGAGATAATCTGAAGTCCCTGATACTTGTAGTCCCTATTTAATTAATTTATTTATTTTTAATGGTAAGTACAGTTTTCTCTTTTCTTTCTCTTTTCAATACTGATGTCAGCATTCCAAGTAATGCACCCATAGAAAGAAAACTGAGGCAGGCAAGTTCCTCAAAGAATGACTTATTGGATACATCATATTGGCACAAACTGTCGAAGCCAACTCTGGGTTTTCACCTAATTAAAAGTAATAGTTTTCCTTCCCCTCCCCTCCTGTCACTGGTCACATTGTCTAATCCAAGGACTGGCCACTGAGTTACTGTATTGTATTGTATTGTATTGTATTGTATTGTATTGTATTGTATTGTATTTATTTTATTTGTCAAAAGCTTACAATATAACAGAAACAAGAATAAACATAAGTTTAAATACAAGAAATAGGAACTAATAATTGGGGACTATAGGACAGGGACATAGGCATGATTGTGCGCTTATGCATGCCCCTAATAATAATAATAATTATTATTATTATTATTATTATTATATTATTATTATTATTTATTCGACTTGTATGCCGCCCTTCTCCCAAAGGACTCCTGGCGGCTAACAATAAAACAACACATATTTACATATAATTTACCTAAAAACAAATTAAACCTAAACAAGTCGAGATAAGCAATAAAACATTAAAACCTTAAAAATTAAAACAGTTAAAAAAACCCACCGGGTCATTCCAGGCCAGCCTGTTGAAACAACCAGGTCTTCAGGTCCCGAGGAAGCAGAGATCAGGGGCCAAATGGAGATCCATGGGGAGCTGGTTCCAAAGGGTGGGTGCTCCCATGGAGAAGGCCCTAGCCCTGGGAACTGCCAGCCAACAATGCCTAACCGACAGTATCCCAAGGAGGCCCCTCGTGTGGGAGTGAACAGGGCAATCAGAATGTGATGCTGGCAGGAGGCGTTCCCGCAAGTACCCTGGACCTAAGCCATTTAGGGCTTTACAAGTTATTACTAGCACCTTGAAACTAACCCGGGAGGCAACGGCAACCAATGCAGGTCACGCAGGAGGGGTGTAACATGGGAGTATCGCGATACTCCCATCACAGTCCGCGCGGCCACATTCTGCACCAGTTGTAACCTCCGGGTAGTTCTCAAGGGCAGCCCCATGTAGAGAGCATTACAGTAGTCGATTCTGGAAGTGACGAGCACATGAGTGACCAAAGGGCATCTCGGCTCAGGTAAGGGCGGAGCTGGCGAACCAGCCGAAACTGGGCGAAAGCCCCTGGCCACAGCCCCACCTGCTCCTCCAAACTGAGCTGTGGGTCCAGGAGGACACCCAGATTCCTCGCCCTATCCATGGGGGGCAACACCTCTCCCCCCATGACCAAAGATGGAACATCGCCTGAGAACCGAGATGCCGGTAAGAACAGCCACTCCGTCTTGGTGGGGTTGAGCGGAGCTATTCCTCCCCATCCAGACCCGTACTGCCTCCAGGCACTGGGACATCACAGAGAGAGCATCACTGATCTGGTCTGGGGTGGAGATATAAAGCTGGGTATCATCAGCATATTGATGATACCTCACCCCAAAACCTCGGATGATCTCGCCCAGCGTTTCATGTAGATATTAAACAGGAGGCGAGAACAGACCCTGTGGACCCCACAAGTGAGGGGCCTTGGGGTCGATCTCTGCTCTCCTGCCAACACCGACTGCGAGCAGCCCAAGAGGTAGGAGGAGAACCACCGCAGAACAGTGCCCCACCCCAACCCCAGAGCCGCAGAGAAGGATACCTTGGTCGATGGTATCGAAAGCCACTGAGAGATCTAATAGGACCAGGACAGAGGAAAAACCCCTGTCCCGAGCCCTCCAGAGATCATCCATCAGCGCGACCAATGCTGTCTCCGTGCTATGTCCCGACCTGAAGCCTGATTGATACGGGTCTAGATAATCAGTTTCCTCCAGGAACAAGGGAAGTTGCTGCATCACCATGCTGTCACGCTAAAAAGCGAAGGTTGGAGACTGGATGGTAGTTGTCTAAAATGGCTGGGTCCAAGGCAGGCTTCTTGAGGAGGGGCCTCACCACCGCCTCTTTCAAGGTGGCAGGAAAGGATCCCTCACTCAAGGAGGCGTTGACAACTGCCTGGAGCCAGCCGCGTGTAACCTCCCTGGAGGCATAAACCAGCCAGGAAGGACACGGGTCCAATAAACACGTGGTGGAGGACAACCTCCGCATGATCCTGTCCACTTCAACAAGGGAGACCGGGTCAAACTCAACCCAGGTAGAATCAACCAGATCTGCCGCCACCTCATCATCTGACCACTGCCAGTCCGAGTCCAAGCCGGCCCGAATCCGAGCAACCTTATCTGCCAGATGTAAACTCAATTCCTCTGCTCTGCCCTGCAAAGGGTCCGCCCCCTCCCCCACTTGAAGGAGGGAGTGGGTAACCCTAAACAGGGCCGCAGGGTGATCATCTGTGGACACAATCAGAGCGGAGAAGTAAACATGCCTCGTCGCCCTGATCGCTTCCAGGTAGGTCCTAATATATGCTCTTAGCTGGCTCCAGTTGAATTCGGAATGGCTAGTCCTCCACCTGCTCTCTAGGCATCTTCTCCACCACTTCATCCCCTGGAGCTCCTCCAAAAACCAGGGAGCTAACCGGGATCTACGGCAGGGAAGAGGCCGCAAGGGGACAATGCGGTCAAGTGCCTCCGAGGCCGCCTGTTGCCAGGTGGTGGCCAGCACCTCGGCCAGGCTGTGATCGAGGGAGGTGGGCAAGAACCCCAGCACCATCTGAAACCTATCAGGGTCCATCAGGCGTCTGGGGCAGAACCATCGAATTGGCTCCTCATCCCAGCAGCAAGGGATAGCCCCTTGAAAGACTAGCCACAGGAGATAGTAATCCATCCATGACAAGGGTAGGGTAAACAAAGAACCCCCCCCCCAGGTCACTGCACCACTGTCCTGAGACAAAAACAAGGTTGAGCGTGTTCCCCCCCCTCATGGGTGGGCCCATGAATTACCTGAGTCAGGTCCATGGCTGCCATGGATGCCATGAACTCCTGGGCCAAACTCAACGCACCCCCTCAGAGAGGGCAGGTTAAAGTCCCCCAGAACTATAAGCCTGGGGAGCTCCACACACCCAGAGGGTCGAGCAGACCAGGAAGGGCTGTCGCCACGCAGCTGGGGGACAGGTACGCCAGCAACAAACCCAACCGACCTCCTGGGCCCAATCTCACAAGGAGAGTCTCACACCCACCTATCTCAGGGATAGTGGCCTCCCTTGGAAACAGAGTCTCTCTAACAACTATGGCTACCCCTCCGCCCCTTCCCTGGGCTCAAGACTGGTACAGCACACGGAAACCTGGTGGGCATAGATCACACAGTGGGACACCTCCCTCCGGCCCCAACCAGGTTTCTGTAATGCATGCCAGATCCACCGCCTCCTCAATAAGCTCACGGAGGAGGGATGACTTATTAGCAACGGACCTGGTGTTCACATATACCATTCTAAGCCCAGGGACCACACCTCCCAAGATCCCAGGGGAGCGGGCAGAGACCTGGGGGTTGGAGCACGCCACTACTTGTAAACAGCGGGGGCGCACTCCCATGACATGATTTGGCCCCCTGTCTTGTCCCCCCCTGCCAAAACCGATCACCCTAGGGATTGCCAACCCCACCCCGACCCCCACGGATCCCAAGGCCCCAGGCCCCAGCCCCCCCATACCAGGACCCATTGCCGGCCTGGAAGAACAGTTTTGACCCGAACCTTGATTACCCTCCCCCCTCCCTAACCCATTAAGACAACGAATTAAAAATTTAAAGTTTCCCCTTCACACCCGATCTAAAATTTAGCCCCTTGGTCGTGCCATGCCACCTCTCGGGATCCCAAGATCTGTCATAGAAGTAGGCTCTTGATAACCCAGGGGGCCACTCCAAAGACACGGGAACACTCTGGAAGGTCCGTAACTCCACCAGAGAATAAGCAGGCATGGCATATCCTGTATCATGGTGGACCGGTGGAAAAAGCTATTGGCAAGATGGTACCAGTTGCAAGAATGACAAATATGCAACGAAAGGGCCAGGCGATGGTAACCAGAGCATCCCACAATCAGCAGCTCTCTCACAGCTGCTGGGGCCAAGGTTGAAATGGCCCAGCCACTGCTCTCCCACCAAGTGGCTTGAGGCCAAGTGCTGGAAAAAACCATAGACAAGACCCCCACCCTCTCACTACAAGGGAGTTGAGTCCACCCATTGCCCTCTCACTACAATGGGGGACGGCAGAGCCAAAGAGAAAGGAGTACAGATCAAACCTACATAACTGACAAAGATGACCAGGCACCATCCAGCGTGCCCTGGAAGAGTCAAAGGTAACATGAGGAAACAGTGGCCAAGGATGGAATGTGAGAGTAACAGAAGTGGGGTGGCCAGGTCTGGAAAAAAGGAGTCCAGGGATGGCACACTGTTCAAATTCCGGCCGTGGCCCCAGGTCCAGAGTCATGGCACCAACCCTCCCCGGGGGCCACTCTTCCGATATTGATTCAACCACCAGCCCCCGCCAGGCTGGGCTGACTCAACCGACCCAGGCCCTAACTGCCAGTGCCACCACTCTGGGCTCTCCAGGCCCCTAGGCCTACGCTCCCCAATGCCGTCTTTGCCGGGCCTCTTCCTCCCGGAACTCTCACTTCTGGGGAGGAAAAAGGGAGGGCAGCAACGTCAAGGGTGGCACAAAGGTCCCAAATCCCCAACAAAATCGCCGCCCCCACCGATGATGTCCAGGTCCCGTCTTGCTGACAGAAACAGGGGCGTCTCCAGACCAGCAAGGCTGCCAGGGCACCAAACCATCAAAGGCCCCCCGAGGGCCAAGGAACGTCGGAGTGCCCGGTAAATAACAGAGGGGGACCCCACAGAACCAATAATGCTGCTGCCATCATCATCACTGCCGGCATGCAGCCGCCACTGCCGCCATCATTGCAGCCACCATCAGTACCATCAGACAGCTGACGACGACAGGCTGGATCCAGCCGCCACAGCAGCTGCCACCAGCCTGGACGACCATTGACACTCATGGGACCAACAGCCACCAGGTAGCTGACGACCCGCTGACCACCGCTGGGACTCAGCTGCCACCACCAGCCGCTGCCGCCACCAAGCCTCCCACCCGCTACCACACCAGGGACACCGCTGATGCCGCCTCAGCTGCTGCCGGAGGCCGCGCCGAAAACTTGAAAGTCAGCACCTCAAAGGCCGCGAGAGTAAAACTTCAAAGCCGCCAGCACCAGCAATTCGGGCCGGAAAAACTCAAACGGCAACTCGCCCTCTGGAAACAGACCCCTTCCAAAAAAGCGCCTAGCCAACAGAACCACCATCAAAAACAGCCGACACCACCAAACACCCGGAGAGCTCATTCACCAAAACCGACCACCTTGGGCATGAGATCAACCAATACCAGGTTAGACCTTTAGGAATAGTGAGTGAGGTTTGTTTGAGAGTCATCATCAAGGAGTGAGGTTTGAGACTGGTGACATCAGACCACAGGTAGTGAGTCAGACATAGACCACTTGTGGTCAACTCCTGTTTGAGTCGAGGTTTTTACATTTAGTTTATCTCTGTTGTGCTTGCTCTGTGTTGTTGGTTAAAGCTGAATTATTCATTAACTGGTAAGATGTTGAAGCATATGATTTTATGTACCATGCTTAAGTCTAATCTTAGTCGACAAGGTTTTTGTCTAAGCCAAGAATCTCAAGTCTGGTGCTGTAGGGTATTCTGTTGTGAACAGAGAAATGTAGTACTCTTCTGGTAAAATAATCTGGATTGGATTCAATTGTATTTATGCCAGATATACAGTGCAGATTCCAGACAGCACAGCTAAATTCAAATAGCAAAGGTTTTGAATGCCCTAGTTAGCAAAACAGTATTACCAGAGGAGAAGCTTCATAAAATTAGATTTACAACTCTTAAAGCCTTTTTGGCAATACTGTTGCAGTGAGCTGGTGCTTAGATCATTCAATATGAGACCTCCAAGATCCTTGACAAAGTGACACAGTTTATGTGCCATCAAATAATTTTGAACTCCTAGTAACACAGATAAACAGGTATTTTCTAAGACAACTTTGCCCTAATCTATATGTAGCTGAGTCTGTCTTGCTCCTGGTTATTTTGTTTTCTTTTCTTCCACACTTCCAAGCATTAGAACCTTTCCAAATAGACTTTTCAATATATCTGATTAATAAGCTTGTGACAGTCTAGTAACTTTGATGATAGGTCAGGGTCCTCAATTCCCATGCTGTGGCCATAGCCCATTCAAAACCAGGTCACAGAAGTGGTGGGCAACTGGGAGATGGGCGAGCTGGTGTAGCAGCAAACGGAGGTGATTTCAGTTCTTGAAATCACCCCGATATCACCGCTGCAGGACGGTCCCCTGGGACCTAAGCCGACTCATAGGGTCGGTGAGTGATTGGGGTGCTTCCTGTCGATCCCAGGGACATCGCAAAGTCCCTGGTTGATTCAGGACAGCCCCTTTGCCAGCAGCGGATCGAGACAGCCATTAAGCTGCTGAAGCTGTGACAGCTCTGGGAGAACCAGATTGAAATAAGTGTGTCGGTGCGGTGAGATGGTTTTTTCTATTTTTTTTCTTTTTTAGAGAACACCCTAGTAATTTTAAGTGAGTCTAAAAGTTAAGATCGCAATGGAGCAGGCGGCGTGAGTGATTTTGTTGGAGATTAAGGAGATTTCTTCTTTTTTATGGTCTATAAAGGCTTTTTTTCCTTTTTCCTCTCTTCTTAGTTTTCTAGACCGTCTGTGTTTATATATATTTCTTTGGATTTTGGATTTTAATATAATTTGATCTTTCCTTTTGCTTTTTTGTGTAAAAATATGGTCTTCTGAGGTTTTTTTCTTTTTATTGTAAGAAGGCAAAGGAAGCGATACATTATTGCGATCTATTCCACACAGTAGAGAAGTGAAAGTTGGGAAAGAAACACAGCACTGCCACCTAGAGGCTTGTTTTTCTTTAAAAAATATACAAGAACTATTTTAAGGGCTCTGCTTTGAAGATTAGATACAGGAAAGCGCTGAATTGCTTATACAGGTGCCTTCTGTAAACTATTGTGTATTCGAGCCTGGATCTGAAACTAAAGTATGAAGTGACCTTGGAGAATACAAAATATAAAGAGCTGAAGTTCTTTTTTCTGTCAAGTCTTGGATATCAAGTGGTGGCAGCTGTTTAAAGAGTGACTGTGACTTTTTTTTTCTGCTTCCCATTGCTTGGAATTTATTTTCTATAATTAATTTTCAATTTTTATTTTAATACATTTTTATTTTTAATGTCTACCTTTTCTTGTTTCTTTTTTTACTCTTTTATTATTCGTGTTCTCTTTTTTAACTTCAATTTTTATTTTTCAACTTTTATCCTTATTTTTCCTTTTTTATCTTTTGGGTCTGAATTAAGATATACAAGTGGCTTTTATTATTATTGTTGTTGTTGTTTTTATCTTTATTTTTACTTTTACCTTTTTTAATTTTAATTTTTGACTTATTGATATTTTGGATTATTATTGTGTTTTTTTCTTCTTTCCTTTTTGTCTCCTTTTTCTTTTTTTTTCATGGATATCCTTTTTCATTAGAAACCTCCTTTTTACAGAAGGCTACTTTCTTTTTCCTATTGTTTTCATTTTTATTTTTATTGGCTTTCCTCATTGGAATTATTTTTGCAATAATGAGTAGATGACCTTCAATTCCACAATCAATAACTCCTGCATCGGCAACATCACAACAAGAGAAAGAAAAGGAGAAAGAAGATACAATGCAGAAGATATTACAAGCGGGAAATGAGATTGGAAAAAGAACAGAGAAAATTGAACAGAAGTTGGACAAGACAGATGAAAATATAAAAGCTCTACAGCAAACAATGGAGAAATATGGTGAGAGGATTAAAAAAATTGAGGAGCATAAAGAACAAAGAGACAAAGAAATGAGGGGCTTCAATAGCAGATTAAATGAAGTCGAAAGGGATCATAATGAATCATTGAGAGGCGAAATAGACAGGTCAGAATTCTATTTGAGATTCCAAAATGTGGAGGAAGAGAAAGGTGAAAATTTGTTGGAGAAAATGACACAGATTTTGGCTGAATTGTTAGAAACAACGGAAGAGAAAATGAGGGATGGAATAGATGAATTATTTTGGGTTTATACAAGATATGCAATGAGGAACAAGTTGCCAAGAGAAATCCACATCAGATTTACCAAAAAAAGTATTAAAACACAAATATTGCAAGCAGCAAGAGACAAGACATTAAAATATAATAATAAAGACATCACGGTATTGAAACAGATATCAAGAAGAATAAGAGAGATTAGAAGAGAATATTTCTTCTTGTCCAAAGAATTGTTGAAGAGGGGTACTACAGATGGTTAGTACCAGAAGGCCTTCTGTTTGTATGGTGGGAACAAAGACATAGAATTGATACAATGGAAAAAGCAGAACTTTTTTATGATGAATATTTCAGAGGGAAGGAGGGAAATGGAAGACAGGAAAAATTAGTTGTGGAACTTCCAAAGGAATGTGTGGCAATAAGTGGGGCAGTAGGTGGTGTACCTAGAGAACAAAGAGAAGTTAGATCTACTAGAGCAATAAAACCCTCCTACAAGACCTAAAATGGATGGAAAAAAATTGATTTTGATGAATATAAATGGACTTAATTCGATTGCTAAAAGAAGGAAAATATTTAATAAATTAGAAAAATTAAAATTTGACACAATTTGTTTACAAGAGGTTCATATTAAAAAACAACATGAATATATATTGAGACAAAAAAGTTAGGAAATTATTTGCTTCATTGGCACAATGTAAAAAGAGAGGAGTGGCTTTGTATATTAAAGATACAATTGTTGCAGAACTGATTGATGCAGATGAGGATGGGAGGATTTTAATGGTGGAAATAATGGATAATAATCAAAGTGCTTATGATAGCAATCTATGCACCAAGTGAGAATCAAGAAGAATTTTATAAAAATTACATAAAAGTTAATGAATACTATACAAATATATATTTGATGGGGATTTTAATGAGATAATCAATGACCAACTGGATTATAAATTGGAAAAAATTAAAAAGAAAGTCAGAAGAAGGCTACCCAAGTCTTTTTTTCAAATGACAGAAGAAATGAATATTAAAGATATATGGAGAGAGAGAAATACTGGAAATAAAAATTTACTTTTTATTCAAATAGGCATGAATCATGGTCAAGAATAGATATGATATGGGCATCTGCAGATATGCTTTCTAATATAAAAGAAACTGAAATAGAAATTGGGACTTGGGTGGATCATAATCCACTGACAGTTGTCTGGAAAGGACAGAAGAGAAGATCTAGATGGACATTAAATAATATGATTTTGAAAGAAGAAGAGTTTAAAAGAAAATTGAGACAGAACTTGGCTTTTTAAAGAAAATAAAAAGAAGACACATCACTGCAAATTCGTTGGGATGCGATGAAGGCCTATACAAGAGGAATAATAATTGACTATACAACGAAAAGGAATATTAAACAGAAAAAGACATTTAAAATATTGGAAGATGATTTTATAAAACTAGAAAAAGAATTACAACAATCACCGCAAAGAGAAGATATTAAAATGAAAATGGATATGACTAAACATAAAATGGGTTTAATGGAAAAGGAGGAACTCTCTCAAAAGATTAAAGGTGTTAAAATTATTTTGAAAATATGAATAAACCAGGAAGATGGTTAGCCTATAAACTTAGAAAAGAAAGGGAATCAAAGAAAATTAATCAATTAATAGATGGAAAAGGGAATGTCCATTATGGGAATGATGAAAAGAAAAGAATTATTCAAGATTATTATGGGAAATTGTATTCTCAAGAAGACATTTTAGAAGAAAAAATTAAACAATATCTACAAAAGGCAAGACTACCACAAATACCCAAAGATATTGAAACTATGTTAGAAGGGAATATAACTATGATGGAATTGACAGAAGCCTTGAAGAAACAAAATACTGGAAAAGCACCAGGTCCAGATGGCTTACCGGTGGAATTCTACAAGACTTTTCAAGAGGTGTTAAGCCCCCAGTTGCTAGAAGTCATGAATGAAGTGTTATTAGAAAAGAGAATACCTAAGACATGGCCTATATTACTCTTATACCTAAGGAAGATTTGGATGTATAACAAGTTAAAAATTATAAACCTATTTCACTGTTGAACTCAGATTATAAAATTTTTGCTTCGATCTTGGCAGAAAGGCTGAAAAGATATTTAAATAATTTTATTCATATTGATCAAAATGGATTTTTGCCAAAACGACAAATTAAGCAAAATGTGAGAATAATTTTAGATACTTTGGAATATTATGAAGCACACCCTGAAAAACAGATGGCACTGATGTTTTTAGATGCACTAAAAGCCTTTGATAACTTGAATTGGCATTTTATGATATTGCAAATGGTACAAATGGGCTTTGGGAAAAATTTTATACAGGCCATTGAGACAATATATAACGTACAAACAGTGAAGATCTTGGTAAATGAAGAATTAACAGAATCTATAGAGATAAGAAAAGGAACTAGGCAAGGTTGCCCTCTGTCACCTCTGCTGCTTGTGTTAACACTAGAAGTGTTGAATAGAGGTATTAGAGAAGATGAACAAATAAAAGGCATGAGAATTAAAAAGAAGAATATAAACTACAGGCTTTTGCAGACGACTTGGTATTTATACTAGAGGATCCATTTAAATCAGCACCTAGATTGATAGAGAAAATAGAAGAATATGGTATGGTGGCAGGTTTAAAATTAACAAAGATAAAACAAAGATCCTAACAAAGAACATGTTAGCAAGGTAAGAAGGAATTAGAAGATATACTAGAGATTCAGATTACAAGTAAGGTTAAATACTTAGGAATATACATCACATCAAGATGCAGTACATTGAAAGAAGATAATTATATTAAACTCAAGCAGCAGATAGCGACAGATTTGGAAAAATGGAAAAACATGCAATTATCACTTATTGGGAGAATATCAACAGTTAAGATGAATGTATTACCTAGAATCTTATATTTATTTCAGATGATCCCAATTAGACTGGGAAAGAGTTTTTGAGGACTTAAATAAAATTGTATCAAAATTTATATGGCAGGGCAAAAACAAGAATTAAACTTAAGTTATTACAAGATGCAAGGTCAAGAGGGGGGTTTGCATTGCCCAACTGGGAATTGTATTATCAAGCTGCAAGTCTGATGTGGGTAAAGGAATGGATAACGTTGAGGAATAATAGATTATTAACTTTAGAAGACCATGATTTGCTACTAGGATGGCATGCTTTCCTATGGTATAAAGGAACTAAAACGCAAGGATATTTTAGAAGGCATTATATTTGAGAAGCTGTTTTAAACTGGGAAAAAATTAGGAAACAATATTATATACAAATTCCACTATGGGTATCCACTATTGAAGCTTTTTCATATCCAATAATTTATAAAAAGGAACAAACAGTTATATGGAGAGATTTTAAATGAAAAGGGTGAACTTAAATCGATGCAAACACTACAGGAACAAGGAATAAAATGAATTGTTTTTCATATTTGCAAATACAATCTAGATATGATGAGGACTCTAAGGCTGAAAGTATTTATAATAAGCCAACTGAATTGGATAAAATTTTGATGGGTATGAATGAAAAGTAATTTAAAAACTTTATGGGCACTTACTAGAATTTAGAATGGAAGAAGAACAGGTTAAAGAAACAATGATTGCTTGGGGGAAAAACTTTGGTTATGGGATAGATTTAGAGAGATGGCAAATACTATGGGATCAGAACTATAAAATGACAATGTCAACTGCATATAAAGAAAATTTGTATAAGATGTTTTACAGGTGGCAAGAAGGATTACAAGAATGTTTAAGGATAAATCGGATAAGTGTTGGAAATGTCATCAGATACCCAGCTCCTATTACCATATGTGGTTGGAAAAATGGACACAACAACATATAGACTTGAAACCTGAGATATTTTTATTGGGAATTTTGCCAGTGACGTTCAGCAAAGAGCTGAAATATTTGATTGTTAATGTATTAACAGCTGCTAGAATTGTATTTGCTAAAAATTGGAGAAATGACAAGATACCTGTTCAGGAGGAAGTGATTTTGGACTGTGCGAAATGAAATTAGAGATCAAGAAGAAAAACAGTTTTTTAAGATATGGAGTATGTTTTATCAATGGCTAGATAAAAAAAATGGTAATATATGGATATGATGGTGATAAACACAATTGTTGAATGGAAATATAATATTGAGACTATAATATTGTAGAGAGTTGACAATAATAATGTTGGATAATAGAGGAGACGGATTTCTTCAAACAGATAATAGGCGGTTGTATTTTTGTTTATTATCTTTGTTTGTTCTGTATATTTCTTTTTCTTTTCCTTCTGCAATGGAGAGTATTGATGGTAAGGGATGGCACCGAGATTTGTAACCGACACACTTGAAATTGATGTTGGTTTGTGTTTTTGTGTTATGTTTGTCTGGTTTGTCTTGAAAAAATAAAAATTATATATATATATATATAAAAGAAGTGGTGGGCGACTGTGCAGTACAGCTCCACTTGCATAGGTGCCGGAACATGTACCTGCTGTTCATGCAAATGGAACTGTGTATGCATTTGTGCTTACCTATCACTGCCCCCCACTGGTCTGCAAAGCCAGAAAGATTGGGGACCACTGTGGTAGGTGACTACTTGAGCATGATAGGATAAATATGTCTGGGTTCCAAGTGATGCACCCATAGCAAACAAAACTCCAAGGCAAGAATATTTCTCAAATAATAGTTTTATTAGATATATCTATTGGCACAGATATATATTGACACAGATCTGATGAAAACTAACTCTGAAGGTTCCTGCAATTTTCACCTTATTAAAAGTAAATCTCCTCAAACAGTCACATGGTCCAATCGAGGTGCTGTCTGGTTGCCGGTAACATCATTCCTCCTCTCTCTGACCAGGTATGAGAATGTCCTTGGTTCCCAAGAGAAAGTATTTTGTTTTGGCTTCAAAACCCCAGCTATCTCTATTCCCCTCCCTATCCCTCAGCTCCAGTGTGGCAACACTGAAGTGACAAAATGGCTTTGGTCAGGCCAGCTTCAGGGGTGGACAACATGTCCAACTGAAACAAACTTCTCATGATCTGATTACCATGTAGTCTTCAGTCATACTCATTTCAAAACATACTTCAGAAGAGTTTCTAATGTCTCTTCTTCATTTTTCATTTTACATGGGACTGCCCTTGCAGACCACCCGGAGGCTTCAACTGGTGCAGAATGCGGCCACGGGTTGTGATGGGAGCATCCCGATACTCCCATTTTACACCCTCCTGTATGAACTGCATTGGCTGCCGGTTGCCCTCCAGGTGAGCTTCAACGATTAGTGATAACATACAAATTCCTACATGGCTTGGGTCCGGGTACTTGCAGGAACGCCTCCTGCCAGCATCGATTTCCAATCCCCTGCTCCCACAGGTAGGGCCTCCTTGTAGTGCCGTCGGCCAGACAATGTTGCCTTCTCTGTGGGAACACCCACCCTGTGGAATTGACTCCCTTGGAGCTCGGTTGGCTCCTGACCTCCTTCCTTCTGCCGTGACCTAAAGACCTGGTTGTTTCAAGAATCCGGCCTGGACTGAAGGGTAAGGGGTGGGGTTTTATTCTTATTTTAATTTTTATTGGGTTTTAATCTTTATTGGGCTTAATTCACTAATTTAATGTATTTTTAATTAATTGTATTGTTATTTTTTTATTGTAAGCCGCCGTGAGTCCCTAGGGAGAGAGGGCGGCATATAAGTCCAATAAAATAAATAAATAATTTTTTTTTAATTGTTGGGATTTTTATGTGTTTTATACACAGCTACAGTATATATTTTAGGTTATTATTATTATTATAAATGAAACTAGAGCTATACTTACACCTACAGTATGTATATTTTATTATTATAACTGTCAAATACAAGCCATTTACTAGGTTAGAAGTATTAAAATAAAGGATGTGTAGTATCTAAATATTATGCTAGCTGAAAATTAATTTCCAGATGAAATCTTAAATTTGAAGCCATTTAAATTTCAGGGAATCTCAACACTTCTTATCTACAAAAGTTCTTTTCAAAAGTTCCCCAGAGTCAGGTTTTTCATACATTGTGACTCTTCCAATACATCTTTCTAACACATTTGAAGTCTTAAATTTAATTATTAATTATAAAATACGATATTTTATTTTTCTTTATTTTGTTTACTAATACAATTGTTTTAATAGCAATCTGACACTTGTATATTTTACTGTAAACAGCTGATAAACTACAATGCTTATAACACAAGATATTAAATTGTTGATGATTATAATAAAACAAACAAGAATTTCCCAAGTTTTCCAGCTTTGTTGGGAGGAGAGGATGGTTCCATAAGAGCAGCCAGACAGCCAGACAGCATGTACAGCTCCATTTGCATGAGCAGTGGGCACATATGCACACTGTTAAGGCAAATGTAGCATGTACATCACCGCCGCCACTGGTCGTGCAAGTGGGGATGCACAAACACAAATGCTTGCACCACTTCTGCAGCCCAGTTTGGAACAACTCAAAGACCAGTAGTGGGCCACAGCCTGGGGTTGGGGACCCCTGAAATGAACTACTTTTGGCTATGACTTTCATCTTCTTAGCTGTTCCTTGTTATTCAATTCAGGCCTCACAACAATTATATAACATTTAGGGGAAAAGATGCAGAGCAGTAAACCAGCAGTGGAGGCCAAGATGGAAAAATCTCCACAGCCACCATGTATTTGCCCTTTGTGCTTAAATAAGTTGGAACAAAAGACACCCAGACACTGCAGAAGACCAACATGCTGAAGGTGATAAACTTGGCTTCATTGAAACTGTCAGGCAGA
The DNA here is from genome assembly GCA_009733165.1 of Naja naja. Lineage (NCBI taxonomy): Eukaryota > Metazoa > Chordata > Lepidosauria > Squamata > Elapidae > Naja > Naja naja. The sequence goes on from CM019149.1 coordinate 10,930,179, forward strand.
TTCCTGGCCAGGAAGGCCACTGTAAAGCTGATGGTAGCCAAGAAGCCCAGAAAGCCCAGGACAACATAAAACATGGTGATAGAGCCTTCATTGCATTCCAGGATAATTTCTTCCATCAGGGAGTGCATGTCAACATTTGGAAAGGGAGGACCAGTTACCAACCACACAGTGCAAATCAAAGCTTGAATAAAAGAGCAGGAGAGACAGTGGTGCTGGCTATTTGCTTTCCAGACCATTTTCTCATCCCACCTCCTGGTGTGGTTGCCATGAAGGCAAGGACCACAATGATGGTCTTGGCCAAAACTGAAGAAATGGCTATTGAGTAGATGATGCCAAAGGTTGTTTGTCGAAGGAGACACATAAGCTTTGTGGGCTGTCCAATAAAGAGCAAAGTGCAAAGGAAACAAAACAAAAGAGAAATGAGAAGAACATAGCTGAGGTTCCGATTGTTGGCTTTGACAATGGGAGTGTCCCGGTACTTAATGAAAAGATGAAGCACAAAAGCTGTGAAGAAAGAAAATGAAAAAGCACAAACCATGAGGGTAATTCCCAAAGGTTCTTCAAATGAGAGGAAGCTAATCCCTTTCAGAAGGCACAGATTCTGTTCCACATTGGGATACTGACCTTCTGGACATTGAAAACAGTCTTCCATGTCTGTGAAAGAAAGATGCTTTAGGAAACATAATCTTTGAGTGCAATCTCTTTAACTGAGTTAAATCCTGAAATGGAAGAGGAAGTGCCAGATAAATAGGAGTTACTCTGCAGTTTGGATGACACCATTTAAGGGAACCTGGCTTCACTATAGCAACCATGTGCTTTGCTCAAACTTCTTCTCTCCCAATAATAACAGTAAACAATATTTCATTTTAATTGCATTTCTTTCCTTTGCTATGTAGGAGAATATGGAAAACAGAATATTTTCATAAATAAATAAACATTCCCACAAATGGTTTATTTGTATTGTTCTATTTTTACTTAGTTGCTGTCCTTCACATTGGATATGATGGTGGTTAAAAATATGTAGATGCTTATATTAAATGCCTTATATACAAAGCTGAATCTAAAGGATCTACATTCTTTCATCTCTTGACATCCATCTGATTGGACAGGCCATACACTCTTAGAATTGTTGGAAGCTAGAAGTTAAAATATTTATGTGGTTTCCATTATTTACAAATAAATTTATTTACTGTCTATTCTGTCTGTCTATTTGTCTGTCTCTATGTATCTATCAATCTATCATCTATCTATCTATCTATCTATCTATCTATCTATCTATCTATCATCACTCTATCTTTCTATCTCTCATTTCATAATTAGAATTTTAAAGAAAAATTCTACATTGGGTTTTCAGTGAAATGTTGATGTGTTGTTGTTTGGTATTTGAATTGAATTTTTTTCCAGACAAGGGATATCAAAGAGGAAATTTTATTAATACAGTTGATAAAATTTAGAATTGTTTTTTTAAATACATGTTAATTATAAAATATGCTAGAGGTGTATATGTACTATACCTGAATAATTGCATATAGGAATGCTTACTATTTTGGTTTGAAATCTTCCCTTCAGGACATGAATGGCAATCATAGCAGCAAAATGGTTTCCCCTCAATCTTATTTTTACTATAACCAGAATGGCAATTGCCATTACACAGAGAAATGGGGCGAACCTGTGTGGAAATGGGAGAGTTGATCATATGTTACTATTCAGAAAAATCAATGTGTACTTTTGGAGATCTAACGTGTTTTCTTTTTTTTTCTTTGCTCTGAGGCAGTGTTTTCACCTGGTGACTGCATGGACAAATTTGTGCACTTCTCTTAGTAAAATTTCAGAAGTAGTCTGCCATTGCCTCCTTTCCAGGGTTGAGAGAGAGGGACTAGCCCAAACTCACCCAACTGGCTTTGTGCCTAAATTGGAACTACAGTAAAATTCACAGTCTACTGATTTCAAGCCAGGTACCTTAACTAATATATCAAAATGGGTCTCTTCAGTCATATTTTACATTGATGACACCTTGGCATAAGTTGTAAGTGCAGCTGCAGTAATTACAACAATATTGCAAAAAAGTACCCCTTCACTTGTAGAGAATTTTTTTCTCATTCCTTCTATGTTTTCAAATTTCAGAAGATAGTTGAAGAAATCCTTGTTGAATATCACCTGTTTGAAATCGTTGGGCCATATAATGGTATCTTCAGAGATGGTGAATACTTTTCCAAGGGAACCCACTGTTCCAACTTTTCTTCTCTGGAAGGATTGATTGGGAAACGTGACCCAATTTATAAGATCAAATCCAGCTATTAATTCCCCATGTGAACTAAAGGTGAAGGTTTCTCCAACACTATTGTTAAATGAGTTGGTTTTCAAATAGTGGTGCAGCTAAATTGAATGGGAAGAAAAATAAGAAGGACAAGAGCTCCAGGAATAACAGTTCAAAAATATTTTTTAGAGTTATATTATTGTACATATATAAAATTCAAATATTGTTGACCTATTATGATAGACATTTGTTTTCTTCCTCTTTGGATCTCTCTCTTTAGCTTCTAGTGTGCCTTGAGGTGTTTAAGTGGTGTAATACAATGCTTTCTATGTCATTAGCTCAATTAAATGGCTCTGAGAAACTGAACCTATTAACAGAGATATAAATAAAGAGATGAGAATACAATGAATTCCTAGGGAAAGATTTACTTTTCTCAAAATAGTGAATTGAATCAACTCAAGGGCCAATGCTGATTGATACATCTAGAATAACGTTAATATGTCAGTCATGGCTGTTGCCATACCTTGGATCACTTCCAGCATGTTGCTTCATCTTTTGTAGGATTGCATTTGTTTTCCCTCTATGATTTTGAACCCATTTAAAGATACACTTAGGACAGAAATGAATATGGTTAGAAAGAAAGAAAGAAAGAAAGAAAGAAAGAAAGAAAGAAGAAAGAAAGAAAGAAAGAAAGAAAGAAAGAAAGAAATGGAAATGTTTGTTTAGTTTGTGTATGTGAGACTTCAAGTCAGTGGACTCCTGGTGACAAGTCTCTGAAGTTTTGTTGGCAAGATTTTGGAAGTGGCTTGGTTTCCAGGGCTGAGAGAAAGTGTCTGGCCCAAGAGACTGACTTTGTACTGAAGCCAGAGCTAGAATTAATGAAGAATTCACCAAGTCTTAGCTGAAGCCACAAACCCACCATTCCATCTTAAAATCTGGATGTTAAATAGATTTTGCATTAGTCATTGTAGTCTATAATGTTTGTCTAAACCTGAATGAAGCTCTTCCTGATTCTCTTAGATGTCTTGTGACCTGTGCTAATATAGATCATTTTTCCATCTAGCCTTCCTATGAAAGTGGGGGATTGGAGGAACTGTTTTATGGAGAATTGATTCCTTTAGTAATGAAGGGGAGGAAGTGTATGCACCAATTTCTGGAGTGCTCCAAGTTTTTTTCATCTCACTTCTATTTTCTAGTCTTTAAAATTTATATGAAGCTCCTAGAATATATTGCCTACCATGTGGAGAGCAATATAATCAATACCCTAAGGATACTAGGCTTCACATTGTGACAGCAACATGGAATGTTATGGTTCAGCTGGGCAATATTGCTAGGGACCAAGAGGAAATGGGCTTTCCTGCATTAGTATTCATAAGAAGTTACCTTCCATGGTTGTTGATTGAAAAGCTCCCTTCTTCCTTTTGCTGGATTGCTCTGTTGTTCACTGTCCAGGAATGCATTGCATGCAAGGCATCTGCCACTGCATGAACAGCATTATAGAGGCTATAGCTGTGGCTGGTCATGCTCGTTTCAAAAACAGACCAGGAAGGGTTTCTAACTTCTCCTCTCCAGTGCAGAGTCCCCCTGACTTTGTTTCTACTTTGGAATGAGAGAAAGAGCATTGGAATGCCTCTTCCCAGAAGTCCCTGAAGAAACCATCTTCTTTTTCTGATGGAAGCTTTCTCAGTTGAAGGAATTGCTGGAAGCTGAAAATGTCTTTGGTGTGAACTGCAAAGGAGAGAGCCCCATGGATGAAGTCCATGTCCCAGCTCCGTAGCAGTGGAAGAGATATGAAATCCATTTGGGCAGTGAAAATCCATACTTTGGCTTTCATTGGTATTTCATGAAATTTGGAGAACTGAAGCATCATTCTTAAAATCATGATACTTTGAATTTCACCTAGTACAATTATTACTTTGGCTGTCCTTTGCATAACAATCCTTATGATCTCCAGTCCTTCCAATGCTATTGAGTTCATTTCTGAGGAAAAACCTACTTGTGGAAATTTATTTGCAAAATCAAAGCAGATACCTTCCTGGGCAAAAATGGGCAATGTGTTTTCCACAAAACTCTCTCGGTGTCATCATCTATATATATAACACCAATCCATGTCCACTGGAAATGTAGCAATAGCTGGAGAATCCCATTATACTGATGGTCAAGATTTGGGAATAGCTGATGAAGAAAAATTCCCTGGGATTTGTCATTCATCATTGTAGCTGAACCATAGGCAAACTAAAAAAATACTAATTATAATTGTGGATGTAGATTCCAGGATAGAATACATTTAAATTGTATTAGTATTTTGGGATAAACCTATAAGGTTTGGTCTTTAGGATTGCTTTCTTCCACTAGGATCAACCATCATGCCTTACTCTACCAGAAAAAATGTTTCTCCTCCACTATTCTGATCTCAGACAGGAGAAGGAATCTCCCCATGATAATCCCTGCTCTATGGAAGAGTCTTCCTCTGCTTCCTCTTTTCTCCACTTTTGTCATACTTGAGGACAAGTCAAGATGAAGTTTTCATTAACTGAGAAAATGCTATCATTTATTTCTTATAATTGTTCATTTGTTAGTTACTGTTTTTAATATTGCTTGTAGTCATATGGTTTCCTCTTTATAGTGAAAGTTTATGAGCTTTTTACATCTTTCAGAATGTATAATTACAGTGGTATGAATATATTAATCTGTAAGTGAATTACAGATTCACAATATAGAAGAATAAAATTAGAAGTGACATGGGAGGTCTTTTAGTCCAGCCCCCTACTCAAGCAGGAGATCCTATACCATTTCATACAAAAGGATTCCCAACCTTTTTTAAAAACCACAACTTCTAAAGCAAGGCATTCCACTTTTTACTGTTGTAATCATCAGGAATTTTCCCAATTCTAGGCTGCTTCTCTCCTTGATTAATTTGCAACCATTGCTTTTGTCTTGCCTTCTAGTTGACAAAAATAGCCTGACCCTATTCTTTGTGACACCTTAAAATATTGGAACCAGTAGTGTTGTCAATTTTTACTACCTATTCTTGCAAAATCCTCATTCCTTCTCCACCTCTAGGGAAGGATATTGCAAAATCTCCATTGCATCCACTCAGTCTCATCTCCATTCACACCCCACTCCAGGGAAAGTTTACTGCAAAATCCCCATTCCCTCCCCACCCCACTAACCTGCTTTCCAGCTTCATTTTCCAGTACAGGGGAACAAAAGAAGACCCAGCCGATCAGCTGGGATTCAATCAGCTGGGGCTCGGGAAGCAGTGAATAAGTGGGGGAGGGGCCAGCCGGTTCTCTGAACTATTCAAAATTTCCGCTACCAGTTCAGAAGAACGAGTCAGAACTGGATGAATACCAACCTTGATTGGAACATTGTTTCATTCACTGAATCAAAACTGTAATAAAGCTTAAAAGTTTTTCCTTCAGAAGACATCTCTGTCTCTTCTTTTTCTACTAAAAAAAGACAAAAATCCAAAAAGAGATCACTTTGGCGAAAAAACAAATCTGGTCATGTTGCCAACTTCAAAAGCCGATACAAAAATTTATGCCACCAGATAAAGACTGAATTCACCAATTATAACATTAAACAAGAGGAAAACCGTCTACACACCAGTTCCACCCACGCTTTCTACAATTTTGTAAACAACAAACTAAAAGACTCAAGGTCCATCCCACCCCTGAAAGGACCTAATGGTAAAGACTGTAACAATGACACCATTAAAGCAAACCTCTTTAACACATTCTTTGGCTCAGTATCGGGTTTCAGACCTGGGTACAGCACAGAGATGGCATTGGTCGCACTGGTGGATGATCTCTGGAGGGCTCGGGACAGAGGTTATTCCTCTATCCTGGTCCTGTTAGATCTCTCAGCGGCTTTCGATACCATCGACCATGGTATCTTGCTGCGACACCTCAAGGGGCTGGGGGTGAGGGCACTGTTTTATGGTGGTTCTCCTCCTACCTCTCGGGGCGTATGCAGGTAGTGTTGGCAGGGGGGAAGAGATCAACCCCGAGGCCCCTCCTTTGTGGGGTGCCTCAGGGGTCGGTTCTCTCGCCCCTCTTGTTCAACATCTACATGAAGACGCTGGGTGAGATCATCCGTGGTTTTGGGGTGAGGTATCATCAGTATGCTAATGATACCCAGCTCTTTATCTCCACCCTTAACCAACCCAGTGACGCCCTTGAAGTGATGTCCCGGTGCCTGGAAGCAGTGCAGGTTTGGATGGGGAGAA
>CM019149.1:10937666-10967441 GCA_009733165.1 Naja naja
GGGGACAGGTATGCGCCAGCAACAAACCCAACCGACCTCCTGGGCCCAATCTCACAAGGAGAGTCTCACACCCACCTATCTCAGGGATAGTGGCCTCCCTTGAAACAGAGTCTCTCTAACAACTATGGCTACCCCTCGCCCCTTCCCTGGGCTCGAGACACAGCACAGCGGAAACCTGGTGGGCATAGATCACACAGTGGACACCTCCCTCCGGCCCCAACCAGGTTTCTGTAATGCATGCCAGATCCACCGCCTCCTCAATAAGCTCACGGAGGAGGATGACTTATTAGCAGGACCTGGTGTTCCACATATACCATTCTAAGCCCAGGGACCACACCTCCCAAGATCCCAGGGGGGCAGAGACCTGGGGGTTGGAGCGCCACTACTTGTAAACAGCGGGGCGCCTCCCATGACATGATTTGGCCCCTGTCTCGTCCCCCTGCCAAAACCGTCACCTAGGGATTGCCAACCCCACCCGACCCCCACGGATCCCAAGGCCCCAGGCCCCAGCCCCCCCATACCAGGACCCATTGCTGGCCTGGAAGAACAGTTTTGACCCGAACCTTGATTACCCTCCCCCCCCCCTAACCCATTAAGACAACGAATTAAAAATTTAAAAGTTTCCCCTTCACACCCGATCTAAAATTTAGCCCCTTGGTCGTGCCATGCCACCTCTCGGGATCCCAAGATCCGTCATAGAAGTAGGCTCTTGATAACCCAGGGGGCCACTCCAAAGACACGGGAACACTCTGGAAGGTCCGTAACTCCACCAGAGAATAAGCAGGCATGGCATATCCTGTATCAGGGTGGACCGGTGGAAAAAGCTATCGGCAAGATGGTACCAGTTGCAAGAATGACAAATATGCAACGAAAGGGCCAGGCGATGGTAACCAGAGCATCCCAGCAGCTCTCTCACAGCTGCTGGGGCCAAGTTGAAATGGCCCAGCCACTGCTCTCCCACCAAGTGGCTTGAGGCCAAGTGCTGGAAAAACCATAGACAAGACCCCGCCCTCTCACTACAAGGGAGTTGAGTCCACCCATTGCCCTCTCACTACAATGGGGATGGCAGAGCCAAAGAGAAAGGAGTACAGATCAAACCTACGTAACTGACAAAGATGACCAGGCACCATCCAGCGTGCCCTGGAAGAGTCAAAGGTAACATGAGGAAACAGTGGCCAAGGATGGAATGTGAGTAACAGAAGTGGGGTGGCCAGGTCTGGAAAAAGAGAGTCCAGGGATGGCACACTGTTCAAATTGGCCGTGGCCCCAGGTCCAGAGTCATGGCACCAACCCTCCCGGGGCCACTCTTCCGATATTGATTCAACCACCAGCCCCGCCAGGCTGGGCTGACTCAGCACCGACCCAGGCCCTAACTGCCAGTGCCACCACTCTGGGCTCTCCAGGCCCCTAGCCTCATCCCCAATGCCGTCTTTGCCGGCCTCTTCCTCCCGGAACTCTCACTTCTGGGAGGAAAAAGGGAGAACAGCCAAGGGTGGCACAAGGTCCCAAATCCCCAACAAAATGCCGCCCCCCGATGATGTCCAGGTCCCGTCTTGCTGACAGAAACAGGGGTGTCTCCAGACCAGCAAGGCTGCCAGGGCACCAAACCATCAAAGGCCCCCGAGGCCAAGGAGCGAAGGAGGCCGGAGCAAAATAACAGAGGGGACCCCACAGAACCAATAATGCTGCTGCCATCATCATCACTGCCGCTGCAGCCGTGCCATGCCGCCATCATTGCAGCCATCAGTACCATCAGACAGCTGACGATGACACTGGATCTCAGGCCGCCAGCAGCCACCACCGGAGCCCTCGCCATCGTCACACTCATCGCCACCACCAGGTAGCTGGCGACTCGCTGGCGACACACGCTGGGACCTCAGCTGCGCCGCTGCCGCCACCAAGCCTCTACCACCTCTACCACCACCAGGGACACCACTGATGCCGCCAAACAGCTGGAGATGCCGCCAGACGGTTAGTCAGCACCTCTCAGCCGCTGCGGAGGCCGCGAGAAAAAAACTCTTGGCGCCGAGCCACCAGCGGTCGGCCGAAAAAGGCTCAGCCCTCGGCCCTCTGGAGACAACCCCAGGAAACTTCCACGCCAAACAGACCCCTTCCTCAAAAAACAGCCAACAAACCACCATCACCCGAAGGAGCTCACCACCAAACCTACCTTGGGCATGCATGAACCAATACCAATATAGACCTCTTAGGAATGGAGTGAGATCAATAGAGGTTAGTTTGAGAGTAAAGGAGTGGAGGTTTGAGCTGGTGACATCAGAATCAGGTAGTGAGTTCCAGACATAGACCACTCTGTGGTCATACTTCCCACTGTCGAGTTTGGAGTGGTTTACATTTAGTTTCTCTGTTGTGCTCTTGTGTTGTTGTGGTTAAAGCTGAATTATTCATTAACTGGTAAGATGTTGAAGCATATGATTTTATGTACCATGCTTAAGTCTAATCTTAGTCGACGTAGTTCAAGGTTGTCTAAGCCAAGAATCTCAAGTCTGGTGCTGTAGGGTATTCTGTTGTGAACAGAGAAATGTAGTACTCTTCTGGTAAAATACTTCTGGATTCGCTCAACTGTATTTATGCCAGATATACAGTGAGGATTCCAGACAGCACAGCTGAATTCAAATAGCAAAGGTTTTGAATGCCCTAGTTAGCAAAACAGTATTACCAGAGGAGAAGCTTCATAAAATTAGATTTACAACTCTTAAAGCCTTTTTAATACTGTTGCAGTGAGCTTTGGTGCTTAGATCATTCAATATGAGACCTCCAAGATCCTTGACAAAGTGACACAGTTTATGTGCCATCAAATAATTTTGAACTCCTAGTAACCAGATAAACAGGTATTTTCTAAGACAACTTTGCCCTAATCTGTATTGTAGCTGAGTCTGTCTTGCTCCTGGTTATTTTGTTTTCTCTTTTCTTCCACACTTCCAAGCATTAGAACCTTTCCAAATAGACTTTTCAATATATCTGATTAATAAGCTTGTGACAGTCTAGTAACTTTGATGATAGGTCAGGGGTCCTCAATTCCCATGCTGTGGCCGTAGCCCATTCAAAACCAGGTCACAGAAGTGGTGGGCAACTGGGAGATGGGCGGAGCTGGTGTAGCAGCAAAACGGAGGTGATTTCAGTTCTTGAAATCACCCCCGATATCACCGCTGCAGGACGGTCCCCTGGGACCTAAGCGACTCATAGGGTCGGTGAGTGATTGGGTGCTTCCTGTCAATCCCAGGGACATGCAAAGTCCCTGGTTGATTCAGGACAGCCCTTTGCCAGCAGCGGATCGAGACAGCCATTAAGCTGCTGAAGCTGTGACAGCTCTGGGAGAACCAGATTGAAATAAGTGTGTCGGTCTTGTGAGATGGTTTTTCTATTTTTTTCTTTTTAGAGAACACCCTAGTAATTTTAAGTGAGTCTAAAAGTTAAGATCCATGGAGCAGGTAGTGAGTGATTTTGTTGGAGATTAAGGAGATTTCTTCTTTATGGTCTATAAAGGCTTTTTTCTTTTTCCTCTCTTCTTAGTTTTCTAGACCGTCTGTGTTATATATATTTCTTTGGATTTTGGATTTTAATATAATTTGATCTTTCCTTTTGCTTTTTGTGTAAAAATATGGTCTTCTGAGGTTTTTTTTCTTTTATTGTAAGAAGGCAAAGGCGTGCGATAATTATTGATCTATTCCACACAGTAAGTGAAAGTTGGGAAAGAAACACAGCACTGCCACCTAGAGGCTTGTTTCTTTAAAAATATACAAGAACTATTTTAAGGTCTGCTTTGAAGATTAGATACAGAAGCGCTGAATTGTTTATACAGGTGCCTTCTGTAAACTATTGTGTATTCGAGCCTGGATCTGAAACTAAAGGATGAAGTGACCTTGGAGAATACAAAATATAAAGAGCTGAAGTTCTTTTTCTGTCAAGTCTTGGATATCAAGTGGTGGCAGCTGTTTAAAGTGACTGTGACTTTTTCTGCTTCCCATTGCTTGGAATTTATTTTCTATAATTAATTTTCAATTTTCATTTTAATACATTTTTATTTTTAATGTCTACCTTTTCTTGTTTCTTTTTTTTATTCTTCTCTTTTTTAACTTCAATTTTTATTTTTCAACTTTTATCCTTATTTTTCCTTTTTTATCTTTTGGGTCTGAATTAAGATATACAAGCGTTGGCTTTTATTATTATTGTTGTTGTTGTTTTTATCTTTATTTTTACTTTTACCTTTTTTAATTTTAATTTTTGACTTATTGATATTTTGGATTATTATTGTGTTTTTTTCTTCTTTCCTTTTTGTCTCCTTTTTCTTGTTTTTTCATGGATATCCTTTTTCATTAGAAACCTCCTTTTTACAGAAGGCTACTTTCTTTTTCTTTTTCCTATTGTTTTCATTTTTATTTTTTACTGGCTTTCCTCATTGGAATTATTTTTGCAATAATGAGTAGATGACCTTCAATTCCACAATCAATAACTCCTGCATCGGCAACATCACAACAAGAAAAAGGAGAAAGAAGATACAATGCAGAAGATATTACAAAGGAAATGAGATTGGAAAAGAACAGAGAAAATGAACAGAAGTTGGACAAGACAGATGAAAATATAAAAGCTCTACAGCAAACAATGGAGAAATATGAGAGGATTAAAAAATTGAGGAGCATGAAGAACAAAGAGACAAAGAAATGGGGCTTCAATAGCAGATTAAATGAAGTCGAAAGGGATCATAATGAATCATTGAGAGGCAAATAGACAGGTCAGAATTCTATTTGAGATTCAAAATGTGGAGGAAGAGAAAGGTGAAAATTTGTTGGAGAAAATGACACAGATTTTGGCTGAATTGTTAGAAACAACGGAAGAAAATGAAGGATGGAATAGATGAATTATTTTGGTTTATACAAGATATGCAATGAGGAACAAGTTGCCAAGAGAAATCCATCAGATTTACCAAAAAAAATATTAAAACACAAATATTGCAAGCAGCAAGAGACAAGACATTAAAATATAATAATAAAGACATCGGTATTGAAACAGATATCAAGAAGAATAAGAGAGATTAGAAGAGAATATTTCTTCTTGTCCAAAAATTGAAGAGGGAGTAAACTACAGATGGTTAGTACCAGAAGGCCTTCTGTTTGTATGTGGGAACAAAGACATAGAATTGATACAGTGGAAAAAGCAGAACTTTTTATGATGAATATTTCAGAGGAAGGAGGAAATGGAAGACAGAAAAATTAGTTGTGGAACTTCCAAAGGAATGTGTGGCAATAAGTGAAAAGAGGGACGTGGAGGTGGTGTACCTAGAGAACAAAGAGAAGTTAGATCTACTAGAGCAATAAAACCCTCCTACAAGACCTAAAATGGATGGAAAAAATTGATTTGATGAATATAAATGGACTTAATTCGATTGCTAAAAGAAGGAAAATATTTCATAAATTAGAGAAATTAAAATTTGACATAATTTGTTTACAAGAGGTTCATATTAAAAACAACATGAATATATATGAGACAAAAAAAGTTAGGAAATTATTTGCTTCATTGGCACAATGTAAAAGAGAGGAGTGGCTTTGTATATTAAAGATACAATTGTTGCAGAACTGATTTATGCAGATGAGGATGGGAGGATTTTAATGGTGGAAATAATGGATAATAATGTCAAAGTGCTTATGATAGCAATCTATGCACCAAGTGAGAATCAAGAAGAATATAAGAAATTACATCAAAAGTTAACTGAATTGGACTATACAAATATATATTTGATGGGGGATTTTAATGAGATAATCAATGACCAACTGGATTATAAATTGGAAAAATTAAAAAGAAAGTCAGAAGAAGGCTACCCAAGTCTTTTTTTAAATGACAGAAGAAATGAATATTAAAGATATATGGAGAGAGAGAAATACTGGAAATAAAAATTTACTTTTTATTCAAATAGGCATGAATCATGGTCAAGAATAGATATGATATGGGCATCTGCAGATATGCTTTCTAATATAAAAGAAACTGAAATAGAAATTGGGACTTGGGTGGATCATAATCCACTGACAGTTGTCTGGAAAGGACAGAAGAGAAGATCTAGATGGACATTAAATAATATGATTTTGAAAGAAGAAGAGTTTAAAAGAAAATTGAGACAGAACTTGGCTTTTTTAAAAGAAAATAAAAAAGAAGACACATCACTGCAAATTCGTTGGGATGCGATGAAGGCCTATACAAGAGGAATAATAATTGACTATACAAGGAAAAGGAATATTAAACAGAAAAAGACATTTAAAATATTGGAAGATGATTTTATAAAACTAGAAAAAGAATTACAACAATCACCGCAAAGAAAAGATATTAAAATGAAAATGGATATGATTAAACATAAAATGGGTTTAATGGAAAAGGAGGAACTTCTCAAAAGATTAAAGGTGTTAAAATTATTTTGAAAATGTGAATAAACCAGGAAGATGGTTAGCCTATAAACTTAGAAAAGAAAGGGAATCAAAGAAAATTAATCAATTAATAGATGGAAAAGGAATGTCCATTATGGGAATGATGAAAAGAAAAGAATTATTCAAGATTATTATGAGAAATTGTATTCTCAAGAAGACATTTTAGAAGAAAAATTAAACAATATCTACAAAAGGCAAGACTACCACAAATACCCAAAGATATTGAAACTATGTTAGAAGGGAATATAACTATGATGGAATTGACAGAAGCCTTGAAGAAACAAAATACTGGAAAAGCACCAGGTCCAGATGGCTTACCGGTGGAATTCTACAAGACTTTTCAAGAGGTGTTAAGCCCCCAGTTGCTAGAAGTCATGAATGAAGTGTTATTAGAAAAGAGAATACCTAAGACATGGCCTATATTACTCTTATACCTAAGGAAGATTGGATGTACAACAAGTTAAAAATTATAGACCTATTTCACTGTTGAACTCAGATTATAAAATTTTTGCTTCGATCTTGGCAGAAAGGCTGAAAAGATATTTAAATAATTTTATTCATATTGATCAAAATGGATTTTTGCCAAAATGACAAATTAAGCAAAATGTGAGAATAATTTTAGATACTTTGGAATATTATGAAGCACACCCTGAAAAACAGATGGCACTGATGTTTTTAGATGCACTAAAAGCCTTTGATAACTTGAATTGGCATTTTATGATATTGCAAATGGTACAAATGGGCTTTGGGAAAAATTTTATACAGGCCATTGAGACAATATATAACGTACAAACAGCGAAGATCTTGGTAAATGAAGAATTAACAGAATCTATAGAGATAAGAAAAGGAACTAGGCAAGGTTGCCCTCTGTCACCTCTGCTGTTTGTGTTAACACTAGAAGTGTTGAATAGAGGTATTAGAGAAGATGAACAAATAAAAGGCATGAGAATTAAAAAAGAAGAATATAAACTACAGGCTTTTGCAGACGACTTGGTATTTATACTAGAGGATCCATTTAAATCAGCACCTAGATTGATAGAGAAAATAGAAGAATATGGTATGGTGGCAGGTTTAAAAATTAACAAAGATAAAACAAAGATCCTAACAAAGAACATGTTAGCAAGGCGTAAGAAGGAATTAGAAGATATACTAGAGATTCAGATTACAAGTAAGGTTAAATACTTAGGAATATACATCACATCAAGATGCAGTACATTGAAAGAAGATAATTATATTAAACTCAAGCAGCAGATAGCGACAGATTTGGAAAAATGGAAAAACATGCAATGATCACTTATTGGGAGAATATCAACAGTTAAGATGAATGTATTACCTAGAATCTTATATTTATTTCAGATGATCCCAATTAGACTCGGGAAAGAGTTTTTTGAGGACTTAAATAAAATTGTATCAAAATTTATATGGCAGGGCAAAAAAACAAGAATTAAACTTAAGTTATTACAAGATGCAAGGTCAAGAGGGGGGTTTGCATTGCCCAACTGGGAATTGTATTATCAAGCTGCAAGTCTGATGTGGGTAAAGGAATGGATAACGTTGAGGAATAATAGATTATTAACTTTAGAAGACCATGATTTGCTACTAGGATGGCATGCTTTCCTATGGTATAAAGGAACTAAAACGCAAGGATATTTTAGAAGGCATTATATTTGAGAAGCTGTTTTTAAACTGGGAAAAAATTAGGAAACAATATTATATACAAATTCCACTATGGGTATCCACTATTGAAGCTTTTTCATATCCAATAATTTATAAAAAGGAACAAACAGTTATATATGGAGAGATTTTAAATGAAAAGGGTGAACTTAAATCGATGCAAACACTACAGGAACAGGGAATAAAAATGAATTGTTTTTCATATTTGCAAATACAATCTAGATATGATGAGGACTCTAAGGCTGAAGGTATTTATAATAAGCCAACTGAATTGGATAAAATTTTGATGGGTATGAATGAAAAAGTAATTTAAAAACTTTATGGGCACTTACTAGAATTTAGAATGGAAGAAGAACAGGTTAAAGAAACAATGATTGCTTGGGGGAAAAACTTTGGTTATGGGATAGATTTAGAGATGGCAAACACTATGGGATCAGAACTATAAAATGACAATGTCAACTGCATATAAAGAAAATTTGTATAAGATGTTTTACAGGTGGCACCAATCCCCAAGAAGGATTACAAGAATGTTTAAGGATAAATCGGATAAGTGTTGGAAATGTCATCAGATACCCAGCTCCTATTACCATATGTGGTGGACTTGTGCTGAAGCAAAAAGATATTGGACTAAAATCCACACGTGGTTGGAAAAAATGACACAACAACATATAGACTTGAAACCTGAGATATTTTTATTGGGAATTTTGCCAGTGACGTTCAGCAAAGAGCTGAAATATTTGATTGTTAATGTATTAACAGCTGCTAGAATTGTATTTGCTAAAAATTGGAGAAATGACAAGATACCTGTTCAGGAGGAAGTGATTTTGGACTGTAAAATGAAATTAGAGATCAAGAAGAAAAACAGTTTTTAAGATATGGAGTATGTTTTATCAATGGCTAGATAAAAAAATGGTAATATATGGATATGATGGTGATAAACACAATTGTTGAATGGAAATATAATATTGAGACTATAATATTGTAGAGAGTTGACAATAATAATGTTGGATAATAGAGGAGACGGATTTCTTCAAACAGATAATAGGCGGTTGTATTTTTGTTTATTATCTTTTGTTTGTTCTGTATATTTCTTTTTCTTTTCCTTCTGCAATGGAGAGTATTGATGGTAAGGGGATGGCACCGAGATTTGTAACCGACCGACACACTTGAAATTGATGTTGGTTTGTGTTTTTTGTGTTATGTTTGTCTGGTTTGTCTTGAAAAAAATAAAAATAAATTTATATATATATATATAAAAAGAAGTGGTGGGCGACTGTGCGTGTGCACGCAGCTCCACTTGCATAGGTGCCGGGAACATGTACCTGCTGTTCATGCAAATGGAACTGTGTATGCATTTGTGCTTACCTATCACTGCCCCCCCCCACTGGTCTGCAAAGCCAGAAAGATTGGGGACCACTGTGGTAGGTGACTACTTGAGCATGATAGGATAAATATGTCTGGGTTCCAAGTGATGCACCCATAGCAAACAAAACTCCAAGGCAAGAATATTTCTCAAATAATAGTTTTATTAGATATATCTATTGGCACAGATATATATTGACACAGATCTGATGAAAACTAACTCTGAAGGTTCCTGCAATTTTCACCTTATTAAAAGTAAATCTCCTCAAACAGTCACATGGTCCAATCGAGGTGCTGTCTGGTTGCCGGGTAACATCATTCCTCCTCTCTCTGACCAGGTATGAGAATGTCCTTGGTTCCCAAGAGAAAGTATTTTGTTTTGGCTTCAAAACCCCAGCTATCTCTATTCCCCCCTCCCTATCCCTCAGCTCCAGTGTGGCAACACTGAAGTGACAAAATGGCTTTGGTCAGGCCAGCTTCAGGGGTGGACAACATGTCCAACTGAAACGAACTTCTCATGATCTGATTACCATGTAGTCTTCAGTCATACTCATTTCAAAACATACTTCAGAAGAGTTTCTAATGTCTCTTCTTCATTTTTCATTTTACATGGGACTGCCCTTGCAGACCACCCGGAGGCTTCAACTGGTGCAGAATGCGGCCACGTGGGTTGTGATGGGAGCATCCCGATACTCCCATTTTACACCCCTCCTGTATGAACTGCATTGGCTGCCAGTTGCCCTCCAGGTGAGCTTCAACGTATTAGTGATAACATACAAATTCCTACATGGCTTGGGTCCGGGGTACTTGCAGGAACGTCTCCTGCCAGCATCGATTTCCAATCTCCCTGTGCACTCCCACAGGTAGGGCCTCCTTGTAGTGCCGTCGGCCAGACAATGTTGCCTTCTCTGTGGGAACACCCACCCTGTGGAATTGACTCCCCTTGGAGCTCCGGTTGGCTCCCGACCTCCGTTCCTTCTGCCGTGACCTAAAGACCTGGTTGTTTCAAGAATCCGGCCTGGACTGAAGGGTAAGGGGTGGGGTTTTATTCTTATTTTAATTTTTATTGGGTTTTAATCTTTATTGGGCTTAATTCACTAATTTAATGTATTTTTAATTAATTGTATTGTTATTTTTATTGTAAGTGTGAGTCCCTAGGGAGAGAGAGGCATATAAGTCCAATAAAATAAATAAATAATTTTTTTTTTATTGTTGGGATTTTTATGTGTTTTATACACAGCTACAGTATATATTTTAGGTTATTATTATTATTATAAATGAAACTAGAGCTATACTTACACCTACAGTATGTATATTTTATTATTATAACTGTCAAATACAAGCCATTTACTAGGTTAGAAGTATTAAAATAAAGGATGTGTAGTATCTAAATATTATGCTAGCTGAAAATTAATTTCCAGATGAAATCTTAAATTTGAAGCCATTTAAATTTCAGGGAATCTCAACACTTCTTATCTACAAAAGTTCTTTTCAAAAGTTCCCCAGAGTCAGGTTTTTTCATACATTGTGACTCTTCCAATACATCTTTCTAACACATTTGAAGTCTTAAATTTAATTATTAATTATAAAATACGCATATTTTATTTTTCTTTATTTTGTTTACTAATACAATTGTTTTAATAGCAATCTGACACTTGTATATTTTACTGTAAACAGCTGATAAACTACAATGCTTATAACACAAGATATTAAATTGTTGATGATTATAATAAAACAAACAAGAATTTCCCAAGTTTTCCAGCTTTGTTGGGAGGAGAGGATGGTTCCATAAGAGCAGCCAGACAGCCAGACAGCATGTACAGCTCCATTTGCACGAGCAGTGGGCACATATGCACACTGTTAAGGCAAATGTAGCATGTACATCACCGCTCGGCCACTGGTCGTGCAAGTGGGGATGCACAAACACAAATGCTTGCACCACTTCTGCAGCCCAGTTTGGAACAACTCAAAGACCAGTAGTGGGCCACAGCCTGGGGGTTGGGGACCCCTGAAATGAACTACTTTTTGGCTATGACTTTCATCTTCTTAGCTGTTCCTTGTTATTCAATTCAGGCCTCACAACAATTATATAACATTTAGGGGAAAAGATGCAGAGCAGTAAACCAGCAGTGGAGGCCAAGATGGAAAAATCTCCACAGCCACCATGTATTTGCCCTTTGTGCTTAAATAAGTTGGAACAAAAGACACCCAGACACTGCAGAAGACCAACATGCTGAAGGTGATAAACTTGGCTTCATTGAAACTGTCAGGCAGATTCCTGGCCAGGAAGGCCACTGTAAAGCTGATGGTAGCCAAGAAGCCCAGAAAGCCCAGGACAACATAAAACATGGTGATAGAGCCTTCATTGCATTCCAGGATAATTTCTTCCATCAGGGAGTGCATGTCAACATTTGGAAAGGGAGGGCCAGTTACCAACCACACAGTGCAAATCAAAGCTTGAATAAAAGAGCAGGAGAGGACAGTGGTGCTGGCTATTTGCTTTCCAGACCATTTTCTCATCCCACCTCCTGGTGTGGTTGCCATGAAGGCAAGGACCACAATGATGGTCTTGGCCAAAACTGAAGAAATGGCTATTGAGTAGATGATGCCAAAGGTTGTTTGTCGAAGGAGACACATAAGCTTTGTGGGCTGTCCAATAAAGAGCAAAGTGCAAAGGAAACAAAACAAAAGAGAAATGAGAAGAACATAGCTGAGGTTCCGATTGTTGGCTTTGACAATGGGAGTGTCCCGGTACTTAATGAAAAGATGAAGCACAAAAGCTGTGAAGAAAGAAAATGAAAAGCACAAACCATGAGGGTAATTCCCAAAGGTTCTTCAAATGAGAGGAAGCTAATCCCTTTCAGAAGGCACAGATTCTGTTCCACATTGGGATACTGACCTTCTGGACATTGAAAACAGTCTTCCATGTCTGTGAAAGAAAGATGCTTTAGGAAACATAATCTTTGAGTGCAATCTCTTTAACTGAGTTAAATCCTGAAATGGAAGAGGAAGTGCCAGATAAATAGGAGTTACTCTGCAGTTTGGATGACACCATTTAAGGGAACCTGGCTTCACTATAGCAACCATGTGCTTTGCTCAAACTTCTTCTCTCCCAATAATAACAGTAAACAATATTTCATTTTTAATTGCATTTCTTTCCTTTGCTATGTAGGAGAATATGGAAAACAGAATATTTTCATAAATAAATAAACATTCCCACAAATGGTTTATTTGTATTGTTCTATTTTTACTTATTAGTTGCTGTCCTTCACATTGGATATGATGGTGGTTAAAAATATGTAGATGCTTATATTAAATGCCTTATATACAAAGCTGAATCTAAAGGATCTACATTCTTTCATCTCTTGACATCCATCTGATTGGACAGGCCATACACTCTTAGAATTGTTGGAAGCTAGAAGTTAAAATATTTATGTGGTTTCCATTATTTACAAATAAATTTATTTACTGTCTATTCTGTCTGTCTATTTGTCTGTCTCTATGTATCTATCAATCTATCTATCATCTATCTATCTATCTATCTATCTATCTATCTATCATCACTCTATCTTTCTATCTCTCATCTCATAATTAGAATTTTAAAGAAAAATTCTACATTTGGTTTTCAGTGAAATGTTGATGTGTGTTGTTGTTTGGTATTTGAATTGAATTTTTTTTCCAGACAAGGGATATAGAAGAGGAAATTTTATTAATACAGTTCGTAAGATTTAGAATTGTTTTTTTAAATACATGTTAATTATAAAATATGCTAGAGGTGTATATGTACTATACCTGAATAATTGCATATAGGAATGCTTACCATTTTGGTTTGAAATCTTCCCTTCAGGACATGAATGGCAATCATAGCAGCAAAATGGTTTACCCTCAATCTTATTTTTACTATAACCAGAATGGCAATTGCCATTACACAGAGAAATGGGGCGAACCTGTGTGGAAATGGGAGAGTTGATCATATGTTACTATTCAGAAAAATCAATTTGTATTTTTGGGGATCTAATGTGTTTTGTTTTTGTTTTTGCTCTGAGGCAGTGTTTTCACCTGGTGACTGCATGGACGAATTTGTGCACTTCTCTTAGTAAAATTTCAGAAGTAGTCTCCCATTGCCTCCTTTCCAGGGTTGAGAGAGAGGTACTAGCCCAGACTCACCCAACTGGCTTTGTGCCTAAATTGGAACTACAGTAGAATTCACAGTCTACTGATTTCAAGCCAGGTACCTTAACTAATATATCAAAATGGGTCTCTTCAGTCATATTTTACATTGATGACACCTTGGCATAAGTTGTAAGTGCAGCTGCAATAATTACAACAATATTGCAAAAAAGTACCCCTTCACTTGTAGAGAATTTTTTCTCATTCCTTCTATGTTTTCAAGTTTCAGAAGATAGTTGAAGAAATCCTTGTTGAATATCACCTGTTTGAAATCGTTGGGCCATATAATGGTATCTTCAGAGATGGTGAATACTTTTCCAGGGGAATCCACTTTTCAACTTTTCTTCTCTGGAAGGATTGATTGGGAAACGTGACCCAATTTATAAGATCAAATCCAGCTATTAATTCCCCATGTGAACTAAAGGTGAAGGTTTCTCCAACACTGTTGTTAAATGAGTTGGTTTTCAAATAGTGGTGCAGCTAAATTGAATGGGAAGAAAAATAAGAAGGACAAGAGCTCCAGGAATAACAGTTCAAAAATATTTTTTAGAGTTATATTATTGTACATATATAAAATTCAAATATTGTTGACCTATTATGATAGACATTTGTTTTCTTCCTCTTTGGATCTCTCTTTAGCTTCTAGTGTGCCTTGAGGTGTTTAAGTGGTGTAATACAATGCTTTCTATGTCATTAGCTCAATTAAATGGCTCTGAGAAACTGAACCTATTAACAGAGATATAAATAAAGAGATGAGAATACAATGAATTCCTAGGGAAAGATTTACTTTTCTCAAAATAGTGAATTGAATCAACTCAAGGGCCAATGCTGATTGATACATCTAGAATAACGTTAATATGTCAGTCATGGCTGTTGCCATACCTTGGATCACTTCCAGCATGTTGCTTCATCTTTTGTAGGATTGCATTTGTTTTCCCTCTATGATTTTGAACCCATTTAAAGATACACTTAGGACAGAAATGAATATGGTTAGAAAGAAAGGAAGAAAGAAAGAAAGAAAGAAAGAAAGAAAGAAAGAAAGAAAGAAAGAAAGAAAGAAAGAAAGAAATGGAAATGTTTGTTTAGTTTGTGTATGTGAGACTTCAAGTCAGTGGACTCCTGGTGACAAGTCTCTGAAGTTTTGTTGGCAAGATTTTGGATGTGGCCTGGTTTCCAGGGCTGAGAGAAAGTGTCTGGCCCAAGAGACTGACTTTGTACTGAAATCAGAGCTAGAATTAATGAAGAATTCACCAAGTCTTAGCTGAAGCCACAAACCCACCATTCCATCTTAAAATCTGGATGTTAAATAGATTTTGCATTAGTCATTGTAGTCTATAATGTTTGTCTAAACCTGAATGAAGCTCTTCCTGATTCTCTTAGATGTCTTGTGACCTGTGCTAATATAGATCATTTTTCCATCTAGCCTTCCTATGAAAGTGGGGGATTGGAGGAACTGTTTTATGGAGAATTGATTCCTTTAGTAATGAAGGGAGGAAGTGTATGCACCAATTTCTGGAGTGCTCCAAGTTTTTTTCATCTCACTTCTATTTTCTAGTCTTTAAAATTTATATGAAGCTCCTAGAATATATTGCCTACCATGTGGAGAGCAATATAATCAATACCCTAAGGATACTAGGCTTCACATTGTGACAGCAACATGGAATGTTATGGTTCAGCTGGGCAATATTGCTAGGGACCAAGAGGAAATGGGCTTTCCTGCATTAGTATTCATAAGAAGTTACCTTCCATGGTTGTTGATTGAAAAGCTCCCTTCTTCCTTTTTGCTGGATTGCTCTGTTGTTCACTGTCCAGGAATGCATTGCATGCAAGGCATCTGCCACTGCATGAACAGCATTATAGAGGCTATAGCTGTGGCTGGTCATGCTCGTTTCAAAAACAGACCCAGGAAGGGTTTCTAACTTCTCCTCTCCAGTGCAGAGTCCCCCTGACTTTGTTTCTACTTTGGAATGAGAGAAAGAGCATTGGAATGCCTCTTCCCAGAAGTCCCTGAAGAAACCATCTTCTTTTTCTGATGGAAGCTTTCTCAGTCGAAGGAATTGCTGGAAGCTGAAAATGTCTTTGGTGTGAACTGCAAAGGAGAGAGCCCCATGGATGAAGTCCATGTCCCAGCTCTGTAGCAGTGGAAGAGATGTGAAATCCATTTGGGCAGTGAAAATCCATACTTTGGCTTTCATTGGTATTTCATGAAATTTGGAGAACTGAAGCATCATTCTTAAAATCATGATACTTTGAATTTCACCTAGTACAATTATTACTTTGGCTGTCCTTTGCATAACAATCCTTATGATCTCCAGTCCTTCCAATGCTATTGAGTTCATTTCTGAGGAAAAACCTACTTGTGGAAATTTATTTGCAAAATCAAAGCAGATACCTTCCTGGGCAAAAATGGGCAATGTGTTTTCCACAAAACTCTCTCCGGTGTCATCATCTATATATATAACACCAATCCATGTCCACTGGAAATGTAGCAATAGCTGGAGAATCCCATTATACTGATGGTCAAGATTTGGGAATAGCTGATGAAGAAAAATTCCCTGGGATTTGTCATTCATCATTGTAGCTGAACCATAGGCAAACTAAAAAAAATACTAATTATAATTGTGGATGTAGATTCCAGGATAGAATACATTTAAATTGTATTAGTATTTTGGGATAAACCTATAAGGTTTGGTCTTTAGGATTGCTTTCTTCCACTAGGATCAACCATCATGGCTTACTCTACCAGGAAAAAAATGTTTCTCCTCCACTATTCTGATCTCAGACAGGAGAAGGAATCTCCCCATGATAATCCCTGCTCTATGGAAGAGTCTTCCTTGCTTCCTCTTTTCTCCACTTTTGTCATACTTCGAGGACAAGTCAAGATGAAGTTTTCATTAACTGAGAAAATGCTATCATTTATTTCTTATAATTGTTCATTTGTTAGTTACTGTTTTAATATTGCTTGTATTCATATGGTTTCCTCTTTATAGTGAAAGTTTATGAGCTTTTTACATCTTTCAGAATGTATAATTACAGTGGTATGAATATATTAATCTGTAAGTGAATCACAGATTCACAATATAGAATAATAAAATTAGAAGCGACATTGGAGGTCTTTTAGTCCAGCCCCATATTCAAGCAGGAGATCCTATACCATTTCATACAAAAGTCTTCCCAACCTTTTTTTAAAAACCACAACTTCTAAAAGCAAGGCATTCCACTTGTTTACTGTTGTAATCATCAGGAATTTTTCCCTTAATTCTAGGCGGCTTCTCTCCTTGATTAATTTGCAACCATTGCTTCTTGTCTTGCCTTCTAGTTGACAAAAATAGCCTGACCCCCTCTTCTTTGTGACACCTCTAAAATATTGGAACCAGTAGTGTTATT
Organism: Naja naja; assembly: GCA_009733165.1. Taxonomy (NCBI): domain Eukaryota; kingdom Metazoa; phylum Chordata; class Lepidosauria; order Squamata; family Elapidae; genus Naja; species Naja naja. The sequence continues at coordinate 10,954,691 of CM019149.1, forward strand.
CAATTTTTGTACTACCTATTCTGTGGGCATGGCTTGGTGGGCGTGGCAGGGGAAAGATACTGCAAAATCCTCATTCATTCTCCACTTCTAGGGAAGGATACTGCAAAATCTCCATTCATACCCCACCCCACTAACTTGCTTTCCAGCTTTGTTTTCCTGTGCAGGGGAACAAAAGAAGACCCAGCTGATCAGCTGGGATTTGATCAGCTGGGGCTCGGGAATCAGTGAATAGATGGGGGAGGGGCCAGCCGGTTCTCTGAACTACTCAAAATGTCCACTACCATTTCAGGAGAACCAGACAGAACTGGCTAAATACCACCCCTGATTTGAACATGGTTCATTCACTGAATCAAAACTGTAATAAAGCTTAAAAGTTTACTTCAGAAGACATCTCTGTCTCTTCTTCTTCTACTAAAAAAGACATTTATTTTCTAAATAATGGCAAAAGCATATTCAAAATTGAAAACAAAACTAAACCACTCTTTCCAATTGTTCTTTGAATGAGGCCAATTCACCTGTGGAATTTTATAGTTGCATAGAATGCTTGCCATGAAAAGACAGACATTACTGTTAGGGCCACCAATAACAGTCACTATATTGGTCTGAATGTCACACTTATAGTTTGGGATAAATCTTCCCCGTGTAGAGAGAAGTTCCACTGAGGCCCGATAAGTCCATCTAGCATGAAAATTGCTGTTCAACACATGGAACCCCAAAGAGACATTAGGCAAGATTCTTGGATTTTTGTTAATTGTTTCAATTGCAAATTGCAATACCAGGATATGTTGGTAGTTGTGAGTTAATATGCTGTAATAAAAATGAAAAAAAAAACCCAGCAACCACATTTTAAGAAATGAATAAAATACATGAATTGCTATTAGCTAGGTTGCATTTCCATGCCACAAAGAAAACTTCTAAATATTTGAATCTCAGTGCTTTCATTTTGTGAAAGAATTCTTGGTCACCACAGAAAATCCAAATCAATTTTAAACATTTGTAGTTGTATGGATGTTGCTTTTCAAATATCTTCAAAGATCACTGTTGAAGTTGTTTGTGTTATGTGTACATACCTTTTCTAGAACTTTATTGTGATCAGTCACATGTGCCAAAAGGATGTAAGGCAAAATATTTTTTTCCACAGTTACTAATTTAAAAGCATTATCTTTCTTGTGGAAAGAAATCAGTATGGTAAGAAATATGGCAAATTGGACAGATTATATTGGATAGTAATTTTCCAGCCTAAAGGTATCTTTTTATTATCCTGCCAACACCTAGACTGTAGGGAAGAATCATTGGAAATATAAAGCTTTAACTGGGGAGAAATTTAGTATAATTTTTCATGAAGCATTTCTATAGAGAACTGTCTCAAGATACTTTATTTGCAGCATTTTATAAGAGCACTTTCAAAAATCAAATGACATTTATATAATACCAAAGAAGTGAATACCAGCACAATTGTAAGCCGCCCTGAGTCTTCGGAGAAGGGCGGCATATAAATGTAATTTTATATATATATATATATATGTGTGTGTGTATGTATATATATCAGGAAAATTACACCAATCCAAATTAAATTAGACAATGTATGCATAATTAAACCAAGAAATGATTAGCTGGACTTGGTTTATAGTACATTTTTTTACTGTTTATATTACCAAGACAGCTGGCTCCCTGGATTGCTGCTAGATTTATTCTAGATATAATTTTGTGATCCAATTTCAGAAGATGTCCTCTCCCTATAATCCAAGGGTTTAAAAATGAATACTGGAGAAAATAGAATCTCATTAGAATTCAGAGCAATTAATACCAGTGCTAGATAGTCTGACTCGCTAAGGATATAATGTGCTTTCAAAACAAAATTTGTGATGAAATTAAGTACTTCAGAAGAAGGATTTTCTTCAAAGTTTAATAGATTGGAAAATACTTAAATCTCACTCTAGTCCGTGGAGTCTCTTCTCAACAATACATGAAACCTAAGACACATGCTCCATTGTTGTTGCTCAATGCAATATTTGCATGACATAACAGCTATATAAAATAAGACATGGTTAACATATGTGATCATCACCAATAGCCTATATGTATTGATGCCTTCATGAAAATCTCCATTTTGATTTCATAAACATAATGACTGTGGAAAGGAAAAATGAAGAGTTTCTTAGAAAGACAGTATTGCAAATATGTCACCTACGAATTCAGATAAATTAATATCAGTGTTAGTTAGGCTGGCTTGCTGAGAGTATAATGTGCTTCCAAACCAATGGAAAATATGGTCTACCTTACTTGTTGAAATCATATACATCCGAAGACGGATCTTCTTTAAAGTTTAATAGATTGGAAAATACATAAATCTGAGAAAGAATGCCACCAACAGTAAAGTCACCAGGATAATAGTATTTGTGAAGAATAGAAAGAGGATGGCTCAAGGGACATTTCACAGAAGATCTGATCTGAACAATTTGAAATGTCAATGTTACTACAACCAATGCCACAACCGCCATCATCTTGCATTTACACCATCCACCTAGATTCCAAAACATGTATATTTAAATCAGACACACTGATTTCAGTCACCTTATTTTTGAAGACTTCTCTGAACAATTGTGAAATAGACAGATGAAATGTGTCTGTCTAGATACCTATTAAAATTGTTGATCTGCGGTGTAGAATAAATTATGGTTGATTTGATAATTACAGGGGAAATAATCACCTATGGAAGCTGACTTCCTTGCAACATCATTGGTGAAAACATTGTCCACTATACTTTTGCAATGAAATAACAGTAATAATTTTGATCAAGTGGGTGATATCCAAGAATCCCTTGTCAAAGAGGCATTCCATATTCTGGATTGTCCTGTTACTTGCAACATGCATCAGACAGATAGTGATGATATTTATTATACTAAATGACTTTAGTGCAAGATATTTCCAAAATGCCAATAGTATATATGCTTGAGGTCAATATCTGTTCTTGAGGTCAAGAAAAGAGTCCTTTGTTTTGGCTTAGGATGAAGATATTTCTTAAATATATTTATTTTGTTTTATCAAAAAAAATAAAATGCAAAACAGACAAACAGTGAAAAATATACATCTAGTAACAACAAATATACACATCCAACAACAACAACAACAACAACAATAAAGAGGGCTCTGAAAAAATGTACAGACACCTCACATGCTGGTTATCAACTGATTTAACTTCTTCCCTCAAGATGACGCACACCAATGCAACCAGACACAAGGATAGTTTTCCCCATGCCATCAATCTGTTAAACAACTAACACCCACCACATTGTCAAACTGATAGGTCTGTGTTACTATTAACTTTCTCATCTTTCCTATTACCTATTTCTTTATCCTCATATGACTATAACTTTGTTGTATATCTTATGATTTATATTAATTGTTTTATTTTGTATCCTAGTATGATTTATGTTGATTGCTTAGTGTCCTGTGACCTATCAATATATGTATCTTATGATTTCTGATGAATGTATCTTATGATGATTATGATCATGATTTATCACGTTTCTTTATGTACTATGAACCAGAGACAATTTTTGTATCTTTCTCTTCTCTTTCTCTTCTCTTTCTCTCTCCTCTCCACTCCACTCCATTCCCACTTTAATAACAAAATATTTGGAAATAATAGTGAAACCTCCTGGGCAGCAGTTCCCTTTATGTTGGCGGTTCTGCAGCGAGCCTATTCTGTCATGCCCTGACCTCTGGAACTGCCCTTGGGGCCCGCCTGCCCTGACCTCCGTGACCTCCACCGTGAGTTAAAGACCTGGTTATTTGACCAACTGTGACCCTCCTTGGGGAGGGAGATTTAATGTTATTATTGTAATTGGTTTTAGTATTTGGGCTTGTATTAGTTTAATCGCTTTTAATGTATTTATTGTTTTTTGTTTTTAGTTGTGAGCCCCAGTCTTCGGAGATGGGGTGGCATAAGTTCAAATAATATATATATATATATATATATATATATATATATATATATATATATATGTAGGTCTTGGTGTATTCGGTCTTGTCCCGTAAGATTGAGAATACCTTGGCAACGCCGACCTAAATCTCATCTGTCATCTTCAGGCTGGTGTCTTCAGCTTCGTTCTCCTGGGAGAAGTGTGTGATCGTGGCTGTTTTTCCTTTTAAACTCTAGAGTTGGCTGTGTTGTTACTTCTGATTGGTTTGTGAGTTGATGTATGCAGATTGGATGGCTCTTTCTTTTCCTGAGACCCTGTGTTGAGGTGCTGGCTGTGTGTCTCAGCCTTTTGTGTTGTAAACGACTGGGTAATGGGCTGTGTGATGACCTTCTGAGTTCTATTGTGTGACGCCCTGGGTGTGGTGCTGTAATCTCCTGGGTCGTTGTCTGCTGCAACCTCCTGATGTTTTGTGTTGTGATCTCCTGAGTTCTGTGATGTAGTATCCTGGGTGGAAGGCTGTGATGTGGCATTCTGGGCCTTGGTTTGGCTCCGAGTTTGAGGTCTGGCTATGTGTTTATAGCGCAGTGTCAGTTTGCTTAGTTTGGGGTTGGAGGGGGTGGCAGCTGGTGTTGCAGCCATGGTCTGGTTTCTGGATGGTGGTTGCCTTTCATCTGTGGTGTGGGCTTGGTTTGAGTCTGGTGAAGGAGATTGGTGGTGGCATCATGTGTTATTTTGGGTCCGTGTTGGTTTTCGTGGGCTGGGACTCATTTGTTGATTAGGCTAGTTTCCAGATGTCTGGTATGGAAGTATCATCCCGCTTATTCATGTTATGGGTGTTTTCTTTTGCAGTTTAGATTATTGCAGATAGGCCCACCATTCTAGTTCTATTCCCTGTTCACTCAACCGCTGTCTAGTTTGTAAATCTCTTTTTTCATCTAATAATTCTTCGTAAGTAATAATTTTATCATACCAGTAAATGTGGGTGCATCAAGGCTTCTAGTGTTGATATCCAGATTGGTGTTTGAATATACATTTGTTTCTTAATTTTAAACCAAGTGTATAAAAGTGTCTGTCTAACTTTGTGTTTTAGAACATAGCTATATCCCTTTAAACTATCCTGTCCAAGAAAAAGTGCCATCCTGTCTGAAGGTTGTAACCTTCTAATGTTAATATTCTTGTATTTGTATGATTTATCCAATCTTTTAGCCAGGTCATGATTGCAGCACTATGATACAACTCCCAATCTCGGTAGGCCAAACCCCTCTCGGTTGCATCTTGTAATAGTTTTAGTTTTACCCTCGGTCTTTTCTTTTGCCAAATAAAATTTGATATTAATCTATTCAGTTCATCAAAAAGGATTTTTAATTTTATGGGAGCTTTTGAAAGAGAAATAAGATTTTTGGTAAAATATTCATTTTAATCGTGGCTATCCTGCCCATAAAAGATAACTTTAAGTTATTCCATCTTGTTAGATCTTCCCTTATTTGTTTGATAAGCGGATCATAATTATCTTTCTTCAACGTGCTATATCTAGGGGATATAATAATTCCTAAATATTTTATTTTTTCAACAATTTCAATACCCATAATTGAGGCCAATAGTTCTTTCTGTTTATTTGTCATATTCTTAGTAATCATTTTTGTTTTCTTTTTATTTATTTTAATCCTGCTACAAAACCAAATTCATCCAATTTTTCTAAGAGTTTGGGTCCTGAAGATTGAGGTTCTTCTAAAATAAAAAGAAGATCGTCTGCGAATGCTTGTAGTTTGAATTCTTCCCTTTTTACTTTTAATCCTTTTATGTCACTATCTTTTTTAATTGTCCTAATTAAAGCCTCTAATGTCATAATGAACAACAGTGGTGACAATGGACAGCCTTGTCTGTTCCTTTTGTATTTGAAATTTTTCTGTAAGTCCCCCATTAATTAGTATTGTAGCATTTTGTTTTTGGTAAATAGCCTTGATTACATTTACAAATTTGGGTCCTAAATTCAAATATTTACTTTGCTGTAGAATAAAGTCCCATTTCACATTATCAAATGCCTTTGGGCATCTAAAATAGTAATGCAGCTTGTTCTGCCTCGATCTTCGTAATATTCTAGTATGTCCAGTGTTACTCTAATATTGTTTCTTAGATGTCTCTGAGGGAGAAAGCCATTTTGGTCAGGGATATAAGTTTATTAAGTATTTTTTTAATCTTTCGCCAGGATGGTCATAAAATTTTATATCCATTAAGAAGAGAGATTGGTCGGTAGTTCCCTGGTTCTGTTAGATCGGAGCCTGATTTGGGAATAATGGATATTTTGGCTTCTTGCCATGATTGGGGCAATTCACTTTATCTAGAACTTCATTAAAAATTTTACCATTTCCTTTCCTAAAGTTTCCTGTTGTGATTTATAAATCTCTGCCGTAGGCCATCTGGGCCTGGGACTTTATCTATTTTTGTTTATTGATGGCCTCATAAACTTTTGGAGGGTTATAAAGTGATTTAGCGATTTTTTATCTTCTTCTGAAATTTCTGTGAACTGCATTTTTAAATAATTTAAAATTTGATCTTCTGTTATTTGATTTGTCTCTGTATATAAATCCTTATAGTATTTTTGAATAATCTGTTTTTATCCTCTTCTTTATAGCATATGTCCCCTTGTTCATTTCTTAGTTTAGTAACCCATCTCTTTTCGTTCTGTTTTTAAGTTTAGAGGCTAACCAACGTCCTGGTTTGTTTGCATTTTCAAATTGATATTGCTTTGTCCTCTTTAATTTCTGGGCTAGTTCTTCCTTATCAATTAGGTTTATTTTGTGTTTAATTATATCCAATTGCAATTTAACTTGTTTGTCCTGTGGGGCAACCTGCAGTCTCTCATGCCATTCATTGTATTCCTGCTGTAATTTTATTCTCTTTTGTCTTTTTTCTATTTTTCCTGGCCATGTATTTAATGGACACCTCTCATCACTGCTTTAACAGTATCCCAATTATTTTGAAGAGAGGTGTCTTGGGGATTGTTTTCTTGAAAGAAAAATTCTAATTCTTTTGTCAGTATTTTATTAAAATTTCATCTTTAGGATCGACCTCTGAAGTGTCCAATTATTTGGTTGTTGTTGCTGTCCTTCCCATCTGAGCCTAATCATATTGTGGTCTGCCAGTGTGTTTGGTTCCATTGTTATATCTAAAATTCCTGAGTTTAATTTTTTAGTCGTCCACATCATGTCAAGTCTTGACCAAGACATGTATGGAGTAATAGGTAAACTGTTTTTCTTTATATTCTCTCTCTCTCCAGACATCACTAATATTAAATTCTTTCGTGAGGTTAAAAATATTTTTGGTAGTTTTTTTCTTTCCAAATTAGTATTATTTCCTTTGTAATCTAATGATTTATTTACGACCCATTGAAGTCTCCTATAATAAATAGTTGTTGATGTTGTAATTCTTTAAGTTTATCATATAATTTTTGGAAAAAGATTCTTGGGGACCATTTGGTATAAATTACCACTAATAAACATTTGGTCTGTCCCAGTTCGGCTTCTACCATAAGTATCCTACCATCTTTATCTGAATATATTAGTGAGGCAGGGATCTTGTCTTTTATATAAAGTACTACTCCTCTTTTTTTTCTTTTGGTCTAAAGCTGCAAACATATTCCCTAGTTTTTTATTCTCTAATAGATGTTTCTGTTTTTGAGTAATGTGAACTTCTTGTAATGCTATAATGTCCTTTTTGAATTTGTAAGTATTTAAAAGTTTTTTTCTTTTACAGGGAGTTTAGTCCATTTATGTTCCAAGATATAAAATCACACAAATTTATATTTTTATTGGAAGTTAAATTAAATTTCTGAAAATGGCAGCCTATATTAGGTCTGCCTGCAATGAGAGCGGCTACGCATACTCTCTCTGATTATGCTCTGCAGATAATCACCCAGCCACCCTGTTCAGGGTCACCCATTGCCTCCTTAATCGGGTGTGTGTGTGTGTGACCCTTTGCAGGGACATGCTGAGGAGTTTAGTCAGCATATAACAGACAAGATTGCTCAGATCTGGCGGCTTCGACTCTGACTGGTCAGAGTCCGATGGGAGTGTTATGACGGTTCTTAGGGATTCCATCTGGGAGGAGTCTGATTCTGTGACTCCAGATGAGGTGGACAGGATCATGGGGAAGCTGTGCTGCCACATGTTTACTGAGCGTGTCCTTCCTGGCTGGTTTATGCCACCCGGAGGTTACACGAGGCTGGCTCCAGGCAGTGGTCAATGCTTCTTTGTGAGGGAGTCTTTCCCCTGCCTTGAAGGAGGCGTGGTGAGGCCCCTCCTCAAGAAGCCTGCCCTGGACCTGGCTATTTTGAACAACTTTCATCCTGTCTCCAACCTTTGCTTTGTTTGAAGGTTGTTGAGAGCGTGGTGGCCTGACAGCTCCAAGTGTTCCTGGAAGAAACCAATTAACTGGATCCATAACAATCGGGTTTGGCCCGGTACAGCACGGAGATGGCATTAGTTGCTCTGGTGGATGATCTCTGGAGGGCGGGATAGTCACTCCTCTATCCTGGTGCTGTTAGATCTCTCAGCGACTTTGATACCATCACCATGGTATCCTACCACAGCCCTGAGGAATTGGGAGTGGGGGCACTGTTTTATGGTGGTTCTCCTACCTCTCAGGTTGTATGCAGGTGGTGTTGGTGGGGGGCAGATCCCCTGGAGGCCCCTCCTTTGTGGGTGCCTCAGGGGTCGGGGCTCTCACCCTCCTGTTCAACATCTATATGAAGCCACTGGGTGAGATCATCTGTGGTTTTGGGGTGAAGTATCCCTGTATGTATGATACCCAGCTTTTTATCTCCACCCCAAACCAACCCAGTGACACCCTCAGTGTGATGTCCAGGTGCCTGGAAGCGTATGGGTCTGATGATGGGAGGAACAGGCTCCAGCTCAACCCGGCTAAGACAGAGTGGCTGTATGTACCGGCATCTCGAGTTATCCAGGACATTCCACCTCTGGCTATGGGGGAGACATGTTGCCCCATAGATGGGGTTCGCACTCTATGTGGCTCAGTTTGGAGGAGCAGGTGGGAGCCGTGGCCAGGGGGCATTTGCCCAGCTCGTCTGGTGCATCAGTTGCGCCCTATCTGGACCGAGATGCCCTACGACGGTCACTCATGCGCTGTTACCTCCTGCCTGGACTACTGCAATGCTCTTTACATGGGGCTGCCCTTGAAGACCATGCAGAGGCTTCAACTTGTCCAGAATGCAGTGGCACGGGTTGTGGTGGAGGGTCCCAATACTCCCATATCACACCCTTTTGCGTGAGCTGCACTGGTTACCGTTACCCTCCGTGTGAGATTCAAGGTGCTGCTGTTGACCTATAAAGCCCTTCATGGCTTAGGACCGGGGTATTTATGGGGAACCCTGCTTCCAGTAATGGCTTCCCAATGACCTAGGGTAGGGCCTTTCTGTGGGAGCACCCAACCTATGGAATCAATTGCCCCTGGAGCTTTGGGTGGCCCCTGACCTCCGATCCTTCCTGTGGCCTAAAAACATGGCTTTTATTAGCCAACTCGACTGATGGAGGGAGGGATTTTAGCTATAGTTTTATATATTTTATTAGTGAGATTTCATATTTAATTTTTTTAACTTTTGTATTGTTCTCTTTATTATTGTAAGGCCCTGTGTCCTTCGGGAGATAGGGCTGCATAGAAATCTCATTAAATAAATAAATAAATAAAATTCTTGAAAGTCTCAAGTGATGATGCTCCCATAACTTCCGAGGGCAAAGTGTTCCATTGGTTGATTGTTCTCACTGTCAGAAAGTTTCTCCTTATTTCCAGATTAAATTTCTCCTTGTTCAGTTTCCATCCATTATTTCTTGTCTGGCCTTCAAGTGTTTTAGAAAATAGCTTGACCCCTTCTTCTGTGGTAGCCCTCAAATATTGGAACACTGCTATCATGTCTCCCTGATCCTTCTCTTCACTAGGTCTCTTCCTAGTGAGACCACCAAGGTCTCTTCCAACTCTATCATTCTGTTAAATTAATTGACTAGTTATTTGTGCCAACATTGTATAACTAGTAGCACTCTTCCAGCAAAATCCATGTATGGAATAAAGTCTCTTCTAGAACCTGTGCAACATTATGTGAGGTGATTGTATTATTATAAACAAATATTTGACCAAATCATTTGTGATCACATCTAGCATTCAATGATATCAAAGATTTAAGTAGGATAGGTCTGCAAGATTTATCAGTCTAGCAATGATCTATCTAAATCTAAATAACCTCACAGCTTGCTTTATCAATATCATATCTACTCTCAGTCCAACACAAATTCAAACAAAGAGTCATGGGTGTTAAATCCAAACTGACATTGAGTCAGTTGCAAAATTGCTTCATTGTAATGGATGGCCAAGATGTTTGTTTGTGCATGTCTGATGATCTCACAGTCGGTGAGCCATAGGAATGGGTTCTTTGGCCATTCGGGGTAGGTGGCTCGTTTTCTCCCCAGCCCCCAGTTTTGCTACCTGGTGGTCTGGTGGATCTATTGGTGGTTGGCAATTGATGGTGGATGGCAGTGGATAGTGGCAGTGCTTGGTGGCTGACGATGATGGCAGTGAGCCCAGCAGAGGACCAGCAGACGGTTGCTGGCTGGGCGGCTGGCGAGGGCCACTCTGGGGAGGAATGCCGGAGGAAGGAACGCGGAGGAAGAATGTCAGTTTGGCGAATGGCTGCCACTGTTGCTGGTCTTTGGCAGCTGAGCCAAGTCTGCTGGTTTGCTGGTCTGCTGGTCTGCTGGCTTGCTGGGGTTAAGTTGCAGGCCTGGAGACTGTGTACTGTGGGAGTGGGCAGCTGTGGAGCTCGCTTCAAAGATGGATGGTGGCCTTTGCATTGTTGGTGGGAGCTGTGCTGCTTGCTGCTTGCTGTAACTGCTGTGCTGGGTTACTGCTATGCTGTGAATGTTTGTGGAATGCAGTGACTGTGGTATGGGTCTGTCGACTGTGCTGATCAGGGACAGCTGGAAGATCACTAACTGGGGCCACTTCTCCTCCTATTTTGTCTGTTCAGGTTGGTGGGGTTGGCTGGCCCCACTGCAGTGAGAGGTGATGGGGCTTTTTTTCAGCCTGCTGTGGCAGCAGTGACTGTTTTGCCAACCCACCTGGTTCTACTACGGCCTTTGGGCCCAACGTTGGGAGTTTCCACCGTGGTGAGAGGGCGATGGTTGGACCTCTATTCTGGTCCCCCCAACTAGCTGAGAGGGTTGTCGGGGTAGGAAACTCTTTGACGCTGGGGTTTGTATATACCTGGACATGATGGTTCTGTCATCCGCCTTTTATTTATCATCACCACTCCCATTTATGGACCATTTTATGGACATCTATGACTTTAAAGAACTTGACTACTTGACTACTTGACTACAGAGTTACGGCCCTCGGAATGTCCCCTGCCCCTGATGTGGCCTGTTGGACTATCAAGGCCTACCTTAAGGACAGATCCTGGGATCCCAAGAGGTAATAGCACAAACAGGGGCTTTAATGGGTTAGGGAGGGGGCAAGGTGTGGATTCCGTGGGAACATGGGGGGTCCCACGGACAAATTTCCATTCTTGTCCAGGTCGAGCTGGTCGTGATGGGGAAGGATGGGGTTGGGGGTCTCTGGGGCTCTAGGGAAGGGGTGGGGATTGCAATCCCCATGGCATTGGGAATGGCAGGAGATGAAGAAGGAGGGCAGATCGCAGCTTGGGAGTGTGCCCCACTATCTTTGAGCAGTGGTGCTCTGACCCTCTTTTTTTCTGCCCATCTCCCTAGGGGCACGGGAGATCAGGCCTCTGTGCTCATGTTGGTTTATGTGAACGCCAGGTCCATGATGAACAAAGCTCCCTCCTCTGTGAATTGATTGAGGAGGAGGATGCGGACCTGGCCTGCATTACGGAGACCTGGTTGGGTTCAGAGGAGGAGTCCCTCTGATTGAGTTATGCCCTCCAGGTTTCCGGGTGCTGCACCAACCTCAAACCCAGGGTAGGGGGGGTGGCAGTTGTTATTAGGGAGACCCTTTGTCTGAGGGAGATCACTGTCCTTCAGATAGGCGGTGAGTCTCGCCTCCTGAGGTTGGGCCCTGGTGGTCAGTTGGGTCTGTTGCTCATGTACCTTTCTCCCAGCTGTGTGACAATGGCCCTGCCGAGCTACTTGACATCCTTTCGGGTGGCAGTTGAGTTTCCCAGACTTATTGTTCTGGGGATTTCAACCTGCCTTCTCTGGGTGGGGCCGAGGATGGATCGGGAGTTCTTGGGTTCCATGAGGGCTATGTATCTGACCCAAATAATTCAGGGTCCGACTCATGGAGGGGGGCACACAACCTGGTTTTATCTCTGGACAGTGGTGTGATGATCTGGGTGGGGATCACCAACTATCCAACCCCTGTCATGGACCGATCAGTACCTCCTCTGGCTGGTCTTCCAGCATGCTACCCCATGTCACTCAGAAGCGAACCGACTAGGTGGTTCCACCCCAGGTGCCTGATGGACCCGGAGGAGTTTCAGACAGTGCTTGTTGTTTCCTGCCTCCCTTACCCACAGCCCAGTCGAGGCCCTGGTGGATGCCTGGCAAATGGCTGCCTCAGAGGCTCTCAACTGCATTGTCCCTTTGCAGCCCCTGATCCAATGCAGATCTCGGTTGGCTCCCTGGTTTTCCACGGAGCTCTGGGAGATGAAGCGCCAGAGGAGGAGCCTAGAGAGCAGTTGGAGGTCCAGTCGGTCTGAATCTGACCAATCACAGTTAAGATCTTTACGAGGTCTTATCTTTTGGCGATGGGAGCGGCGGTATGCTTACTTCTCTGCTCATTGCATCTGCAGATAATCACCC
>CM019149.1:10975767-11035329 GCA_009733165.1 Naja naja
GTTGCTCAGGCTGTTAATTGCCTGCACTTAAGTTCCAGCTGCCTACAACTGCTGTAGGCTCGAATCCCACCAGGCTCAAGGTTGACTCAGCCTTCCATCCTCTCCGGGTAGGTAAATTGAGGACCCAAGATTGTTGGGGCAATAAGCTGACTTTGTAAAATGCGCTTAGTAATAAGCAGGCATATACAATGGAATGAAGGCTATTGCTGAGCACACTGGGTTGTATCCCAAAAATTGTAAGCCCCTGAGTCTCTGGAGAAGGGCGGCATATAAATGTAATTAAAAAAAAAAGTTGCAAGTCCATCTAATGGTGGTGCTATCTATTCCACTTTTTCTAGCTTACTAAGAAGTAGGTTGTGGTCTACTTTGTCGAATGCCTTGCTGAAATCTAAATATATTATGTCACAGTATTTTGCTGGTCTACTAAATAATCACTATGTTGAAGAACGGAATAAGATTGGTTTGACATGATCTGTTCTTAACAAACCTGTGCTGATTGCTAGTTATTACTTTACTGTTTTTTTCCTTATGTTCCTTATGTTCAAAATGTGCCAACAAAAAGAAAAAAAAGAAACAACTAAACTTGTTGGCACATACATCTAATGTCTATTATAAGAAATGATTGAACTCTAACCAAGTTCAGAATTTCTGCATATAACTTATTAATCAGGAAAATGGGTTGCAACTTCTCCACTCTATAAGCAGGCAGATAGCTAGTTTATAAAGGTATATTAATCCAACTAAGAGACAAATAGGGTGCTAGAAGGAAAATAGTCCTCGACTTATGACCACAATTGAGCCCCAAATTTCTGTTGCTAAGCAAGACATTTATTAAGTGGTTTTTGCCCATTTTATGACCTTTCTTGCCACAGTTGTTAAGTGAATCACTGCAGTTCTTTGTTCAACCTTTTTGGATGCTGACATATCTTTTGAAATATTTTTTTTATTTTCTCATTTTTTGTTACGTATAATTATAAAACTGGTGATAGAAGGCTGTGAGAGTCAACTCTAGAAATCCTTTTTTATAGGATACATCCTTTTTTTCTTTTTTACACTGAAGATCAACAACATTGACTGCAGTTTCTCAACTCTATAATTTCCAACTCAAGCATAATTACATCTACAACTTCCTAGAGAATTTGCAAATGCATAGCAAAACATTGAACCAAGACTAATACCAGTTATTAATATACATTTTGAGCTAGGAGAAATGCAAACAATATTTTTTTCTGCTTGATTATATTCATTTTTAAGGCCAGATAGCCAATGAGTGTTTTGTCAAATCAACATATCCAATTCTATCAGATATATATAGGTGAAAGAAATCCTGAAGAAAGAACTTCATTGAAGATGGCAATGATTGTGGCATCAATACTAGTGATATTGGTGTTTGAAGAAGTCAATAGCGGTCTTCCTGGGAAATGCCCTATAAGCCTCCCTCTTGCTATTCTTCATAAGAATTACCATCCTGGTGACTTTATCATTGGTGCCATCCTCTCTCAGATTTACGTATTTTCCACTTCAGCAACATTTATTATTATTATTATTATTATTGTTGTTGTTGTTGTTATTGTTATTATTATTATTTTATTAGACTTGTATGCCGCCCTTCTCCCTAAGGACTCAGGGCGGCGAACATATAAAAAGAGGAATAATTGCAATAAAACAATATTAAACAGAACAAGTCTAAAATTGCTAAAAACATTAAAAAACAATTAAAATTACAATAAAAAGAATACAATTAAAACAATCCACCCCCGGGTCAATCCAGGCCAGCCTGCTGAAACAACCAAGTCTTCAGGTCTCGATGAAAGGAGCGGAGATCAGGGGCCAAATGAAGATCCGCAGGGAGCTGATTCTATAGGGCGGGCGCCCCCACAGAAAAGGCCCTAGCCCTGGAAACCGCCAGCCGACAATGCCTAACCGATGGTACTCCCAGGAGGCCCCTCCTGTGGGAGCGCACGGGGCGATCGGAATATGATGCTGGCAGGAGGCGTTCCCGCAAGTACCCTGGACCCAAGCCATTTAGGGCTTTATAAGTTGTTACTAACACCTTGAAGGAGACCCGGAAGGCAACCGGCAACCAATGCAAGTCGTGCAGGAGGGGTGTAACATGGGAGTATCGGGGTACCCCCATCACTGCCCGCGCAGCCGCATTCTGCACCAGCTGCAACCTCCGAGTAATCTGCAAGGGTAGCCCCATGTAGAGAGCATTGCAGTAGTCAATTCTGGAAGTGACGAGTGCATGAGTGACCGTTCAAAGGGCATCTCGGTTCAGATAAGGGCGAAGCTGGTGAACCAGCCGAACCTGGGCAAAAGCCCCCCTGGCCACAGCCCCCACTTGCTCCTCCAGATTGAGCTGCACATCCAGGAGGACACCCAGATTCCTCACTCTATCCATGGGGGGTAACACCCCCCCCATGACCAAAGATGGCACTTCCACTGAACACCGAGATGCCGGTAAGAACAGCCACTCGGTTTTGGCCGGATTGAGCCGGAGCCTGTTACTCCCCATCCAGGACTGCACCGCCTCCAGGCACCGGGACATCACTGAGAGAGCATCACTGATCCGGTCTGGGGTGGGTATCATCTGCATATTGATGATACCTCACCCCAAAACCACGGATGATCTCGCCCAGCGGTTTCATGTAGATATTAAACAGGAGAGGTGAGAGAACCGACCTGTGAGGCACCCCACAAGTGAGGGGCCTCGGGGACGATCTCTGCTCCCCTGCCAACACTGACTGCGAGTGGTCCGAAAGGTAAGAGGAGAACCACCGTAAAATGGTGCCCCCCACTCCCAACCCCCGGAGCCGCCGCAGAAGGATACCATGGTCGATGGTATCGAAAGCCGCTGAGAGATCTAAAAGGACCAGGACAGAGGAAAAACCCCTGTCCCGAGCCCTCCAGAGATCATCCATCAGTGCAACCAATGCTGTCTCGGTGCTGTGCCCGGGCCTGAAGCCCGATTGGTACAGGTCGAGATAATCAGTTTCCTCCAGGAACAGCGGAAACTGCTGAACCACCACGCTCTCAACAACCTTCGCTAAAAAGTGAAGGTTGGAGACAGGACGATTGTTATTCAAAACGGTTGGGTCCAGAGCAGGCTTCTTGAGGAGGGGTCTCACCACCGCCTCTTTCAAGGCGGCGGAAAAAACCCCACACTCAGAGAAGCGTTGACAACTGCCTGGAGCCAACCGCGTGTAACCTCCCTGGAGGCATAAACCAACCAGGAAGGACACGGGTCCAATAAACACGTGGTGGAAGACAGCCCCCGCATGATCCTGTCCACTTCATCCAGGGAGACAGGATCAAACTCAACCCAGATAGGATCCACAAGACTCATCGCCACTCCATCATCTAAACCCTGCCAATCGGAGTCCAAGCCGGCCCGAATCTGAGCGATCTTATCCGCCAGATGTAAACTAAATTCCTCTGCTCTGCCCAAAGGTCCCCCTCTCCTCTAAATGCAAGAGGGAGCGAGTGACCCTGAACAGGGCAGCAGGGCGATCATCTGCGGACGCAATCAGAGCGGAGAAATAAGCACATCTCGCCGCTCTAATCACTTCCAGATAAGTCCTAATATAGGCTCTTAGCTGGACATGGTCAGACTCAGAATGACTAGTCCTCCATCTGCTCTCCAGGCATCTCCTCTGCCACTTCATCCCCCGAAGCTCCTCCAAGAACCAAAGAGCCAAGCAAGGTCTGCGGCGAGGAAGAGGCCGCAAGGGGACAACCCGGTCGAGCGCTGCCAAGGCGGTCTGTTGCCAAGCGGCCGCCAAGGTCTCAGCCGGGCTGTGGTCGAGGGAGGTGGGCAAGGACCCCAGGGCCGTCTGAAACCTCTCTGGGTCCATCAGGCGCCTGGGGCAGAACCATCGTATCGGCTCCTCATCCCAGCAGCGAGGGGCAGCCAGTTGGAAAACCAGCCTCAGGAGATAGTGATCTGTCCATGATAGGGGTAAAACAACCAGAGATCCACCCCCCAGTTCACTACACCACTGTCCCGAGATAAAAACCAGGTCGAGCATGTTCCCCCCCTCATGGGTGGGTCCCTGAATCACCTGGGTCAGGTCCATGGCTGTCATGGATGCCAAGAACTCCCAGGCCAGACCAGACACCACTCCCAGAGAAGGCAAGTTGAAGTCCCCCAGGACCATAAGCCTGGGAAACTCCACTGCCACCCCCAAGAGGGCGTCCAGCAGCTCGGGAAGGGCCGTTGCAATGCAGCTGGGGGACAGGTACATTTGAAAGTAATCCCTCTTTTGATGTTTTTCACAATGTCATGTAAGGCCTATCATGTTTTCCCTTGATTTCTGTCCATATCACATCTCTTGGCAATGGGCAATGGTTTAATTTTCAAATGATGTTGGTGTCTCTGAATTAATAAGGGTCATGAGCACATCACTATCTATCATTGCATGTCTTGTTCTATTGAAGCCAATGTTTGTCTTTCTAATTAAACCATACTGAGGCTTAGAAGACTTATTGAAATATAGAATATAGGGAGCAATTAGTAACAAATTCTCTTCTTTTGATGCCAGGTAATTTAATCCATGATAGTGGCTTTGACATTCACCAGACCGCACCCACATCTGAGTGGCAAAGTGCCAATCACTTAATGTCTTGTTGTTTATATATAATAAGCAAGGTGAATTACTATGTAAAAGCCATTAAATTGTAATATACTATTATGTGTTATAAGGGATTTTAGAGACATGGTTTTCCTTTATACTTTAGTAGCTGTTTATGATATGGGCAAAACTTCCAGATGCTTTGCTTAAATATATTTATGTCAAGAAAACCAAAAACAAAGTTTTTAAGAGATCATGTAATAATAGTACTATACCAAATATTGAGATAAGACACGAATAATACTTCATCCCAATCTCTTTCCTGTTGTATTATTATTAACTGATTGTATTCAGGGGGGCAAAAGTTAAAAGAAATTTGTTCCATGAAGAGCATTTGTTTAGAATGCAAGATCTAATTATTAATAAAGTCATCTTTTCATTGCAGAGTAATAACTCAGATCTATCAGCATATATTAGCTTTGCAATTTGCTATAGAGACAATTAATAAAAATCCAAGCATTTTATACAATGTCACACTGAGATTCCATGTGTTGAACAGCAATTTCCATCCCAACTGGACTTTCCGTGTCTCACTGGAACTTCTTTCTACACAAGGCAAGTTTATCCCCAACTACAAGTGTGACGTGCAGGCTAAAATAGTATCCTTTATTGGAGGACCTGATGCTGGTGTGTGTCACTTCATGGCAATCATTTTGGACATCTATAAGATTCCACAGGTGAGTTGTATTCATGCAATATAGTTAAGCAAGCAATTTTTTTGAAACATGGTCTTGATACCTTTAAGGAAATAGGATAAAACTAAAACTTCTTGTCTTGCTTTCCAAGAACTTATTTTCTTGCTTTCAAAAGCACCAGAAGGCAAGACAAGGAAGAAGAGATTGGACAGCCATGTGTCTGAAATGGTATATGCCCCCTGTGGACAGGGCCCGGAACCTGGGAGTCCTCCTGGATTCACAGCTTGGTTTGGAGGAGCAGGTGGGGGCCGTGACCAGGGGGGCTTTTGCCCAGGTCCGACTGGTTTGCCAGTTGTGCCCATATCTGGACCGAGATGCCCTTCACACGATCACTCATGCACTTGTGACTTCCCGACTAGACTACTGCAACGCTCTCTATTTGGGACTGCCCTTGCATACCATCCGGAGGCTTCAGCTGGTGCAGAATGCGGCTGCACAGGCTGTGATGGGAGTTTCCCAATACTCCCATGTTACACCCCTCCTGCGCGAGCTGCATTGGTTACCGGTTGCCCTCCGGGTGAGATTCAAGGTGTTGGTATTAACATTCAAAGTCCTTTATGATATGGGTCCAGAGTACTTGCGGGAGCGTCTCCTGCCAATATCAAACACTGATCGCCCTGTGTGTGTGCACAGACGGGGACTCCTCAGGGTGCCGTTGGCTAGACAATGTCGGCTGGCGGTGCCCCGGGGAAGGGCCTATTCTGTTGCGGCCCCCGCCTTGTGGAACCAGCTCCCTCTGGAGCTCCGTTTGGCTCCTGATCTTCACTCCTTCCGCTGCGATCTGAAGACCTGGTTGTTTGAACAGGCCAGGCTGGACTGACCTCCGGGTTTTTTTTAAATTATTTTAATTGGGTCTTAAAGATTGGGCTTGTTTGATTTAATTTTCTTTTAAATATTTATTGTTTGTACTACTGTGTTTTAGTTGTGAGCCGCCCTGAGTCCTCGTGGAGAGGGGGCAGCATACAAGTCCAATAAATAAATAAATAAATAAATATCCACTGGCAAGAGGTAAGGTTGAGAAAATAGTGCCTGAAGAGGCTGCCAACTAACTCAATTGGCCAACGTGATCTGTGACACTTAGAGATGGGGTTATGTCCTAATTTAATTATACTGAAACTGCAGGAAAGATTTAGATTTGTTTTCATATGATATGATGTACTCATTGAAGAAGACCTTTGAGAAGGAGCCATGTCTCAAGGTTCTGATTTGCTTGAGTTCAATAGTTGGAGGCTTGACATATTGCTCTTTTCAAAAGGCTGTAGAGTTTCTTTGTTCATACAGATGTTCTTATCATTCCAGTTTCATTCTTTCCTACAAGATCCCCAGTTCTACAACTGTTCCATGGATGGGGTGTATCTGGGAAAAAACAGAGAGCTGGTGGCTGACTTTGACATTGTGAAGTGGTTTCGGTTCCCCAACAAGTCTGTGGTAAGAGTGAAATTTGGGAGCTTTGCAAGGCACAAGTCCCAGGATGCCAAGTTTCTCATTGACCAGGACATGATTATGAGGTCCCAATGGTTTAAAAATGTACGGGTAATCATTAACTGCAGTCCCATTTCTCCCCTTCAATATCATCATACTTTAACACATTCCCAGTCAACTTCTTCAAATTTTGTAATGATCTGCAAGGATTCATAGTAGTTGTCAACTCGTAAAGCATTTCTATGCCTGTTTTAGAGTTGCCATAAACAAGGGAGGGGAGGTAATCTGAAGGAGCAGGGTGGCAGTTTAAAACCAGAAGTACATTCTATCATTATCTTAAAAAGATTGTAACCAGGCTACCGGATCTTATGCCCACAAAATTGTTTAATTGGAGAACATGAATGATGACACTTATCCTGTGAATGTGCTTCATTGGAGCATCTGATTTATGATACACCCAAGGGAGAAACAGGGTCACAGGTGACTGTAAATTAGGTGTGCCAGAGTTGGCTTCATACAGGCTAATGCCGCTCATGTTGTCCCTAATAAATCTTCTGGATTCTTTTGAAGCTTGGCTCAAGGCTCATGATTTAAGTAGGGCAATTGCCGGAATCCTGACAGCAGTCACAGAGAACATGCAATAAACTGCAACCTTGATTTTTCCATTCTTCAATTGATTCAGGGGGCTCCAGTTTGGATTTCCAGTTCATACAATGCCCTTCCTTTTTATTTGTATAATACTTTTCATTGTTGTCATGTTTTACAGAAATGGACAGGGAAGCTACCAGTCTTAATTCCTGCAAAATAAAAATGATCAATAGAAATAAAATAGCAAAAATTGAGGTAGAAGTTGCACAGGTAGACATGGATTATTTAATGCTGCTGTTGATATTGCTCTGTTTGTATATTTAATTTTGGACTACCATAATCACATATCCTGTGCTTTTCACAAAAAAAAGCATGCACAATTCCTGAAATGTTGTGTTGCTCATTTAGAAGGATGCCGGGAAATGCTCCATCTTACCTCTCAAAGCCGAACAAAGTCAAAGATAATCTCCCACTGAAAACTGTTCCAAAAACTACAAGTAAAAAAGAAGAAAATCCCCTAGACTCCATCTCTTTGATCTCACCAAAAGCATATTCTCAGGATTTTCATCTCCTTCCATTAAATGACCTGGGTTTTAAATTAAACAAGGTTTGGCCTGGATCTAAACTGCTCATTAAGGACCCTTGTCAACTCTTTCTTACAATTCCTTTCTTTTAATATCAACCCGAATATATAGTCCTTTCACCCTGCAGTGGCCTTCATCCTACAGTGGATAGACAAAGGCTAAAATGATGATGATGATGATGATGATGATGATGATGATGACGACAACGATGATGATGATACAGTCCTTTATGTTCCCCATTTTTCTGCATAGAGTCTGCCTATTTTCGTGTGCTACACAGAATCCACCTTTTTCTCCTCCCACTTCTAAACTTCATAAATCACGAGAACGAATTAACTGCAACTAGTAGGACATACAAAATACCCTTGAACTTGTCAACTCCTCCACCACCCCCTTCCCATTATGTTGGCAGCTGAATTTCAAAGCTGACAGTAGGATTATCAAGCTTTTGTTGTTTTGTTTTGTTCTGTTCTGTTTGCAACTTTGATGGATCACCTAATGTGAAATAATATACCCCCATTTTGGGAGGGAGGGATAACTTAGAGAAATGCAACTGTATAACGTGTGAGTTTGAAATGGAGGAAATGTAACATGTACTTGAAATTAGGAAGTTAAAAGATTTTGCAAAAAAGAAGATAAGCAGCAGAAACCACAAGTAAGGGCAAATGGACACGTAGACTAAAATCAAGGTAGAACTCCCCAAAAAAGGTGATAGCTTTGTGAAATTTTACTTTCCTATTTCTTGAAATCAATGGTACAAAAGATCGTGTTTTGCTGTTGTTCAGGGTCTCAGTTCCTTTAGCGGCTGGGACCCTTTTTGCTGAAGTGCTTCAATAAAAGTTTTGTTAAAGTCCATCACTTGTGTCTGGCTCTGATCGGCTTCTGCACCAGGCTGACTCATGCAAACCATGCCAAGTGGGCGATTCAGCAATTCAGCTGATTCCCAATATATAGGAAATATTCACAAAAGTTGCTTGTTATGAAGATTCTTAATCATCCATGTCATGGCCGTCCCAAAGGTACTTTTTCCAAAAGACAAACTGGACATTCTTTTGTCACTGTTATTGTTTTGAAAACATTTTACTTCTCATACAAGAAGCTTCTTCAGTTCTAACTGACTGGGGGGGGGGATGGGAGGATTTACATCCTTTGCAGTCATCTGGTCATAAGAAAGGAGCATATTTGTACTCAAGGTTGACATGAGAGGTCCTTGGTGCTCTCTGAGCTTGGCTGTTTCCTTGCAGATACTTCATTACCCAAACTGCATAACTTCATCAGTGCTAGTTGCTACTACTTACTATGATGATCAATGGTGGGATTCAACTTTTTTTTTACCACCGGTTCTGTGGGTGTGGCTTGGTGGGCATGCTTTGCACATGCACACATAGTTAGTGTACGCACAGAGGGTTTGCTATTAACCTTGCCCTGCAATCTTGTTCTCTCCCTGTGTGTTCAACAGCTGACGTGTGGCAATCCGCTGTGCCCCACAAAGTAGCTGAGCTTCAAAACCAGGAAATAAAGGTCAGTATAAAGCAGGGGCAGGCGGGAGGGCCCAGCAGCTGATCATCGGAGCGAACCGGTCCCTCACAGATGATCTCTGGAGCTACCAGTTCAGCCAAACCGGGCCAAACCAGTAAAATACTACCCTTGATGATGATGCTATCTAGTTCAGGGGTCGTCAACCTTTTGGACCTCAGGGACCACCAAACTCATAATTTTAAATCCCAGGGACCACTAACCGGTTCTGTGGATGTGGCCTAATTTGTGGGTGTGGCTTGGTGGTCATGTGACTGGCTGGGCATGGCTTGTATGTAAATGTTATAAATATTTATATAAATATTGAATTTTTTATTTAAAAAAAGAGCAACTTTTACCCAAAATCAGGCAAAGCAGGCAGGCAGATTAAGTTGCTCATAGAATCACAGATTCACTTAGAGATCTGTGTTTCTGCCATCAGCTACCCGAGTCTGTCATAATATTTGCTAGCAAGCAAACTCACAAAATTAACTCACAACACACAATGTATGTAAATATTGAATTTTTTATTAAAAAAAGAGAGCAACTTATACTCAAAATCAGGCAAAGCAGCCTTGTGTTACCATGCAGCCTGGATTAATTGCTTTGGGGGGAGTGCTCCGGGGGTGACATTTCTCTGCGGACCACCAAAATTTTCTCACGGACCACCAGTGGGACCACTGATCTAGTTTAAGTAATGAAACATCACAAGAAAACAACCAAGCTAAGAGAACACCGAAGACTCCTCTGTCATATGGTGGTTAGCACTCTAAAAGTCAGTCATTAGCTCTCCGACAATAGTTGAGGCCATTTGAGGTTTATCTGTATCCTCAGAGTCACCTGAATCAGAGTATATAAGGGAATAGACCTGTCTTTGGACTGCTGAAAGGACTATGTTCTATCTGAAGAACTAAAGAAGCTTCTTGAATGAGAGGGCAAAGCATTTTCAAAGAAAAAAAAAACCAAGAACGTCCAGTTTCTTTTTGGAAAAAGCACCTTTAGGGTTGCTTTCTATCATTATAATAATGGTTGTGTATACTTGCTTTATTTGATTGTTGTATGCCACCCAGAGTCACTTGTTGTGAAATAGGTGGCCACATAAAGTTGATAAATTTAAATTAATCAGTGGGATGACTTGCCTCTAGAACAGTGGTGGCTAACCTTTTTGGGTTCCCGTGCTGAAAATTACACATGTCTCGTGCGCACATGCTCTGGTGCCAGCACTCAGAAGGCAATGCGCATGGGGGGCCCCACACCCCCTTGCGCATGCACGTGTGACCCTCCACATGCCATGCATCTCTGCACATGCACACACAATCCCCAGCGCACCCCCACACCCCGCACATGCATGCCAGATACCCAACAATCAGCTGGTGGGTGGGTGGCGCGCATGCATGTGCAGTGGGGCTCTTTTGGGCGACCTGTCATGTGCTGGCAAAAGTGGCTCTGCATGCCACTTCTGGCAAGCATGCCATAGGTTCGCCATCATGGCTCTAGAAGCTGTGGCTGCTCCAACATTGGAGGTTTTTAAGAAGCAATCAGATAACCATTTGTTTGAGCATGGGGCGGGGGTGGACTAGACGACCTTCAAAGTCCTTCCCAACTCTATTATTCTGTTGCATTGTAAATCAATAAATAAATTTGATGGAGATACAGCAGGAAATAAATATATCAATAACTTACAAACATAAATTAAACCTTCCACTGGAAGTTAAATTAATATGTCAGCATTAATGACCATGTCATAGGAGCAGACTAGCAAAAAAATTCAACCGCCCCATTGCAAATATTAGGTTACAAAATGCCTGCCCTGAGGCTGGAGCTGAAAGAAGCTCTTAAGGTTGATTCTCCAAACAATATGGAAAGCAGTCTTGGAAAGCGGCCAAGATTTTGGATGCTCTTTAGCTGTTCTCGCTCTCCTTTCTTTGATGTCCTTCGGGGATAGAATGGGAAGAGTGGGGGGATCAATGCTGGAAGACACCTCCAGATACCACCCATTTGTATCAGGGAAGGCAATTTCAATTTTTTAAATGAAAATTGGCCTGGAGTGCAAGTGCTATTGCTGGGCTCAATCAAACAGCAAGTTCAAGGATTCAGAGAATTTTTCTCTCCTGAGCTTTGTCCAAGATTTTAATCCTTGTTGTAAATTGTTTTTCCTTTCCCCAAATACGTTATTTATTTATTTATTTATTTAGCATATGGCGATATTACAGTAGCCAGGAGACTGCTTTGGTGCCTAAGCGCACCAAAGTGCCTACCGTCCCTGTCCTATTGTTTCTTTTATTTTCTTATATGAATCCATGTATTTATAACTATGTTTATACTTATACATATTATCTTGTAAGCAATTGACTAATCAAATAAATAAAATAAAATAAGACTGCACTTCTGAGGTAGAGTAGTAGTTTGGCTGCCTGTTTGCTAGCTCTGTTTGGTTCACACTTGGGTACTTCCCAAGGTTCGCCACAGGAGGGCGAGCTAACTCCACATCAGAAAGAAAGATGAGTAGCTTTCTTGCAGTATCATCCAAGGCCCTCTCCTTTCACCAAAGTTGCCTTAAAATGGGAATCGCAACTGGGAAGGTTCAGGGCCAGGTGGGATTTTAAATATACACATGAAGCACTGGCTCAATTCCCCACTGAAGTGATACCTATTTATCTACTCGCATAGAACATGCTTTCAAATTGCTAGGTGGGCAGAAGCTAAGGTGAGTAACGGGAGTTTGCCCTGCTATGCAGTGCTAGGACTCAAACAAAGACTATCTCCAGTGTTATTAAGCCACCAAGTCACCATGCTTCTGCTTTCCAAACATAGAAAGTTGGAGTATGGTTAGAATTCCTATGGGATTTGTGCTAGATTTATCCCCTGGATTCTTTGGGGATATATGATGTGACCCTGGGAAGTCTTATGAATGTGGTTTTGGTTACTGAAATTGGGAGAACACACATAAATTGAGGGAATAAATATATGATATATAAATATATGAGACCTGATATACCTACCTTGTGTAAAACCAGGGTGATGCTCACATATCTTCAGAACCTTCCACGAATTGGCCCCTTGACTCGACCCTGCATTCTTAATTTTAATATTTCAAACTTAAACAAGAGTGAATTAGCCAGCTGCCATGCAAAGAACACGCTTCCTGCATCACACAACATTTGTATATAGTGCTTATGGGTTTACATCTATTTGTGCACCACCTCCCAGAGTCAATTTATGAGGGAAGTGGATGGTTTGTAAATAGGACATACATACATAAATACATACATACATATATAAACAAGTAAGCAAATAAGTTTTGCTTTATAGCTGGTTATTCTGGCCCCATACTTAACAAACATGCAAGCCCTCTCTAGCAGCCATTTTATGAGCGTACCCAAAACTTGTTCCAAATATTCCAATTGTATCCTGAAGGCAGAGAGTTTGCATCTTGGGGTTGAGGATGGAAGCACCATAACACAAGCAGAAAACTCATGCAGGTTCACATGCAAACGGAAGTAGAAGCTGAGAAGAATGTGAGGCAAGACTTCAGATCAGCTTGCTTGAAAGTTATTCAGAAAGGGTCGGACGAAAGCAGAGCCATCATCCTAAGACCCTTCCAGTGGGAAGTGAGGGCAGAAGGAAGAACAAGGTTGCAAAGGTATTTCCTCCTTACTTACTCATCCAGATGATCCCAGACACCAGAAGAATGAAAGCAGTCACAGCTGCCATGATGACTCCTACATGGAGTCTCCTGTTGGCTAAAAGTAAAATGAAGTCTTCAGCCTTGGGGCAATGTGTCAGCACTCCAAGTAATGCACTCATAGAAAGCAGAACTTTGAGGCAGGTGGATTCCTCAAGGAACAATTTATTGTTCCTTGGCAAATTCCTTGTGTGTCCAATCACACTTGGCCAATAAAGAATTCTATTCTATTCTTCTATTCTATTATTGGATACATCATATTGGCACAACTGGTGAAAACTGGCTCTGAAAGTTCCTGCGATTTTCACCTGATTAAAAAGTAAAAGTTCTCCCTTCTCCCAAGTCATCAGTCACATTGTTCAATAGAGGTGCTGGCGGGTTGCTTGGTTACTTAACTCCTCCTCACCCTAGCCACCTGTTGGAATGTCCTTGGTTCCTACGGGAAAACTTTTTGTTTTGACTACAAACCCCCAGCTAGCTATTTCCACCCTCCTTGTCTCTTCTTCTTCTTTGTGGCAACCTGAAGCCACAAAGATAGCCTCAGCCAGGTGCACTTCAGGGTTGACACGAAGTTCCTCAGCTCAAGGACAGAAACTGGGCACAGATTTGGCACCTGGCACACCCAGAGGGTGTTCACTGCCAAGCAATTGTCATGAATTCCTCCCTAGGAGATTTACTCCTGCCAAAGAGGGGCGCATTGCTCCTAGGATCACAATTGTAGAAACCACAACCATGCCTGGCCTTGAATTGTAGGTGTGCCTTTCGCACTATGCCACCCACTAGCACATTTAAACAAGGGTTAAGATGATGGAATCGTCCTCTTTTCTTCATTCACAAGAGCACAAATTACCTACAGGGGTATAGTTCTATGGCTAAGATGACAGGTGATTGCTTAGTTTGTGATTCAATACATTCACTGGTGGGATTCAAAAAAATTTACTACTGGTTCTGTGGGCGTAGTGTGGCTTGGTGGGTGTGGTTTGGTTTGGTGGGTGTGGCAGGGGAAGGATACTGTAAAGTCTCCATTCCCACCCCACTCCTGGGGGAAGGTTACTGCAAAATCCCGTTCTCTCCTCACCCCACTAACCTGCTTTCCAGCTCTGTTCTCCTGTGCAGGTCAACAAAAGAAGACCCAGCCAATCAGCTGGAACTCGGGAGGCAGAAAATAGATGGGGTTGATGGGGCCAGTCAGAGGTGATATTAGCCAGTTCTCTGAACTACTCAAAAAGTTTGCTACTGGTTCTCCAGTACTGGTCAGAACCTGCTGAATATCACCTCTGAATAAGTCGTCACAAACAGGTTGAGATTCAGGGTGGGGAGAACTACACCTGGTGAGCTAATTGTTCTGTCTTTGCACCAAGGGTGAAATTCCCTTCCTAATTGCCCAATCCCTCACCAGGTTCCTTCATCCAAGCCAAGACCAAGGACACCACAAGCCTAGAAGGTTCCATGTGAGACAGATGTTTCCTACACTACATGCCAAGACCTGGGATGGTCCATCAAATTATCATTTTTTTTGTTCTTTCCACCATGGGTGAAAATTCTTCTTTACCTACCCCAGTCTTGCCATTTCTCATCAGAGTCCTCCTTCCAGGCCAAGACCAGGGGCTCCTGTAAGCTGTCGTGCTTTATGTGGCAGCTGAAGAGGTCTCTCTCCTTGGGGTCAATCTCAATGCTGAGCCAGACATAATAGGTCCCATCCAAGTTGGGGGCCACATTCCTATGGAGTGTCTCGTACTTACAATCCTCTTCACCCCTCCTCCAGATGGCCTGGATCTCCTTGGGATAGAAGCCAAAGGCCTGGCAGATGAGGACGTCCACCTTCTCACTGGCAGTCTTGTGCATCACCCTCCCCACTGGGGGCTCTGCAAAAATAGCAACAGCACACCTCACAGGATCTCTCCAAATACCAAGATAATGTAACATCTGTAAGAAGCACGCGGAATTACACCCCTGCAACCCCTTCATTCTTGAATCTATATGATCCTCAAGAGGTGGACCTTGATGTTCCATAAGTGTCAGTCCTACTAGGTTGACCAGGCCAGGAAATCAATGACACAGAAAAGCTAAAATTACTTTTCCTGAAATTGGCTATAATAACAGAATCTGATGCATGGTGCACCCTTTTCTGTCTTATGTCCAAGTTCCTTCAAAATATAATCTGTCTGTTGTAGACTTGAAGTATGTTTCACTTTTTGTTGTCCAACAATCATGCATATGACCATCAATGTTACCTTCCTTACTGTCAGAGTGTTTACAGCATGACTAGTATTATGAGACAACCAAGGAGCAAAACACAGGACAGAGGCTTTGTCTTTTAACAGTGCTTTATATATAAGACTACTATATACATACATACATGTGTTAGGCAAATACCAGGCAAGCAAGCAATCTTCAACTCTACACAGAGAACTACAATGGAGATAGAACATGAGGAGAGAGAGACGCCCTCACATGGCCTCCCTTATATAGACAGCTTCTTAAAGCCGCAGTACCCTGCTGACTCATCCTCAGTTCTTCATCTTGACTTAGAACATTATAGCAGCTGGTCAGCTATTACATCTTCATTACCTTAACACTTACCTTCTACACCAGGGGTGTCAAACTCAAGGCCCGGGGCCTGGATCCGGCCCATGGAGTGCTTAGATCTGGCCCATGGGGCTGTCCTCGAAACAGCAAAAGACCAGCCTGCAGTGCCTCTGCCAGTGAAAAATGGAGCTTGGCCTTCCCAAGCTCCATTTTCACTGGCAGGGGATTGCAGGAAGCAGTTGCAGATGAAAACGGAGCTCAGGAGCCCATTTTTGCTGGCAAGAACTCTCAGATTCAGGTTTTCCCCAGATGTGTCAATATGACATCTCTAATAAAATGGATCTTTGAGAAGATGATATTCTTGGAGTTGGTTTTTTTCTGGAGGTTGTTACTTGGAACGCTGACATTAGGATTACTGTTTAGAGGTAATGTATACAAATCACAAAAAGGTACTACTGTTAACATTAGTCAGAGTTGAGGGGAACTGATTGCTAATTTGGAGTCAGAAGACAGGCAGAACTAAAATATCACCAGTGTAAAGTGGCACAAGTTCCTTAGCTCTAAGGGATTTTTCCTATTAGTCTCTGGAGACAAGAGACCACATTGAATGAGAGAGCAGAAGTTGACTCCCTGAGTGTTGAATTATCTTCTACCAGCATCATTTTCTGGACATGTCCTGATAGGAAGGACCACAACTATTGCAGAACAGTGACCCCAAGGGAGCATATGCAATTTCTCACTAACATACTTTTCTCCATCTACTCTGCACACAGAGACCTAAAGAAGTTCAGCATCCCAAGAGAAGATGCTTCTCACTGTAATTATAACCACCCCGGTTTTTGAGATCACTTTGGCTATTTCTCCAGGAGCTGCCTTTGGTGTAAACATCAAACTGAAGCAACATGGAAGAGATCTTGCATTAGAAAAGAATAAATGTCTGTAGCTGTTAGGAATGTTGGATACCTAACTATTGGGTTGTCAATATATCCACCAGGATTGCAAAGTGATTGTATGTAACTTTAAGAGCATGCCAAAATGTGATTGGCTGAAGTTAATGCAACCGGCCATAAGATGGAGCCGGAAACCTGGTTCATACTTCGTCTTCGTCTTCGTCTTCTGTTTGGTCTTGATTGCTCTTTGATCTGGTGTGAGGTTCTTTGCTACTGTTTTGCAAACTCCGTGTTTATTGAACTGTGTTTATTGATAAGGAAAAGGACACTGCTATTTGAGATTATTGATTTGACTACTGACTGATATTTCTCTGTGTATGACTTGGACTGTTTTTGGACTCTGCTTAACCATTTACTGGAAGTAAAACCTACATTTCAGTATTCAGTATAGTTTTCATGTCAAGTGTGTTATTCATTATCTCTCTCCTTTCGCTTCCCTGGACGTACTCATTCTCCTAATGGGGATATATCTTAACAGTAGCCATGCTGAGCTCTTTCAATAATATTTAGGACAGGCTGGGGCTGTGCTCTTGAATATACCTTTCTACCCTTTGCAGGTGAAGAAGGTGATCAGAAAGGTCGGCAGTTTGTTGGTTGGAATCTCTAGCACTGCGTAATGGAGTGAGCTCCCATTACTTGTCCCAGCTTCTGCCAATTTAGCAATTCGAAAGCATGTAAAAATGCAAGTAGAAAAATAGGGATCACTTTGGTGGGAAGGTAACAGTGTTCTGTGTACCTTCGGCATTTAGACATACCGGCCACAGGACCACAGAGACATTTTTGGACAGCGCTGGCTCTTTGGCTTTGTAACGGAGGTGAGGGCCACCCCCTAGAGCCAGAAATGACTTGCATGTATGTGCAAGGGGAACCTTATCTTTGAGTGCACAGAATAACAGAATAATGTAGTTGGAAGGGACCTTAGAGGTCATCTGGTCCAAAACCTTCCTCAAGCAGGAAACCCTATACCATTTCAGACAAATGGCTGGTCAAACTCTTAAAACTGTAGCTAAGACTATACCTAAGATCACCAACCTTTTGGGATATTGAAACAACATATATCCTATGTGGCAAAAATTAAAATGTATATTGGAACAAACAGTTCAGTTGACATGTGCAAGTGTGTATGTGTGTGTGTGTGTGTGTGTGTGTTTACAGTAAAGAGTAGGGATGAGGCAGAATTATGATTTTCATGCTTCGTTTTTATTTCTTATTTGATTTGTTTCTTTTGTTCTATTTTACACTGAAAATTCTTTTCTGTATCCTAATAGGGTCTAGTGGCTAATCAAGTTCCTTAGCTCTAAGTGATTTTACCTATTAGTCTCTGGAGACAAGAGACCACATTGAATGAGAGAGCAGAAGTTGACTCCCTGAGTGTTGAATTATCTTCTACCAGCATCATTTTCTGGACATGTCCTGATAGGAAGGACCACAACTATTGCAGAACAGTGACCCCAAGGGAGCATCTGCAATTTCTCACTAACATACTTTTCTCCATCTACTCTGCACACAGAGACCTAAAGAAGTTCAGCATCCCAAGAGAAGATGCTTCTCACTGTAATTATAACCACCCCGGTTTTTGAGATCACTTTGGCTATTTCTCCAGGAGCTGCCTTTGGTGTAAACATCAAACTGAAGCAACATGGAAGAGATCTTGCATTAGAAAAGAATAAATGTCTGTAGCTGTTAGGAATGTTGGATACCTAACTATTGGGTTGTCAATATATCCACTCCCATTGTCAAAGCCAACAACCAGGACCTCTCTTACATCACCCTGGTCTCCCTCCTGCTTTGCTTCTTGTCTTCTTTTCTCTTTATTGGTCAACCAAGAAAAGCCACTTGCCTTGTCTGACAAACAGTGTTTAGCATTGTCTTCTCAGTTGCAATTTCTTCACTCTTGGCCAAAACAATCACAGTGGTGCTGGCTTTCCTAGCCACAAAACCAGGAAACCAAATGAAGAGATGGTTGGGGAAGGTCAAACACAACCCTGATGCAGCCGTCAATGAAATTGAATTTGACGCCCCTATTCTACACTATTAGTGTTGCATATCAGTGATTGCATGGCCTTGGTAGATGCCGTACGCTAAATAAAATAAATCAATGAATACCTTCTACACAGGGTTTCCTTCCATGCAAGAATGATTTTGACCCCTCAAGGAGAACTACCGACCTCCTCCTATCCAGTGGTGGGATTCTACCAGTTCGCACTGGTTCTACCGAACCAGTAGTTCCAATGAGCAGTTGACCCCACCCACCCACTCCTGCCCTTTGCTGTCCTATATTTCCCCATTTTTTAGCTCAGCTGATTCACGCGGCACAGTGGATTGCCACGCGTCAGCTGTTTTACTCACCAGCACTGACATAAAAGGTAAGTTTTTAAGCTTAAAATGGGTGTTTTTTTAATGCTGCGCGTGGGCGCAACGCACAAACTCGCCGAATCGGTTGTTAAACCGGTTGTATCCCACCAGTGCTCCCATCCCACCAGCAGCATTCAAAAGTCCAGCCAAGAAAATGATGTAGCTCCATTCCCCTGCACTTACCTATCCTTTGTGGAGCTTCCTTACTGTAGGACAAGTATCTCTTCAACTGCTCAATGCAGGTCTTCTCCAAGTAGATTTTGTTTCTCTGGGACCACCCTGGATCATCCTCCCACTTCTCCTTGACCTTCTGGGCCTGGGGCTGAGCTGTCACCCATCTGAGGGTCTCCTTGTCGAAGCTGATGAAGTCCCATCCATCATAGCCATAGTGCAAAAATCCTCCTTTGCTCCCGTCTTCCCTGAGCTCACAGCCCAAAATTGCTTGCCGGGTGTGAAGCCCTGAAAGAGAGATTAGAAAGATCAGACTTCCTCCCCAATCCTACCACCAAAAAAAGCTTATAGTAGAGTCACAGTCTGATTCTTTCCCCTTCCAAGCCTTCTAGAGAAGGAACCATAAACTCCATTGGCCTCCATGTCCTACAATAGGGAGAAAAGTGAAGAGTGCCTACACCAAACTTTTTGCATATCATGCAATGGCCAGTATTTTGGGTGAAGGAAAATAATCTGGAGTTTTTCTTTCCTTCAGAGGAAAGAAAAAAATCACCATCATCTCCTTTCAGCACTGGAAGCTAAAAAGGGAAAAGGCAAAAATGCTGCATTTTGCAGCCTGTAGTTGGGCTATATGGACCGTCTCCCTTCCTTGTGAGATGGGGGTGGGCTGCTACCGGTTCACACTGGTTCAGGTGAACCGAACCAGCACCTGCAACAAGTGGCTGGCTCCACCCACCCACCCCTGCCCCTACCTTCCCAGGACTCTCCACGCAGCCCATTTTGGATCCCAGGTAAGTGCAGGGCCCATGCAGAAGCTTCGGGAGGGCGAAAAATGAGCCTCCCAGAACTTCCAGAAGGCTGGAAATGGGGCCATGACAACTCTAAAAGACCAGAGAAATATTGGCTATGGATGTGTCCCATTGGAGAATATACATCCAGAAGGTGGGGGAAGACCAGGGTCAAGGGTGAGATGAATAATGTGTTTCAGAGTCAGCTGCACCCAGGTAGCACTGGCATGTTCCCTCCTAATAAATCTTTTTCAAACTCTGAAAGATGCAGCTAAAGACTCATGATTTGAATGGGGGTGGATTGTCAGAGCCCTGACAGCCCGTTTCCGGCCTCCAGAGACCCTCTGGAGCCCGGGGAGACTGTTTTCACCTTCCCGGAGGCTCAAGGAAAGCCTCCAGAGCCCAGGAGGGTGAAAATGCCCCCCATCATGGTGCAGGAGGCCGACTAGGCCACGCCCACCATGGCCATGCCCACCCAGCAACCAGGCAGAGAACTAGTTGCTAAATTTTTAATGCCCACCCCAGGGATATGTTTCTCCCTCCCTCCTCCCCCTCCCCCCTTCATTTCTCCCTTGGAATAATAAAAGTCAACTGGAAGAAGAAACAAAGACAAAAAAACCCACCATTTTGCCATACGCTCCTCAATTCATCTCGGAAAACCTGCTCAGCGGCGAGCAACATCTCATTCCCTTCTTTCCCCTGGTTGGGATCCTCCTTCTCCATCTTCTCCATCCAGGACACCAGAGACTCCACCTTCCCAGTGTGGCTGTCATAGCGAGCAATGGGCTGATCATCCAGGTAAGCCTTGGAGAAGAATTGGGGAAGCCCCTGGTTGGGCTCTGATGCTTGCAGGTAGGAATACCACAGGGAATGCAAAAGGGAGCCTGGGGAGGAAGAAGAGAGAAGGGTCTAATTAGGGGGTCTGCAGCTCCAGCCCATCCTCATTGCATCATCACACAGAAAAAAACCCCAAGAGAAGCCCTTTAATCTGTTGCTGTTGGGTAGAAAACTTCCAGTGGGGGGGGGGGGATTGGTGAATTGACACTATGTTGAACTATTAAATTTAGTACCTGGAACAGTAAAGTGTACAATAGGCCAGAACACACATTTGTAGTAGATTAGACTTCAGGGGATAATTAGGACTGCAGAAAAAACAATTACTACCAACCTGCCTTCAGTCGAGGACCTGTATACTGCACGAGTCAAAAAGAGGGCTGTGAAAATATCTACAGACCCCTCACATCCCGAACATAAACTGTTTCAACTCGATGCTAGAGCACTGCAACTCAAGGACAGTTTTTTCCTGAACGCCATCACTCTGCTTAACAAATAATGTCCAACTATTTCCAAAGTCTGCATTACTATTACTATTAATCTTCTCATCACTCCTTATCACCCATCCCCTCCCACTTGCGACTGTATGACTGTAACTTTGTCGCTTTATATTGACTGTTTCCTAGTATGATTTGATTGCTTATTGTACCCAATGGCTATCATCAAGTGTTGTACCTTATGATTCTTGATTCTTGACGAATGTATCTTTTCATGTACACTGAGAGCATGCATAAGTGAACCATCGTGCCTCCCGTCCCTGTCCTATTGTCCCAATTTAAAGGTACCTATTTTCTGTATTCTTACGTTTATACATATAACTATTATTTTGTAAGCGATTGACAAATCAAATAAATAAATAAACATATGCACCAAGACAAATTCCTTGTGTGTCCAATCACACTTGGCCAATAAAGAATTCTATTCTATTCTATTCTATTCTATTCTATTCTATTCTATTCTATTCTATTCTCTATTCTATTCTATTCCATTCCATTCCATTCTATTCATTAGAAAGTGCTGACTCATGCATGAGGCAATCTATCCTATGATTGGTTGCCATAAGTATAAAGGGGGAGTTTCCTTTTTTTCCTGCCTTTTTTCTTCTGTGTGTTCTGTATCCTCTTTAATTTTCCTCATCATGTTCCATGTTCCTGACTATCTTTTCCCCCCTTTCTGGGTGATGACAAATGTTAAATATATTTATATAGCAATAGCACTTATATGTATGGCTTCACAGTGCTTTACAGCCCTCTCTAAGTGGTTTACTGAGTCAGCCCCCCACAATCGGGGTCCTCATTTTACTGACCTTGGAAGGATGGAAAGCCTAGTCAACCTTGAGCTGTGTTGTGGTTCACCGGCAGCCGATGCAGATGGCAGTGGAATTGGACAGTGGGGAAGAAAGGGGATCAGTCAGGGAGTCTGGAGAGGACTCAGATGAGGGTCCTGCATCTGATACAGGGATGGGGCCAGGACCACCTGGGAGTGGGGTGCTGCCTTCGGAGCCTTTGGAGTCTGGCAGCAGCAAAGCAGAGGACCCAGGGGAGTCTGTTCCCAGTGCTCATGTGCTCAGAGCTGCTAGGAGGCGAGAGCAGCTGAGACAAAAGGGGTGACTTGGGAGTAAGGCTGGGAGGTGATTGCCCCTCCCATCAGGGATAAAAGTCGGACTTCAGTGATGAAACCTTTGCAGGAAGCAAAGTAGTTTGATAGATTCCAAGTCCTCCTTGAAGCTCTGTGCACTCTGGTTGGTTTTTTTTCTGGTACTTCGGCTGACTTCTGTTATAATTAACTGGATCCTTCTGTTTTTGGCAGCATTCCACAATACCAAAAAGCGTGTGCTTATCTTGGGGAACTGTTTAAGATTAATTCTGGCTGGAAATGAAAGCAATTAACAGTGTTGCAATAACATAGGTTTTGCTTTCAAAACAAGTCTGTGAATAATCACGATTTACGAAGTCTGGGTCAGAACAAGCCGGTCAGGATTGAACTCCTGAAAGTGAGGAGAATCAGTCTGCAATATTAACCACTGTGCCACCATGGCTCCTATTTATAAAAATAGCAATTTATTGTCCACAACAATCTGGGTCCTCATTTTACTGACCTCAGAAGGATGAGAGACTGAGTCAACCCTGACCAATCAGGATCGAACTACTGGCTGTGTACAGAATTAGCCTGCAGTATGGCATTCTACTACAACAGCTCTTTTATATATACA
This sequence comes from Naja naja, assembly GCA_009733165.1. Lineage (NCBI taxonomy): Eukaryota > Metazoa > Chordata > Lepidosauria > Squamata > Elapidae > Naja > Naja naja. The sequence continues at coordinate 10,998,727 of CM019149.1, forward strand.
CAAGTTTGTGTTAGTGTCTCCAACTCCATCTGGACAGCTGCTGTGCAACTCCCTGACATTCTAAAACTTATTTGGGGGTCAGACAGGACCCTTCTAGCCAGAAGAATTTCCTGGATTTAAGGATAATTTTGGAAATTGTCCTGCTTATCCACTAGATACCTGCTCTTTGTGAAAAAGTAGCTGTTATGGTTCACCGGCAGCCAGTGCCGATGGCAGAGGTATCGGACAGTGAGGACAAAAGGGAGTCAGGGAGTCTGGAGAGGACTTGGACGAGGGTCCTGTGTCCGATGCAGGGATGGGGCCAGGACCATCTGGGAGGAGGGTGCTGCCTTTGGAGCCTTTGGAGTCTGGCAGCAGCGAAGCAGAGGACTCAGGGGAGCCTGTTCCCAGTGCGCGTATGCACAGAGCTGCTAGAAGGCAAGAGCAGCTGAAACAGCAGGGGCAACTCAAGAGTAATTGCCCCTCCCATCTGGGATAAAAGTCAGTCCTCAATGATGAAGAGCTTTGCAGGAAGCAAAGCAGTTCAGTAATCTCCGAGTCCTTCATGAATCTCTGTACTCTGATTGGTTTTTTCTGGGTTTTTGGGTTGATTTATGTTAGCCTTAATTGGACTTCTGTTTCTTGGCAGCATTCTGCAGCACTGAAAAGTGTGCTGAATTCAGTTGATAGCTAAGTTAGAAAATGAATGTCGTATTTGTGAAGGTGTACTTTAAATGTTAAATAATAATTGAATAGATAATAGTTAAAAGATATAAAGGTGTTATAACTCCAGCCTTAGCAATTACAGGCCAAAATATGTACAAGGGGGAAAAAAGAGTATGAAATTGTAAACAGGACAGATGAAAGTATAAAAATATTAAATGGAAAGATATGGAAAATTAGAAAAAGAAATGTAATTGAAATTAGAAGGGAATGGAATAATTAAAAATAAGATTATAGAAAGTAGAGAAAGGGAAAAGCTATGGAAAAAAATTGTGAAAATGGATACAAGATATGGATCAGAATACATAAGATGAATATGTAATTGAATTTATGTCTGTATGGAGAAGTGACAACCCGGGAGCACACTGTTCTCAAAAAAGATGTTTTATGTTCTTTATATGTTTGTTTGTCTATGTTTGTCTTAAAAAAATAAAAATAAATATTTAAAAAAAAGCATACTCTTATCTGGAGAAACTGTGTCTAATTAGTTTTGGCTGGGAATGCAAGTAATTCCCAGCGTCGTATTAAAAAAGGTTTTAACTTTAAATTCAGTTTGTGTTTTATTAAGTTTGACGAAGCCTGGGCCAGAACAGTAGCAAAACAAAGGTTGTGCAGTTGGCTGCTGAGTCAAGCTGATGTGGGTCTTAGATCAAGTTTGCAGCTCTGGAGTAGCAGTACAGGTAGTCCAAAACGTACAACTATTCGTTTAGTGACCACTCGAAGTTACAACAGCACTGGAAAAAGTGACTTATAGTTATTTTTCACACTTACAACTATTGCAGCATCCCCGTGGTCTAGTGTCTGTTGTATAAATAAAACTGTATTCAGTTATTTATCTATATCGTATATTCTATAATTTGCATGTTATGTGCCATAAAACAGTTAACTTGGAAAACAAAGAAGAAACACAGAGAGGTGGATCTGGAGAATTTTCTGGAGGGGAAAAGTCCCAGGAGATTCTAGGACAGTGGGCAAAATTAGGAAATCAGACATCCAGGAAGAATGAAGTGATCAGCCACTTCAGTATCATTGTCAAAAAAACCCTCCATGCAATAAAGTCAATAGGACTTGAGCTGAACGTGAGAAAAACTTTGCCTTTTGCTCAGGTAGATCAAAGTGATGGCATCACTGAGGCTGCCAAGGCAAGACCTGCTTCTGAATACCAGGAGTTGTTGCTGAAAAGAGATCTTTTCCTCAAGATTTAATCCTGCTTTTTGCCTGCAGGGTGGAGGCCAGGCTGAGGAAGGGGGGCTAGTACCGCCCACTTCTCCTGCAAAGTATTGCCAGCGTTGAAGGGAGGTGGGCAAACATCAAACAGATGGGCAAAGGACAAAGTGCCACCTCTAGCAGATTGTTGCTAAGGAGAATGCAAATATACTGGTTTCCAATTTAGTTTGCATCTGGCATAAAAGTAAAATTGGATATTCAAATCCAAAAAGCTACACTCCCCATTTAATATGGTCAAGAAAAATAATATACCTTAGTTTATTTACCAAAATTCAGCAAATACCAAACACAAAACTGAACAGAAGGCAAGCAAAAGCAGGAGATATAAACAAGCTTAATGAAAATAGAAGAATTCTAACAACTTTATATCTCTATCTATCTATGTATCTATCTATCTATCTATCTACCTACCTACCTTCCTACCTACCTATCTATTGTCTATTTTTATCTCCATCTCAAGGGATGTGGTGGCTCAGTGGCTAAGACGCTGTGCTTGTCCATCAGAAAGGTTCGAATCCCTAGCGCCACGTAACGGAGTGAGCCCCTGTTACTTGTCCCAGCTTCTGCCAACCTAGCAGTTCGAAAGCATGTAAAAATGCAAGTAGAAAAGTAGGGACCACTTTGGTGGGAAGGTAACAGCGTTCCATGCACCTTCAGCATTTAGTCATGCCGGCCACATGACCATGGAGACGTCTTCGGACAGCGCTGGCTCTTTGGGTTTGTAACAGAGGTGAGCACCACCCCCTAGAGTGAGAAACAAGTAGTACGGATGTGCGAGGCGAACCTTTACCTTATCTCCATCTCTAATCTACCTACTTACCTACCAATGTACCTACTTACCTATCTATATCTATCATCTATCTATCAAAAGCACAAAATCTTTGTGAGCCAGTGAAACCAATTCTGTGGGGTAATTTTGTTTGTTTGTTTGTTTGTTTGTTTGTTGCCACTCTTCTCATCATAGGAAGCAGCCTTTGGTAATTATGGCCTCAATCCTTTAATGTATGTAACAGTAGCAGCATAGAGATGGAAAGTTGGACACCAGGTGATCCCTTTCCTGTTCTCACCACAAAGGGTATAATTTGGTGGACCAGGATCAATACAAATAAGGGCGGAGGCAAAAGGAAAGATGACCTTGGAGGGGAAGAGAGATAACACCAAGTGGAAGAAGAAGGAGCCAGGAGAAGAAAGAAAGAAAGAAAGAAAGAAAGAAAGAAAGAAAGAAAGAAGAAGGAAGGAAGGAAGGAAGGAAGGAAGGAAGGAAGGAAGGAAGGAAGGAAGAAAGAAAGAAAGAAAGAAAGAAAGAAAGAAAGAAAGAGGAAAAGGAAGGAAATAAAAAACAAAGTCATTCTTTTCCCCCCAATAAAATTCCTGGTGGTGAGAGAGCAACCAACCAATGGAATAGCTTGCTTTCGGAAAAAGAAACAGGATGACCGTTTGCCTGAATTGGTCACATAGGGTTTCCTGCTTGAGCAAGGGGTTGGACTAGAAGACCTCCAAGGTCCCTTCCAACTCTATTATTCTATTTTCTAAATGGCTTAGAGTGACAGGACTAAAGAAGGGAGGGAGGGAAAGGACAAAGAAAGAAGGGAAGGCAGAAAAAAGAAAGGAAAGGAAGGAAGGAAGGAAAGAAGAAAGAAAGAAAGAAAGAAAGAAAGAAAGAAGAAAGGAAAGAAAGAAAGAAAGAAAGAAAGAAAGAAAGAAAGAAAGAAAGAAAGAAAGAGGGGGGAGGGGGGAAACGAAGGAACGAAATCAAAAATTAAGTCATCCTTTTTTCCCCAATAAAGAGTCAAAGAAGAAGAAGAAAAGTAAAAGAAGGAAGGAAGGAAGGAAGGAAGGAAGGAAGGAAGGAAGGAAGGAAGGAAGGAAGGAAGGAAGGAAGCAGGGTAGGCAAAGAATGGAGAAAAGTGAAAATGATCCACTGGGTTCTTGAGACAAACAGACCCCATGTATTAGCTCAGAGGAGTTTCCACTTCCTTCTTCCAGGAGGCAGAATTTCTCCCTTCCCTGTCTCTCCAACCAGAGATCCCCTGGAATTGGGACCCCTTTCTATCCATTTTGTCACACAGTGCCTTCTTCCTGAGTTAGTTAATGAGTTAACACAACACAATATAGCCAACATCGTATGAACCAGTTTGTTTTGTCCCGAAAATGTTTTTTTTTTAATTTGAGATGATGGCAATCAACACAGTAAAAGGACACAATTGTTTACTGTATACAATAAGACTATTTACAATAAATATGAATGACAGGTGCAGGCAACAGTTTGGCAGCAGGCTAAGTCTATTCCCCTCTAGTTTTCCTCCTCCACCCTCCCCCTTTGTCTCAGTCTCCCTACCCCATTTCTGGGTTTATCAAGAGAGAGTGTCACCTTTGGAAGCCATATTCCATGCTGCCACATAGCCTGAGAAAGTGGGAGGGGGGTGATTACAGTTAAGTAGCTCTGAGTAGACAAAAGAAAATTCTTTTGTTAGTTCAAGGTCATTTAGTATGGCGCAGGATGAAATAAGGATCTTACTTTTGGACGGATCATGATTGGGCCATGTGATGTGATGACGGCCCAGGGGGGATGGATTGGTAGTTTGGGAAATTGTGGGAAGCTGATTTTTTTTTTTTAGATTTGGGATTCCACAGATGTGCCAGGTGCTATTCTAATAAAGGTACTTTTGAGATTCGTTTGTCTCGGAGTTACTGATTGGAATCGAGGTTTGCTGGAACACCGACAGGGAGCTTGGACAGCCATTTGTCTGAAATGGTCTAGAACCATTTCAGGGTTAGATTGATTCATGTCAACATATCCTTTCATTTTGGTCCATGAATATGTTTTTGCCCCATCCATAGTATGGAACCTGCTGAAGAAGCTTCTTGGATGAAGAACATCTTCAAAGAAAAAAAACCAGAAAGTCCAGTTGCCTCTTGAAAAAGAAAAAAAAAAGCACCTTTGGGACAACTGTGATCTGGATGACTGAGAATCTCCATAGACAATGTAGGAAGTTAGCACCCACCCCTCTCCTGGAAAACTGAAATAGCCTAGGAAATATTAAAAAGGCAGAATATTTCCCCTAAAAAGACTAGAAACCCAGAAGCAGAAACTCACCTCAGAATCAGAAACTCAGCCCCCACCTTTGCTAATTACTTTAGCCTAGGCCAGTCTATTTTACATAACAAAGATCTACTCCAGGTAGAGCTATAATAGGGATTGCCCAAAGCCCTTTCATTACATCATCATCCAGCAAGGCTCAACCAAGCCTGGGACTCAAGACAGCCTACAGAGTTGCCCCTGCATGGCCCCATGGGAGTCTGACTACCAATCAGAACATAAGCTCAAATTCAAATCCCAACAGAGGGCATAAAACCCAAGGACTCTCAGCATTTATTTATTATTTATTTATTAATTGGATTTCTAAGCCGCCCCATCTCCCTAAGGACTCGGGTGCAATAAAATGATACAATATACAGTTAAAAAGATATTAAATCCAATAGAAACCCAAACTGTAATTTAAAACACTAAAAAGCTTAAAACTCCCCATATAGCCCGCCCTCAGTCCAGGTCAGCGAGTTGGAACAGCCATGTTTTTAGGCCCTGGCAGAAAAGAGCAGAAGTCTTTCTTCCCTTCCTTCTTTCTTCACCCAATCCATGTGGTCTTTCCAAGTAGTCACCATGTTTCCAGTGTCTGTCTTCCCCACTTGGAACTGAACTCAGAAGGCTATTTCTTCCAACAACATTTATGCCACAGTAACATATTACTATTATTATTGTTATCGTTATTATTATTACTTACAGCTACAGTAGCCCAGCAGGATGACCAAGGTGGCCACTGTCCTCAAGCCCATTAGGGCCAGCGTGCACGCAGTCATAGATGCCAAGCACTGGAGCGATTATACTGTAGGAAAATCAAACATTTGCCTAGCACACACACACACACACTCAAAACCTCCACCTGCCTGCCTCCATTCCACTCAGAGGCTGGCTGGGCTCCACTCCCAGGTAGGGAGGGGCTCCGTCCTGTTCTCCTGCTTGCCTTTCTTCTCTGGCTGCCCCTTTCCTTGCTCCCAACTGACTGTGCCCCACCCCATTTCTCTCAATGGCTGCTCGCTGATGACGCAAAGGAGTCGGATTGAGGTGGGGAGGAGAGAGGAGGAATGATCCTATCAATGAGCAATAAAAGGCTTTGCGACTTCCCAAGTGATGAATTGTATTTCTCGCTGTTGTGTATGTTTTGGAAGGGACTGTGGATCTTATAGCCTAAGGACAATGACATTATCTATATCTTACAGGATTTGGGACCTTGAAGGCTCCCAGAATTCCTCAGCTAGTTGTTTGGAGACTCTGGTTTAGTTCAAACCTGGATTTTCCTAATCTGTCATGTGTAGGGATCCAAAGTTGCTGTCCAGGTGCTGAAATTCTGGAAAAGAGACTTCTCCTTTAACAATGAATCCTTTTGAGGAGGAGGGGGGAGGAGGAAGGCTTGAGTTTGGGCAGAGTCAAGTGACAGAACCTGCATGGAGGAACGCTGGGCAGTATCTGGATTGTGGTTCTCCCTCCCCACCCTCCACTCAAACATCACTTTACTAACATTGTACTTAAGTTGCTTAAGGTGATCGTGACTCATGCAAAGTGTTAATACCACTTTATAATGCCTTGGTAAGGCTACACTTGGAATACTTACAGCCAGTTTGGGTCATCATGATGTAAAAAAGAGGGTGAGACTGTATAAAGAATGTAGAGGAGAGCAACAAAGAGGATGAGGGAGCTGGAGGCTAAAACATATGAAGAACGGTTGCAGGGACTGGGCAAGGCTAGTCTAGTGAAGAGAAGGACCAGGGGTGACATGATAGCAGTCTTCCAATATTTTTTATTTTTATTTTAATTACATTTATATGCCGCCCTTCTCCGAAGACTCAGGGCGGCTTACAATTTTTTGGGATACAACCCAGTGTGCTCAGCAATAGCCTTCATTCCATTGTATATGCCTGCTTATTACTAAGTGGCATTTTTACAAGGTCAGCTAATTGCCCCCAACAATCTTGGGTCCTCAATTTACCTACCCCGAGAGGATGGAAGGCTGAGTCAACCTTGAGCCTGGTGGGATTCGAGCCTACAATAATTGTAGACAGCTGGATCTTAAGTGCAGGCATTTAACAGCCTGAGCCACCAAGGCCCTATCCCAATATCTCAGGGGCTGCCCCAAAGAAGAGGGAGTCAAGCTATTCTCCAAAGCACCCGAGGGCAGGACAAGAAGCAATGGGTGTAAACTAATCAAGGAGAGAAGCAACTTAGAACTAAGAAAAAAATTCCCAACAGAACAATTTATATTCTGTTCTGTCCCATTTCATCCCATCTCATTTCATCCCATCCCCATTCTATTCCATTCCATTCTAAATTCTATCCTATCCTATCCATCCCATCTCTATTCTATTCTATTCTATTCTATTCTATTCCATCCCATCCCATCCCATCTCTATTCTATTCTAAATGCTATCCTATCCTATCCATCCCATCTCATCCCATCTCTGTTCTATTCTATTCTATTCTATTCTATTCTATTCTATTCTATTCTATTCCATTCCATTCCATACCATCCCATCTCTATTCTATTCTATTCTATTCTATTCTGATGCAGTTAAGTGTATAAATTACGTACTTGTGGAAAACGTATTAAACAGGGCTCGGCACAAGGACGTCAAGCGAGTTTCTGGTGGGGAAGGAGTCATTCCATGGGGGACGCAGCCCGGCCTAAATGTTTCTGCCCACCTTCCTCTCCCTACTGCAAACTGCAAGGCCTGTGAGGCAAGTCCCTGGCTCTCGCCCCTAAGAGCAAGAGGGGCACTGGGCACAAAAGCATCGCCCTGCGTCAGCGGCCGCAGATTGCTACCAAATCTGAACACCACCACCACCACCCCAGCCCCGCCCCCTCCAGCCAGCTCATTCTAAATGGCTTTGAGTGACAGGAAGAAAGGAGGGAGGGAGAGAGGGAGGGGGGAAGTAAGATGATAGGAAGAAAAAGATAGATAGATAATAGATATAAAGATAAATGGATAATAAAGATAAATAGATAATAGATATAAAGATAAAGATAATAGATATAAAGATAGATATAACGATAGATAACAAATAGATATGATAGATAATAAATATGATAGATAATAGATATATAGATAATAGATATAAAGATAGATAATAGATATAAAGATAGATAATAAAGATAAATGGATAATAGATATAAAGATTAATAAATAGACATAGATAATAGATAAATGATAGATAATAGATATAACTAGATATATATCAAGATAGATAATAGATAGATATAAAGATAAATAGATATATAGATTAGACATAGATAAAGATAGATAATAGATATAACTAGATAAGATAGATATAACAATAGATAATAAATATAAATAGATAATAGATATAAAGACAGATGAAGATAATACATATAAATATGCCTTGTTTTAAAGGTTATGGAAGGAGGGGAGGAGAAGGAAGAAAACTATAGATAGATAAAACTATAGATAGATAAGATATATAACAATAGATAATATATATAAAGATAAATAGATAACAGATATAAAGATAGATAATAGATATAGATAATAGATATAACTATAGATAAGATAGATATAACAATAGCTAATAGATATAGATAATAGATATAAAGATAAATAAATAATAGATATAAAGATAAATAGATAATAGATATAAGATGGATAAATAGATATGACAATAGATAGATAATAGATATGATAAAGATAAAGACAGATACACAAAGATAGACAGAGGTGGGGATAGAGGGAAGGAGGGAGAGAGAGAGAGAGAGTGCCATCCGTGGGGAAAACAAGGATCCCGCGGCGAAGGAAAAACGTTGGGCGGGTGGTGAGTTTCTGAAGCGGTAAACCCCAACTTCCGCCTTCCACTCTTGATTTTAAGCCCTTGTGCGGAAAAGACAAACGGTTAAGAGCAGCTGCGTCTCCCATTAATAGAAAGCGCTGAGAAGGGCGGGGCAAGAGTAACTAACGCCTGGAATTTGCGGAGGCGGGAACGGGCGAAAGATTCCAAAGGGCGGGGCGATGAAGACCAATCAGCAAGCGGGAGAGCGGAGCAAGAGTTCAGCTCAGCAGCCAGGCGGGGCGGAGAAGAAGCCGCTTGGAGATTGGCGTTTGCTCTTGTTTTGACGCGCACGCTCCAGTTCTTCGGCTGCACTTTGGAGCTTTGTCGGTTTTCTTCCTTCTCCTCCCCTCCTTCCATAACCTGTAAAACAAGGCATATTTATATATATATATATGTAGGTCTTGGTGTATTCGGGTCTTGTCCCGTGTAAGGTTGAGAATACCTTGGCAACGTTTCGACGAAATCTCATCCGTCATCTTCAGGCTGGTGTCTTCAGCTTCGTTCTCCTGGGAGAAGTGTGTGATCGTGGCTGTTTTTCCCTTTTAAACTCTAGAGTTGGATGTGTTGTTACTTTTTGATTGGTTTGTGGAGTTGATGTATGCAGATTGGATGGCTTTTTCCTGAGACCCTGTGTGGCTGAGGTGCTGGAGGTGTGTCTCTCAGCCTTTTGTGTTGTAACGACCTGGGTAATGGGCTGTGTGATGACCTTCTGAGTTCTATTGTTGTGATGTCCTGGGTGTGGTGCTGTAATCTCCTGGGTCGTTGTCTGTGCTGCAACCTCCTGATGTTTTGTGTTGTGATCTCCTGAGTTCTGTGATGTAGTATCCTGGGTGGAAGGCTGTGATGTGGCATTCTGGGCCTTGGTTTGGCTCCGAGTTTGAGGTCTGGCTATGTGTTTATAGCGTGTGTCAGTTTGCACCACACCCAGGACATCACAACAATAGAACTCAGAAGGTCATCACACAGCCCATTACCCAGGTCGTTACAACACAAAAGGCTGAGAGACACACCTCCAGCACCTCAGCCACACAGGGTCTCAGGAAAAAGCCATCCAATCTGCATACATCAACTCCACAAACCAATCAAAAAGTAACAACACATCCAACTCTAGAGTTTAAAAGGGAAAACAGCCACGATCACACACTTCTCCCAGGAGAACGAAGCTGAAGACACCAGCCTGAAGATGACGGATGAGATTTCGTCGAAACGCTGCCAAGGTATTCTCAACCTTACACGGACAAGACCAATACACCAAGACCTACATACCTTTACCGTGAAAATCTAAAACATATATATATATATATATATATTTGTTTTCGTGAGATTTTCACGGTAGGTATAGGGGGTATTTGTCCAAGATTGAATTTGTTGGCGAAGCTTCTTCTCCTGGGAGAAGTGTGACACACTTCTCCCAGGAGAACGAAGCTGAAGACACCAGCCTGAAGATGACGGATGAGATTTCGCTGAAACGCTGCCAAGGTATTCTCAATCTTACACGGACAAGACCAATACACCAAGACCTACATATATATATATATATATATATATATATATATATATATATATATATATATATTTTCTTGTTTTGCATATTGTTGAGTCCTGCAATTGCAGACTATAAGTCTGGTTAACCAATGGATGAATATTCTGTAGACTCTGAGAACCATCAACCAATGGAACAGCTTTGCCTTCGGAAGTTGTGGGAGCTTCATCACTTGAGACCTTCAAGAAGAGATTGGACTGCCATTTGTCAGAAATGGTGTAGGTCTCTCGCTGGGGGGGGGTTGGACTAGATGACCTAGAAGGTCCCTTCCAACTCTGATTACCTGTATGTAAAGTTGATGGAGTTGGCTGACATGTTGAAATTGACCACTTTGATTAAAGAAAAGAACATTTGGTTTCCACGTGGACTTCTGAACTTCGTGCTTGAGGCGGAAAAGAATGAAACTCTGACTTTGGGTTTTATCTATTAGACTGGTAAGATCTTTATAGAAATGCCTTGTTCATCCTATTCTGGAAAAGTAAAAAGTTGTGATTTGATGTTTGTTAATGCCTTATTTGGAAGTCAATGCTTCTTTCTTCCTTTCCCCCCCCTATCTTTCCTCACTTCGCTTCCCCCTTTCCTCCCCCCCTTTTCTATGTACTTTTGCATTTTGTATTTTACAATACTTTATACCTCAGTCAAAACGTTAAACTCGGATATGTTCGCAGCCTTCATTTGTAAAAAATAAATAAATAAATAAATAAAGGTGGGATACAAATGAATGAACAATGTGACAAGCAGTGAGTGTTCTCCCTGTCTTAAAAACACTTGGATACATATTTTTTAAATCTGCAGTAAAGAACAACACTTTGGATTAGATTGGTTTCCTGCCTAGGCAGGGGGTTTGTTTGTTCGTTTGTTAATTTATTTATTATTTGTTTGCTTGCTTGTTTGCTTATTTATTTATTTATTTTGTTTATTTGATTTATATTGCCGCCTATTCGCCCATAGCGACTCGAGGCGGCTTACACAATGTAAAACCATATTGAAAGCAAACCAAAAAAAACCAATAAAAACTAACAAAAAGAATCAAATAAATTAGTAAAGTACAATAGAACAAAATTGTACAAAAACAGGATTGGACTAGAAGACCTCCAAAGGTCCCTTCCAATTCTATTCTAGCTTTCTCTCGTCCTGCCTGTTCTTTAGAGTCCCTCCCTTCCATCCACCCCTTAACTGTTTTTCCCGCCGGAACAGGCACAATAGAGCGGGAGGGCAAAAGCAAAATCTGGCGGGAAAAGATTCTTGCAGGAGCCCAACTTGAGCGCATATCGGCTGCGTGGATGCTGTTCCACTCTGCACCCCTCTGGCTCCTGGGGATGGCTGTGGGCGTTATCCTGCTGCGGGGAAACTGCTGCGGTGAGCAACGCAGGGATCGGGGAGGGAACGAAACGCGGGCTGCAGCTGCCTCTCCGACCTTTTCCCGGCTCTTTAACTGCCAGAGATGCGTTTCTGGCGCTCCGCCGCTGCCCAGAAGGACTGCGCGGACCTGTTGGGGGTGGGCGGGGCTTCTGGGTGAGAGAAAAAGCACCTCGGAGCACCGATATTTGTTTTCTTGCTCTGCCGTTCCGCCTTCTCAATTAAGCGCCCCCCCCCACCCTTTTTCAGCCGTCTGTTCAGTATTCCTTCCTTCCCGGAGCTTCGAGCACCCAAGACGGTTCAGTCCCGGGGCTCCCTCCGCCTTAACGTTCATTGTTGCATGTGTGCCTGTCCTGTTGGGTTGCAGAACCAAACCAGACAGATAGAGAGGTGCAGATGAAAGACTCAATAATTCCTCTGTAGAACTGGATCAGCAGCTCCTTGGGCAGTTTGAGCTTTCTGAGTTGGTGCAGAAAGAACATTCTTTGTTGTGCTTTTTTGATGACGTTTTTGATCTTAGGTGTCCATTGTAGGTCTTGTGATATGATGAGTCCAATGAAATTCTGAACACGCCATTGATAATCAGTTTTATTTCTCTGATCAGAAAGTAAAAACTGAGCAATCTTTTAGTTTCCCACCTTAAAAAGCAAGGCAGAGAGAGAGAGAAGCAGGAGCGTGTGCAAAAACGTTTTCTTGAACTTTTATAGCTTACACCAGGAGTCGCCAACCATTTGGACCTCAGGGACCACCAAAAGCATAGTTTTAAATCCCACGGACCAGAGACCCTGGGAAAATCCCAAAAAAAGTCTGCAGGAAAATTCCCCACCCCTTTTTCCTACCAATAGATCATTCTTTATTAGGGATCACAGGATACTGTCTCCAGCTCCATTCTCAGGGGGAGGGGGGGAGAGAGAGAGACTTTTGGCTTCATGCAAGGAAAGCAACAGAAGCAGCAGAAGTCTTTCTTTCTCTCCCCCAAACTCCGCCAGAAATGAGTCTTTGCCAGTGCAGCCTCTTGGAGCAGGATGGTTGCAGGGTCCCAAAGACTCATTTCTGGTGGTGTTTGGGCAAGAGAAAGGAAGACCTTTGCTGGTTTCCTTGCCAAAAGCAGAAGAAGAAAGAAGCCAAAAGAAGGAGCCTGGTGGCCATGGCAGGTACATGGGGTGAGTGGGGCAAGTTCCCCCACTCTGCCCTTTCCCCTCGTGTTGTTTGCAATGCAAGCAACACAAGCCTTGTGTTCCCAGGGGCCATGTGGGCAGTGCAGCCTTGTGTTCCCACGCAGCGTGGATTAATTGCTTGGGGGGGGTGCTTTGCAGGTGACATTTCTCTGCAGACCACCAAAATTTTCTTGTGGACCACCAGTGATCCCCAGCCCACTGGTTGGCAACCACTGGTTTACACAGTTTGCAAAGACCCGTCATTGCTATGGAAACATTATTTCATATTGTGCAAAGCTCGAACTACAGACCTTCATCAGGCTTGGAGAGCTGCCAGGCCAATATCTTCCAAATGCCACTCTGTAGCAGACAATACTTGGCAAGAAGTCAGGAACAGATCTTCATGCTAATGAATTGAACTAATTGTCTCCTGCAAACACCACTCACCTTTCACTCCTCTTTATTCCCTATGGGAGAGGCCATTCACCGTCCACCTGTGGCTTTACTCCCAAGTCAACCCTTGTTCCTTAACTGTTCCCTTCTCCTGGCAGCTCTGCGCATGCGTACACTGGGAACAGGCTGCAACTGTTCTTCTGCCCCACTGATGTCCGACTCTGAAGGCAGCTGATAACTGTCAGACAGCCCTGGCCCCATCTCTGCCTCCAACGCAGAGCCCTCGTCAGATCCTTCCCTAGACTCCAGGACTGGCCCATGTTCCTCCCCAACCTCCTCACTGTCCAAATCTGCTGCCAGCTCAGCTGGCTGGTGGTGGGCCACAACAGCATGTGAACCAAGGTCATGTCTTCAGACACCTGTCAGAGCCAGGTGGTAACCTGTAACTGAACCGATTGGCCCATTTGATCTGAGAGACCTGGGGGTGGGATCCTATTCTTTTAACTATCCCTATGCATGGGAATAATTTAGAGCTAGCTTCATCTTTCTAAGTGCCAATATGATGTATTCAATAAAGAGATCTTGAACCTGAGCCAAGCTTCAGAGTCCTGACTTCCCAGAGCTCATTACTCAGAACCATGATGTTCTCCTTTACTTATCTCTATATCTCTATATCTATCTATCTATCTATCTATCTAAATGGCTCTGTGTGTGTGTGTGTGTGTGTGTGTGTGTGTGTTCCAGCATAACTCTGAAACTCCTTGAGCACTTTCAACCAGATTTGGTACACAGATTACTTACTCTCTAGAAACAAATACTGTGGTGGGTAAGACATCCCTAACACCCCTTGGGGCGGGTGTTCTGTTAAGATACAGCCTGTTGTGCCTTAAAATGGCTTCTACTGTACTGCTTTAAAATGGCTTCTATTGTATAGCGCTGGTAAGGGGGAAACGCCAACATTAGAAATTACATTTGTATCAGGGCTTTTCCTATCTAATACAGGATTAGGATAAATAAATACCTGGACAACGCCAGGTTATCAGTTTTGGTACTATAAATCAAAAAGAGGGTTACTGATGATAGTGAGGTTCATAGACGGTCCGGAGTTGTAGATCTCCTAATTCTGACCCTTTACTGCTTCTCTTTCCAGGCTCTTCCAAACATTCCCTGTCTTACTCCTACCTGTGTGTGTCAGGGCCCAGCCAGGAACTCCCCCAGTTTCTCTCCATGGTCCACTTGGACGACCAGCCCATCGCTCGCTATAACAACCACACCAGGATGTTGGAGCCTCTGGTGCCCTGGATGGAGATGGTGAAGATGAAGACCTTTCTGGACCCTGACTGGGTGTTCAGGGCTGACATGAAAAGTCCACAAAATGCCCACCCCCAAAATGAAGGTGAGCAGGCAGATTCTTCCCTTCAGCCGTGAATTCACTCTTAATTACTCACCTTCCACATCCTGTCATTTCAACTATCAAGCAAAGAAACAAGTTCCCACAGATTGTGGAATGGAAGCAGAATGACCCCCCACCCAAAACACACACACACACTCCACAAAGGCAGGACAAAGTAACTATGAAACCACCCACACATGCATTGCAGGAATCATATCCAAGTGCCAGGAATTTTTTGTCTTTTTTGGTCTCCAAGGATGCAGAGATAGCGATGTCATTTTTTTTCTTGGGGGAGGGGGAGATAGATAAAGGGAAAAACCAATTCCCCCCCTCCACACACACACTTTCTATTTATTTGTGAAATAGTTTCGTAGCTGTTGACAGTCAAATTTGTGCCTTCTTCATCTAGAAAGAGATTGAAACTCCTGATGAGAGGGCAAGAAGGGAATGCATGTGGGGAGGAATCCCCACCCTTTCCAACCTCACTGAGTTTCTACTTCAGGGCTTCACACCTGGCAGGCGATTTTGGGCTGTGAGCTCAAGGAAGACAGGAGCAAAGGAGGGTATTTCCACTATGGCTACGATGGAATGGACTTCATCAGCTTTGACAAGGAGACCTTCAGATGGGTGGCAGCTCAGCCCCAGGCCCAGAAGGTCAAGGAGAAGTGGGAGGATCATCCAGGATGGTTCCAGGAAAATAAACACTTCCTGGAGGAGACCTGCCCTGTGTTGCTGAAGAGATACCTGTCCTTTGGGAAGGAAGCTCTACAGCGGACAGGTGAGTCCATTGGAGAAGAAACCCTGTGTCAGGGTTCCGACGGATGCCCTAATTAATTCATGATCCTCAAGCCAAGTTTCAAACGAAATCCAATTATTTATTAGGAGCAACATGTCGGCATTTTTCCCAAGTGCAGTCATCTCTGCCCTATGTAATGTACTGTTCACCTATGAACCTGTTTCCCCCCTCCTCCAGGGTGTGTCATAAATCACATTCTCCAACAAAGCACTTTAGGGGGGCTGTGGAAAACACGCCTCTCCAGCTGGGCTTGGTAACTTGAGACACAATCTGGAGAAAGGTATGTGTGGAATGTACTTCTGGTCATAGCAACGAACTGCTCCATCAGATTTCTCCCCCCCCTCCTCCTTATGGCCACTCAAGAGCAAGCCAGGAATGCTTTATGAGTTGATACCTTGGGGATCTCTCTAGGCTGGACATTAGAGGATGCAGGTGGGAAGGGAGGCCCTATTTTGGAAAAAAGCCAACATTGTGTTGCACCTGGCTTCCCAGGGGGCTCTAGCACATCTAAATTTTGAAGCCTACTAGATGTTCAGGAGAGAAGCAGAGAGAGTGAGACAGGCCGAGTCACAGGAGGACATTCCTGCTGTGAAATCATTTTGTTTCTTGTTTTTTGCAGAGCCCCCAGTGGGGAAGGTGAATTCCACGGTGGTGGATGATAGCCTGGAGGTCCTCACCTGCCAAGCCTTTGGCTTCTACCCCAAGGAGATCCAGGCCACCTGGATGAGGGACAAAGAGGTCTGTGAATACGAGACCCTCCATAGAAACGTGGCCCCCAACTCAGATGGGACCTATTATGTCCAGCTCAGCATTGAGATAGACCCCAACGAGAAGGACCACTACTGGTGCCATGTGATGCATGATGGCTTACAGGAGCCCCTGGTCTTGGCCTGGAAGGAGGAGCCAGATGAGAAACTGCAACACCCTGGTAGGTAGAAAGGAATTAGCACCCATGTTGGAAAGAATGAGAAAAAAATAGTTCTCTGCTAAACCATCTCAGATCTTGAGATGCAGAGTATGAAACATCCCCGTGTCCTTCTGATAGAGCCTTCTGCTGAGATGATGCTAATGGTAGAGCATCTCTGAGAGATGCCGGGTGGATCTCCCACATCCCAACCTTCCAGAAAGAGCCATATGGCTCTTGGCTTTCATATGGCTAATGGCTTCCAGAAAGAACCATTATGAACATGAGCTATAAGGGAAGCAAAAATGGTGCAGTGGGAGCCAAAAAAGACAATGCTTTTTTAAATTGCATTAACAGACTCAATCAAGATCATGTAGAACAGAACAGAACTCTTTATTGGCCAAGTGTGATTGGACACACAAGGAATTTGTCTTTGGTGCATAAGCTCTCAGTGTACATAAAAGGTATAAGTGATAAATCATGAACATAGGCATCATAAATACATTCCTCATGAATCATAAGATACAACACTTAGTGATAGTCATAGGACACTAAATAAGCAATCATACTAGGAGACTAAATAAAAATATAAATTGTAATGACAAAAGCAACCAGATTATAGTCATAAGTAGAAAAGGAGATAGGTAATAGGAAGGATGAGAAGAATAATAGTAATACAGTCTTAGTAAATTGTTATTTTAGTAAAACACTTTGTAAAACACTTTGACAGTGTTGTGGGAATTACCAGTAGTTGTTTAGCAGAGTGGTGGTGTGCGGGGAAAAACTGTCCTTGTGTCTAATTGTTCTGGTGTGCAGTGCTCTATAGCATCGTTTTGAGGGAAGGAATCTCTGCCCTTTCCCCCCTCCACTCACTACCTTGTGTTGTTCATAATGCAAGCAACACAAGCCTTGTGTTCCCATGGGCCATGTGGGCAGTGCAGCCTTGTGTTCCTGCGCAGCCTGGATTAATTGCTTTGGGGGTGACATTTCTCTGCAGACCACCAAAATTTTCTCATGGATCACCTGTGGTCCCTGGACCACCAGTTGGCAACCACTGGACTATAAAACCTCCAAGGTCCATTCCAACTCTTATTATTCCATGCTCTAATCAGAAATGTGTTTCTCCTCTTTTAGCCAGAGAGAGATTTGCTCTGCTGGGGACCATCCTTTTTGTCCTGTTGCTGTCTTTGATGATGTTCTTTCTGAGACGTAAGTGAACTGGAAATACCCTGTTGCTGATGGGTGCCAGGACCCTCCTTCCCCCCCAAAAAAACCTTCCCATAAAGACCCAAAAGTTCTTTTTTTCCAAAAGACAACTGGACTTTCTATTGTTGTTGTTTTCTTTTGTAGGAAGTTAAAACCCACCCCGCTCCTAGAAATATGAAAAATTTTAGGGTATACTAAAAAGGCAGAATATTTCCCCTAAAAGAGAAGTAGAAACTCAAGAGAGGCAGAAACTCAGCCCTCTCCCACCTTTGTTAATGGGCCATTAAGGCTTGGGCCAGTCTACTCTACATAACAGAGATCTACCTCCTTCAGGCAGAGCCATGCAATTGCCCTTCATTGCACCACCCAGCAAATTTATTGCTGATTCAACCAAACTTAGCACACAGACAACCTACAAAGCTAGCGTTGACCTCTGACTACAACCAATCAAGATACATTTCTTGCCCCAGGAACAGAAAGCAAGTTCAAAGCCCAACAGAGGGTATAAATATATCTCACTCTCCACTCCATGTGGTCAGCTACCCAGAATCACACATGCTTGGTGGTTCTGCTTCACCATTAAACCATCTTTCCAATCAGCCTCCATGTTTCTAGTGTCTTTCTTCCCACTTGGAACTGAACCCAGAAGGATATTTCTTCCAACGGGACTTCCTTGTTTTTTGGTTTGTTTCCTCACTTTGGAAATGTTTCACATCTAATCCAAGGACCTTCTTCTTCAGTTTGAAGTTCAGTTCTTCAGTTTCTAAGCTTTTTGGCCAAGAAGCAAAATATTTTCGAAGAGAAAAAAACCAAAGAAAATCCAGTTGCCATTTTTGGGGCGGGGAGGGGAAGCACATTTGGGGCAGCCTGGATGATTGATAATCTCCATAAACATCCTGCCATGAAGAGGCAGAAGGGAAGGGCAACCCAAGTAACCATTTTGTTCTACCAATCTCTCAGTCCACACCTGCCTTCTTGGAATTTAGATCAAGGGCCGCCTATCTGCCTGCCCGTTAAACCAGGCAGGAAGCAGAATGTTGCCAAAGTCTGAAGCGAAGTACAAACTTCTCCAACTGCCACTTTTAACTGCTTGATCATTAAGGCAGATCCTTTCTCTCTCTGAACTTTTAACCCACTCTGGGCACCTCCCTCTCTTCTGCAATTGTTTCCTAAGATGCATATCTTCCCCTGGTCTGCCAAGCTCATCCAGACATTTATTTGCACAACCTTAACAAGGGAGTTGTTGTTCAGAAAGTTAAAAAGAAAAAAAACCCAGGAAATTTTCCTCCCTACGAGACACACCCCCAGTTGTCCAAACCAGAGGTGTCAAACTTGATTTCATTGAGGGACGCATCTGTCAGTGTTCCAGAAAACCTCAAATCCAACCAATAACTCTGAGACAGACATCTTCTCAAAGGTTCCTTTTATTAGAGTAGTAAACTGGCACATCTGGGAAATCCCGAATCTGAAAGTTCCAGCTTTCCCTTCAATAAGTAAAATATATCAAATCCACCCCCTGCAGCCCTCATGGCATCACATGCCCCAATCACCATCCGACCATATGGGTTTGATGGTCCCTGAGATCCAAAAAGTTGGCGACCCCTGATCTAAACCATCCTTCCCTTTTATATTTCCTCCAACTTCGAAATGGACAGTTTTTACAACAAAGGATAATGTGTTTTTCATTCCACAATATCTCCCTCCTTCCCCCAAAACTGTCAGCTAATCAGATCCCCATCACAGTGGCCCAGAGGGTATACGAATCCTGATTTCTCCTTCATTCAAGGTTGTTCTTCATGAAGAGTTGATGAAACACCCTGGAATAAAGAGCTGGCAATTTCTCACGGGTTCCCACTTTTTGATATCAAACCCAATGTGCCTAACTATTTTTGTACTTTTTATACTTTTATACTTTGTACTATTTTCATAATAAAAATTGTTATGTCAAAACTTGTAAGGTCATGCTAAAAGCTCACGTTTTCTAATAATGTTTGAAATCAAGAAATGGAGGCAAGGATGATCTTCTTACATTGGTGAACTGTCCACCAGTCCAAGAAGTGGTAGGTGATAGGGTCAACGTGGAGACATATGGCCATCTTCCCTCGGCTGGAATGAGCCTGTGTGAGCCCTCCAGGAAATGACCCTTAAGCCTGAACATCTAGGGAAACCTTGTGGGACTCTGCTTGTCATGCCCCTGGTGGAGATTGACTCTGAGGAAGATGAGGAACAGCCAACAGGGAGTGGGAGTGTGGCTCCAGGGGTGGTGGAGGAGGCTGGGGAAGGGCAGAGGCCGGCTGGGAGTCAGAGGAGGATCCAGGCCCATCCCCTATCCATCCTAGAGCACGCAGGGAGGAGAGGATCAGGGAAAAGTGTGGTCTACTTGGGAGGAGAGGGCCATGATCCTCCTCATGGGTAGCAGCTGTGAGCTCTGTATAAGAGTTGGTAACTGTGTATTCACAAACACGAGTCAAATTGGTGCTTCCTTTGGATGAGGTTTATCTTTGTTGGCATTCTTCCCATGGACTCTCCCTGGTTATCTTTCTGGAATGTGGGATTAATTATCTTGGTTTGCCTTCAAACTCTCATCAATGCGGTTTGTTTTTGTTTCCTTTTGCTTCATTATCTACCCTTTTGAATTTAAACCATGTTTAATAAAACAGTGAAGTTAAGTTGAAGGCATAGCAAGACCTTGATTCATGTTTTAGTTTTCGTGTTATTTTGAGACACTACGGGTCATCACACTGCTCCATTTGGGAAGATGGAGACAGCTGGTGGACAGCTGGGGCAGCCAGGCACATCTGCTGGCAGCTGGATGGATGCTTAGCAGCTCTTTAGCCTGGCCCCGTTCGGCATCGCTGATGGACCGAGGGTGTTCTGGACTCCCTGTGCTTGTCTTGCAGCATCAGTCATGGAGCCTTCTCCAAGAGACAGGACCCAAACTTCTCCAGGAAAGAAGGGACTCCTCCAGAGCAACTTTTTGCCTTGCTTCTAGTTTATTCTTGGCAAAATCAAGGGTTCCATTTTCCTTAAATTAATGTGGTGTGTGTGTGTGTGTGTGTGTGTGTATGAACAAACCAACTTAAGCTTAAAAATGGATTGAGTTCTAGAAGGTCCAGCTGGGACATGATAGCAGTCTTCCAGTATATAAAAGGCTGCCACAAAGAAGAAGGGGTCAATCTGAAGGGGTTCAAGGTGCTTGTCATCATCTATAAAGCCCTTCATGGCTTTAGGTCCAGGTATTTGCGGGAGCATCTGCTGCCAGCAACATCCGATCACCCGGTGTGCTCACATAGGCGGGGCCTCCTCAGGGTCCGTCAGCAAGACAATGTCAGCTGGCGGCCCCCAGGGGGAGGGCCTTCTCTGTGGGAGCACCCGCCCTTTGGAATCAACTGCCCATGGAACTTCGGGTGGCCCCTGACCTCCGCTCCTTCCGTCGTGACCTGAAGACTTGGCTTTTTTGTTCAGCCAACCTGGACTGAAGGGGATTTTAATAGTTTTAATTTGTCTTATGTTGTTTGTGGGTTTTAAATTGGTTTTAGATCTAATGTTGGGGTTTTCAGATTTAATAGTTTCTTAAAGTTTGTATTGTCTGTTTTTTATCATTGTAAGCCGCCCTGAGTCCTTCGGGAGATAGGGCGGCATAGAAATCCCAATAAATAAAATAATAAATAAATAAATAAATCTGTTCTCCAAAGCACCTGATGGCACAACAAGAAGCAACGTACGGAATTACAGAATAGCAGAGTTGGAAGGGACCTTGGAGGTCTTCTAGTCCAGCCCCCTGCTTAGGCAGGAAACCCTACACCACTTCAGACAAATGGTTATCCAACATCTTTTGAAAAACTTCCAGTGTTGGAGCACCTACAACTTCTGGAGGCAAGTTGTTCCACTGATAGATTTTTCTAACTCTCAGGAAATTTCTCCTTAATTTTAAGTTGCTTCTTGCCTTCATTAGTTTCCCACTGATCGCTTCTTGTCCTCCCCTCAGGAGCTTTGGAGAATAGCTTGACTCCCTCTTCTTTGTGGCAAACCCTGAGTTACTGGAACACTGCTATCATGCCTCCTCTAGTCCTTCTTCTCATTAGACCAGACATATCCAGTTCCTGCAACCGTTCTTCATATGTTTTAGCCTCCAGTCCCCTAATCCTCTTTGTTGCTCTTCTCTGCCCTCTTTCTAGAGCCTCAACATCTTTTTTACATTGTGGCAACCAAAACTGGATGCCATATTCCAAGTGTGGCCTTTCCAAGGCATTATAAAGCAGTATTAACACTTCATGTGCTCTTGATTCTACCCCTCTGTTTATGCAGCCTAGAATTGTGTTGGCATTTTTGGCAGCTGCTGCACACGGCTAGCTCATACTTAAGTGGTTGTTCACTAGGACTCCAAGATCCCTCTCACAGTTACTACTATTGAGCAAGGTACCACCTATACTGTACCTGTGCAGGTCTTCTAGTCCAACCCCCTGTTCAAGCAGAAAACCTTATACCATTTTAGACCAATGGTTGTTCAATCTCTTCTTAAAATCTTCCAGTACTGCAGCATTCACAGCTCCTGATGGCAAGTTTATTTATTTATTTTATTAGGCTTATATGCCACCCTATCTCCTGAGGGACTCAGGGCAGCTTACAATTAAAACAGTCCCAATACAATTACACAGATGTTAAAGGACATTAAAAACCAAGGTCTCATTTGTCAATTAGAATATTTTAAAAATATATTTAACACCCTCCCTCAGTCCCCATCAGTCCCCATCAGTCCGGGTAGGCTAGTTGGAATAGCCAAGTTTTTAGGTCACAGCGAGGAAGCGGAGGTCAGGAGCCGTCTGGAGCTCAGGGAAGTTGATTCCATAGGGTGGGTGCTCCCACCGAGAAGGCCCTACTCCTGGGCGTCGCCAGTCAACATTGTTGTGCCGATGGCACCTGGAGCAGGCCCTCTCAATGGAGCGCATGCATGGGGGTTGGGAAGGCAGCATGTCTCCGGTATCCATCCTGCCAAAGGGCTTTATAGGTCAATGCCAGCACCTTGAATCTCACTCGGAGGGCAACCGGTAGCCAGTGCAGCTCACGCAGGAGGGGTGTAATATGGGAGTATTGGGAACCTCCCATCACAACCCGCGCTGCCGCATTCTGGACCAGCTGAAGCCTCCCAGTGGTCCTCAAGGGCAGCCCCATGTAAAGAGCATTGCAGTAGTCCAGACAGAAGATAATGAGTGCATGAGTGACTGTACGCAGGGCATCTCGGTCCAGATAGGGACGTAACTGGCGCAGCAGGCAAACCTGAGCGAATGCCCCCCTGGCCACAGCTCCCACCTGTTCCTCCAAACTGAGCCATGTATCCAGGAGGACACCCAACCAGTTGTTCCACTGATTAATGGAATGGAGACTAATCAAGGAGAGAAGCAATCTGGAACTAAGGAGAAATTTCCTAACAGTCGGAAGAATTAGTAATTAGGATGACTTGCCTCCAGAAATTGTGGATGCTCCAACGGTGGCAGTTTTTAAGGAGATTGGACAACCATTAGCCTGAAATGGTGTAGGGCTTCCTGCTTGAGCAGAGGGATGGACTAGAACAGTGGTTGCCAACATGTGGGCCAGGGACCACTGGTGGTAGGTAAGAAAATTTTGGTGGTCAACAGAGAAATGTCACCCCTAAAGCAATTAATCCAGGCTGCGTGGGAACACAAGGCTGCGCCATCCACATGGCCTGCCCACCTGCTGGCCCCCATCCTTTGGCTGAGTGCAAACCTTACCTTGAGTAGAGCCATGCAAGCTGGAACTGGAAGGTAAGACCAACGGCGGGGGAAGGAAATCCACCACGGGGTGGCTTGCTGAAGTTGGTGGGAAAGTCGGTCCCATGTTCCAGAGCTGCAGTAGTCACAGGACTGGCCCTTTGGTCATCCTGGAGCAGCTCCTCCAGTCCATGGCAGGCCGGTGCACCTGGGTGGAACAGCAGCTGCTCCGGGATGACCAAAAGGCCAGTCCTGTAACTACTGCAGCTCTGGAATATGGGACCGACTTTCCCACCAACGTCAGCAAGCCACCATCAGTCAAAATTCATATTAGTGTTCCACGGGATTTAAAATTATGAGTTTGGTGGTCCCTGAGGTCCAAAAGGTTGGTGACCTCTGGACTAGAAGACTTCCAAGGTCCCTTCCAATTCTGTTCTGTTCTGTTCTTGCTTCTTGCTTTTGCATCCTTCCTGGAAGTGGGAGTTCTGGACATCTTAGACGTCACAGTGCACCTAGGAGGTTGGAGAAGCAGCCAAGTGCATCATGAGGCAGACTGCATTCCTCACCCACATGGCTCCTCCTTGTGCTTCCTTGCCTCCACCCAGAGAGGCTTGGCTGCTGGGCATCTCATCAATGGGGGGGATCTCCATCTTGCCCTCCAAAAACCCCACCTAAGAATGAAACCTGCCCCAAATTTGGTTTCCTCTCCTGCAAATCTGGCAGCAGTGCCTTCATCATTTGATATGTATTCTCTGTCAGCTACTGGATTTTTCCCATTCAACCAAAAAGAATGAACTTCTGATCACTGGATGTTTCAAAAGGAATCCTTTATTGAAATGAGATGATTCCAGCAGGATTCAAAGCAAAGTCTAACAGCTTCCAGGCATGCAGTGATAGATAAGAGAAGTTAGGACCCATCCCCTTATTTTGATGTGTATTTTGTCAAACAAAGAACCAACATGTTAATTCCCCCTCCCCTTTTTCTGGGAATGATCTTTTGAAGAGTTTCCCAGGCAGTATCTTCCAGCCCTGGAATTTTTATGGTCCCTTCTCCCCTTGCTGTCTCTTCAAGAGGTGATAGGTTTCTAGACATCTGGTTCCCATCCTCCAGTTGTATATCACGTGCAGATTATACAAATTCAGTATAAGATTTAATATTATTTTATTTTATTTTATTAGACTTGCATGCTGCCCTCTCTCCTTAAGGACTCAGGGCGGCTAACAATATAAAATCCATACAAATTTACAATAAAAAAGAATTAAACTAATTACAAGTCTAAACAATTAAAAGTCAATTAAAATTTAAGACCCCTTAAAAAACAAACACACACCCCTTACTTAGTCCAGACTGGTCTGTTCAAAGAGCCAGGTCTTAAGGTCACGGCAGAAGGAGCGGAGATCGGGGGCCAAACGAAGGCCCAAGGGAAGTTGGCTCCAAAGGGTGGGTGCTCCCACAGAGAAGGCCCTACCCCTGGGCACTGCCAACTGACAGTGTCTGGTCGACGGTATCCCAAGGAGGCCCTGTCTGTGGGAGCGTACCGGGCGATCACAACGCGATGCCAGCAGGAGATGCTCCCACAAGTGCCCCAGACCCAAGCCATGTAGGATTTTATAAGTTGTCACCAATACCTTGAATCTCACCCAGAAGGCAACCAGCAACCAATGCAGGTCATGCAGGAGGGGTGTAATATGGGAGTGTCGGGACACCCCCATCACAACCCACGTGGCCACATTTTGCACCAGCTGCAACCTCCAGGTGGTCCGCAAGGGAAATCCCATGTAGAGGGCATTGCAGTAGTCAAGTTGGGAGGTGACGAGTGCATGAGTAACTGTCCATAGGGCATTTCGGCTCAGGTAAGGGCGCAACTGGTGAACCAGTCGCACCTGGGCAAATGCCCCCCTGGATACAGCTCCCACCTGCTCCTCCAAACTGAGCTGTGCATCCAGGAGGACACCCAGGTTGCGTGCCCTCTCCACGGGGGGCAACACCTCTCCCCCCATGACCAAAGGTGGTATATCCTGAGTAATCCGAGCTGCCGGTATGTACAGCCACTCAGTCTTGGCTGGGTTGAGTCGGAGCCTGTTCCTCCACATCCAGATCTGCACCACATCAAAACAATGGGACATCACAGGGAGTGCATCACTGATGTGGCCCGGGGTGGAGATCTAAAGCTGGGTATCATCTGCATATTGGAGATACCTCACCCCAAAACCACGGATGATCTCACCCAGTGGCTTCATATAGATGTTGAACGGGAGAGGCGAGAGGACTGACCCCTGAGGCACCCCATGTGAGGGGCCTCGGGCTTGACCTCTGCCCCCCTGCCAACACCGATTGCAAGCGGCCCGAGAGGTAGGAGGAGAACCACCATAAAACGGTGCCTCCCACTCCCAATCCCTCGAGCCGCCGCAATAGGATACCATGGTTGATGGTATCAAAAGCCGCTGAGAGGTCTAATAGGACTAGGACAGAGGAGAAACCCCTGTCCCGAGCCCTCCAGGGATCATCCATCAGCCAACCAATGCCGTCTCTGTGCTGTGCCCAGGTCGGAAGCCTGATTGGTATGGATCCAGGTAATCAGCTTCCTCCAGGAACATCGGTAGCTGTTGAACCACCACGCTCTCAACAACCTTCGCTAAAAAGCAAAGGTTGGAGACTGGGTGATAGTTATTCAAAATGACTGGGTCCAAGGCAGGCTTCTTGAGGAGGGGCCTCACCACTGCCTCTTTCAAGGCGGCAGGAAAGGAACCCTCCCCTAAAGAAGCATTTACAACTGCCTGGAACCAGCCATGTGTAACCTCCCTGGAGGCATAAACCAACCAGGAAGGACACGGGTCCAATAAACACATGGTGGAACTCAGCCTCCGCATGATCCTGTCCACTTCATCCAGAGAAACAGGATCAAACCCAACCCAGGTGGTATCGGCCAGACTCACCGCCACCCCGTCCTCCGACCCCTGCCAATCAGAGTCCAAGCCAGCCCAGATCTGAGTGACCTTATCTGTCAGATGTTGGCTAAATTCCTCTGCTCTACCCTGCAAATGGTCCTCCCTCACCTCCTGGTGTAGGAGGGAGCGAGTGACCCAAAACAGGGCAGCCGGACGATCATCCACAGACGCAATGAGGGCAGAGAAGTATGCACACCTCACCACTCTCATCACTACCAGGTAAGTCCTAATATAGGCTCTTAGCTGGGCACGGTCAGATCCAGAGCGGCTCACCCTCCATCTGCTCTCTAGACTCCTTCGACGTTTCATCTCCCAAAGCTCCTCTGAAAACCAGGGAGCTAAACGGGATCTACGGCAAGGGAGGAGTCGCAAGGGGACAACCTGGTCAAGTGCCTCTGAGTCCGCCTGTTGCCTGGCGGACACCAAGGCCTCGGCCGAGCTGTGGACAAGGGAAGTGGGCAGAGACCCCAGTGCCATCTGGAACCTCTCTGGGTCCATCAGGTGCCTGGGGCAGAACCATCTAGCTGGCTCCTCATCCCAGCAGCGTGGGACGGCCTGTTGGAAGACCAGCCACAGGAGATAATGATCCGTCCATGACAGGGGCTGACTAATCAGTGAGCCCCCCCCCAGATCATCATACCACTGCCTCGAGATGAAAACAAGGTCAAGCGTGTTCCCCCCCTTGTGAGTCAGGCCCTGTATCGCTTGGGTCAGGTCCATGGCAGCCATGGAAGCCATGAACTCTCGAGCCAAACCCGATGACTCCCCCAAGGAAGGCAGGTTGAAATCCCCCAAAATTGAAGTCTGGGGAATTCCACCGCCACCCCCGAGAGATTGTTGAGCAGCTCAGGTAGCCATGCAGCTGGGGGACAGGTACATAAGCAACAAGCCCAACTGACCCCCTGGGCCCCATCTCAGGAAGAGAGATTCACACCCATCCATCTGAGGGACAGTGACCTCCCTTCATAACAAGGCCTCCCTGATAACTACGGCCACCCCTCCGCCCCTACCCTGGGCTCATGGTTGGTGAGGCACCTGGAAACCTGGGGGACATAAATCACAGAGAGGGACCCCTCCCTCCAGTCCCAACCAGGTTTCCATGATGCAAGCCAGGTCTGCGGCCTCCTCCTCAATAAGTTCACGGACGAAGGGTGACTTGTTAACCACAGACCTGGCATTCACATACAACAATCTAAGCCCAGGGACCTCATTTCCCAAGTCCCCAGGGGAGCGGGCAGAAACCAGAGAGTCGGAGCGTGCCACCACTTGCAAACAGCGGGGGCGCACTCCCAAACAATGATATGGCTGTTTCCTCCTCTCCTGCCATATCCGATCACCCTAGGAATTGCAATCCCCACCCTATCCCCACAGGCCCCAAGAGGCCCCACACCCAGCCCCTTCGTGCCATGACTCATTTCCGGTCTGGACCAACCCAAAAAAGTTGAAGCCCTCCCACATTGAACCTGAATATATTCAGGTTACATCAAAAAGGATTGCTAATACCAACTCACCCCCCCCCCATCTTCTTCCATTGAAGAATGGCAGATACATGGATCTGACACTCTTTCTGGTCAATCATGGCAGTAGTGGGATTCAAAAAAAAAATTTTAACAATATTTTTTATTATTTTTAGACAAAAATACAAACATAGTATATAATGTGCCAGTAGTTTGTGTCTCATCTTCTCCATCCTCATTAAATACAAAATATTCCATATTTGCAGATTAATTTTTCTTACTACATTTCATATTATCATTCCACAACCATTCCTGGCCAACAAATATACAGTATAGACAGACCATTATTACATTAATACAAACAGACAAAAACATAAGAATTCTTCTTTTGAGAACAGTGTGTGTCCGGACCTTCCCTTTTCCATACAGATATAATTTCAATTTATTTATTCATTTCTTGTATTCTATCCCATTTATCATAACAATTTATACTATTTTCCTTTATTCTCCCTCCCCATATTTTTCACTCAATTATTAATACACTTTTATCTATCACATTTACAATCTTGTGTTTCTTATAAAACATATTTTACCCTATAATTATTACTTCAGAGGATAATACCCCATCTTTTTTTTTAACCAATTATTATTTAACATTTTTATTTCTCCTTTAACATCATTATTTCTATTACCTCTATTTAATAAAGTCTCTATTATCAATCAATTTCTGCTTGGTACATTTATTTTTATTTATTACACTTTTTAATAATGTAAAATAAAAAGGTTATAGATGTATATAGTGGCCAAAAAAGTTATTCCCATTCCAATTCAGTTCAACCATTAATTACCATATCTATCTTGTTCATTCATTCCCATTTAAAATATTTTCATTTTATTACCATTAAGAAAAAAGGAATACACATCATATTAATCCTCTAAAACCTCTAACTTCTACCTATTTCTAATATAATCATATATCTCATGTACCCTTGCAGATTCCTTTAATTTAATTAGTTTATTTAACCATTATCTCGATACCCAAAAAGGTGAATAAATTCTTTGAACTTAGTATACTTCTCTTGTTTCTGTATATCTTGTTTCCATTTACAGCTTCCTCTTTTTTTCCTTCCCCTTTCTCTCTCTTCCCTCGCTGTTCACTTTTCTAACTAATTCTCCCTTCTGAAATCCTGTCTTTTGGTTTTTCTTGTGATATTATAATTATACAAATTATTGCTTCAAATCTTAAATTGTTAACTCTCTTCCCTCTTTTCCCCTCCCCTTTTGCTTTTAACAGTTATTTGATCCCTTAATAGCTTCCTCTTCTTTGTTCCACCCTTCTTGTTCACGATATTTCCTGTTGCATATACTTTAAAACCTCCATTTTATCAATTGCAGTTCTTCTTTGAGTTGTTTAAATAACATTCTTGATTCTTCAGTAGTGACATTTTAAGAGTTTTCCCCTTTCTTTTTAGAAACAATCACATTTAGTCCATTCAAGTATCCCTCATTATTCAGTATTCCAGTATTACAAAAAGGAAAAACTATAATCATTATTATTAATCCTCTATCATATTATAATCTCTATATTGTTTCAACAGTTCTATCTATCTTTATATTCCCAAAATATATTACCAAACTTTTTATCTAACCATTGATAGAACATATTCCATATCTTATAAAACTGCTTTTCTTCTTGGTCCCTAATTTCAAATGTTAATCTACTCATTTCGCACAGTCCAAAATCTTCTTAATCACTTCCTCCTGCATAGGTGTCTTATCATTTCTCCAGTTTTAGCAAATACAATTCTGGCAGCTGTCAATACATTAACAATCAAATATTTCAGTTCTTTGTTGAGTGTCTCTGGTACAATTCCCAACAGAAATATCTCAGGTTTCAAGTCTATATGTTGTTGTGTCATTTTTCCAACCACATGTGGATTTTAGTCCAATATCTTTTAGCATCAACGCAAGTCCACCACATGTGATAGTAGGAGCCAGGTATCTGATGACATTTCCAACACTTATCCAATTTGTCCTTGAACATTCTTGCAATCCTTCTCAGGGATAGGTGCCACCTGTAAAACATCTTATACAAATTTTCTTTATATGCAGTTGACATTGTCATTTTATAATTCTGATCCCACAGTGTTTGCCATCTCTCTAGATCTATCCCATAACCAAAATTTTTCCCCCAAGCAATCAGTTTCCTTAACCTGCTCCTCTTCCATTCTAACTTCTAATAAATGACCATAGTTTTTAATCACTTTTTTCGTTCCCATCAAAATTTTATCTAGTTCAGTTGGTTTTTTATAAATACCTTCAGTCTTAACATCCTCATCATATCTAGATTGTATTTGCAAATATGAAAACCAATTCATTTTATACCTTGTTCTTGTAGTGTTTGCATCGATTTGAGTTCACCCTTTTCATTTAAAATCTCTCCATATCTAACTGTTTGTTCCTTCTTGTATATTATTGAATATGAAAAAGCTTCAATAGTAGATACCCATAATGGAATTTGTATATAATGTTGTTTTCTAGTTTTTCCCAATTTAAAAATAAAGCTTCTAACATAGTGTCTTCTAAAATATCCTTGTTTTTAGTTCCTTATACCATAAGAAAGCATGCCATCCTAGTAATAAATCATGACCCTCTAAAGTTAACAATCTATTATTTCTCAATGTTATCCATTCTTTCACCCACATCAAACTTGCAGCTTGATAATACAATTCCCAGTTTGGTAGTGAATCCCCTCTTAACCTTGCATCTTGTAATAGCTTAAATTTAATTCTTGGCTTTTTGCCCTGCCATATAAATTTTGATGTGATTTTATTTAAATCTTCAAAGTACTCTTTCCCAAGTCTAATTGGGATTGTCTGAAATAAATATAGAATTCTAGGTAATACATTCATCTTAACTGTCGATATTCTACCAATAAGGGATAATTGTATATTTTCCCATCTTTCAAGATCTGTCGCTATCTGCTGTTTAAGTTTTATGTAATTGTCTTCTTTCAAAGTACTGCATCTTGGCGTTATATATATTCCCAAATATTTAACTTTATTTGCAATCTGATCTCTAATAGATCTTCTAAATCTTTCTTGTTTTTGCTAACATATTCTTTGTTAGGATCTTTGTTTTGTCTTTATTAATTTTTAAACCTGCCACCATTCCATATTCTTCTATTTGTTCTATCAACTTAGGTGCTGATTTAAGTGGATCCTCTAGTATGAATACCAAATCGTCTGCAAACGCCTGTAGTTTATATTCTTCTTTTTAATTTTCATTCCTTTTATTTCTTCATCTTCTCTGATAGCTCTATTCAGTACTTCTAGTGTTAAAACAACAGCAGGGCGACAGAGGGCAGCCTTGTCTAGTTCCTTTTCTTATCCCTATAGATTCTGTCAACTCTCCGTTTACCAATATCTTCGCTGTTTGATTATTATATATTGTCTCAATAGCCTGTATAAAGTTTTTCCAAAGCCCATTTGCATCATTTGCAATATCATAAACCACCAGTTCACATTGTCAAATGCTTTTTGAGCATCTAAAACATCAGTGCCATCTGTTTTTCAGGGTGTGCTTCATAATACTCCAAAGTATCTAAAATTATTCTCACATTTTGCTTGATTTGTCATTTTGGCAAAAATCCATTTTGATCCGTGTGGATAAATTCATTTAAATATCTTTTCATTCTTTCTGCCAAGATTGAAGCAAAGATTTTATAATCTGAATTCAATAATGAGATAGGTCTATAATTTTTAACTTGTTGTAGGTCCATTTCTTCTTTAGGTATAAGGGTAATATAAGCTTCCAACCATGTCTCAGGTATTCTCTTTTTTAGTAGCACTTCATTCATCACTTCTAGAAGGGGAGCGCTTAACACTTCCTGGAAGGTCTTGTAAAATTCTGCCAGTAGACCATCTGGACCTGGTGCTTTTCCTGTATTTTGTTTCTTCAAGGCTTCTGTCAATTCCATCATGGTTATGTTCCCTTCTAACATTGTTTCAATGTCTTTAGGTATCTGTGGTAGTCTTGTCTTTTGTAGATACTGTTCAATTTTTTCTTCTAGAATATCTTCTTGAGAGTACAATTTTTCATAGTAGTCTCGAATAATTTTTTTCTTTTCATTCCCATGCTGTATATTCCCTTTTCCATCTATTAATTGGCTAATTTTCTTTGTTTCTCTTTCCTTTCTAATTTTATACACTAGCCATCTTCCTGGCTTATTAGCATTTTCAAAGTAATTCTGTTTAGCGCCTTTAATCTTTTGAGCGACTTCTTCCTTGTCCATTAAAGCCATACAAAATATATTTTTAGGGGCTCCAATTATGAAGAATTAAATTCCAAACAATAAAAAGCCTTGGCAGGAAGCAATATCACTCTTTATTCCATTGCCACTATGCAAAGTCCAGAGCTTAACTAGTGAAAGAGGAAAGATAGCAGCTCCTCTGTTTTTGCCTCTCAAGAAGTCGACTTCTTTTATTTTAAAACTCTCCAAGGTTGCTTCACTCTTCAGTTCTGAACTGCAGGCTCAAAAAAATTCCAAAAGCACCTATCCAGCACTTTCTAATCAACAGAGCCTTGGATACAGTCCTTGCAAGTGTATATGTTTATATAAGATAACGGGTCTCTAGGTAGCAATATTGTATCTTGCAACCAACTTTCACTTCCTTGCCAGATGGGTCCCAAAATATATCACTTCCTGTCTTATTCAAAACAAGAAAGACAGAAAAAAAACCTCGGGTGGCCATTTCGTATATGCAAAAATAAAAAGTAACCAGATCAAAATAACCAAATTACATTAGAGCCCCTAGTGCCAAGAAAAAAAGGAAAAAAGAGACAAAATTCAAAAAGTATAAAAGGTATTCAAGGACTCCCAAGAGGAAAAAGTAAAAGGAAAGTCTTTAAAGCCATAAAAAGAAAGAAGAAACAAAACTCTACTTTCCAACACAATCTCTTCCACCGCCTAGTCCATATCACTCTCAGTTTCACACCATTAGAATTGCTAGGGTGTTCCCAAAGGGTTAACAACAAAATGATCTCACCGACCGACAAACTTCTTCCAATCTCATTCCTCCGGAGCTGTCACAGCTTCTTCAGCCCGATGGCTGCCTCAGCACGTTTCGGGTGAAGGGGCTGTCCTGGATCAACCAGGGACTTTGCGATGTCCCTGAGATCAACAGGAGGTGCCCCCAACTTTCACCAACCCTACGAGTCAGTTTAGATCCCAGGGGACCGTCCCGAAGTGGCAGTATCGGGGTGATCTCAGGGGTCAAGATCACCTCCGTCTCGCAACGACTCCAGCTCCGCCCATCTCCGAGTATCCAAAGTTATTTCTTACTTCTTTGACACACTTTCACTTTTCAGGGGTTTAGGCTTGCAACAAAGTTCCAGTTGAGATATGTTTTAGAATGTATCTTTTCCCAATGTTACAAATCCACACTCAATTCTTTTAAGTCCGGGTGATATCCTCAGTCTCCAGATCTCACCCTCCTTTTACTTTTTCCCCTCTTCCTCTATTGCTTCCTTTCTCTTCTTTTATAGAAAAGAGATCTTAAAGTCTTTCAAAAGGTCTTTATCACTTGGCACTTTATTTTCAGCTATAGAAAAAAGCCTATTAGTGCCCAAGTGTACTTATATCCATTTCTTATGCTTTTCATTTCCCAATATTGCTTGTTATTCGAAGCCATTAACATCAGAGAAGAAGAGAAAAAAAGCGACAAACTGATTTTTCACTTTCTCACGCCGCTTTTAGTATCTTTCTTTTTTTAAGAATTGTTACTGTTTCCCACTGTTCGGTTTTTAAGTGGATGTTTCCATGTCAAGCCCGGTCCACCGCACTTTCTCTTAACAACTTCCTCCTGCACAAACTTGTCCACTTGAGATCTTCTTTGAGGTGGCCATTTCTGGCCACCGCTGCTTGCCTTCGAAAGGGAAAGTCTAGCTGGGGAGGAGAGATGCGGCTCTCCACTGCCCAGCCGACAGCTCCCCCGTCTTCACCACCTCTACAGGGTGGTTTTAACCCTGGAGCCGGACGGCTCAGGGTCTCCGGCAGTGAGCACGGACTGAAACCATGCACAATCGTGGATTTCGCGTCCGTTGCAGAAGAGACTCAAACCGGATATCCAGGATTCAAATTTTTTTACTACCAGTTCTGAGGGCATGGGTTGGTGGGTGTGGCAGGGGAAGGATGCTGTAAAATCTCCAGTCAGAGGTTGTGTGCTGTCCAGCCAGTTTAGAGTTAATGGGATTTGGGATAGGTAGGAATTGAGAGCTGTTCCCTTAACGGAATGCATCATGGTAAATGTAGTTAAGGTATCCTGGGAAATGTAGTCCATGTCATGTGGTCACATCTGTAATCCTGATTGGTCACTAAATTGACCCTTATTGGTTTGAGGGAGGCTCCCTCACTCTAGCCTGAATCCTATACCATGCAGACGCTACAATCATCTTCACAATCATCATCATAAGGATAAGAGTTTAATATCTTTCTACACCATGATTCAGATATGCAAAGGATTGGACATTAAGAAGAACCTCGTCATAACTGTGAGTTGATATGGTGCCTGATGAACCAATAAAAAAGACTTTGTATAGATGCTTTGTGGAGTTGCTCCGTCTGCTTTATACCCATCTAGAGCATAAAGCAGAACAGGTTGTATTTGCCAGTTCTCTGAACTACTCAAAATTTCTGCTACCAGTTCTCCAGAACTGGTCAGAACCTGTTGAATACCACCTCTGAACCACGGGTCCAATTCAGCCTTGCTCCCACCTCTGGGAATTGGACCCTTCCCCACCTGCTGCATCTTTTTCAGGGCTACACATTTGGCAGAGGATGGGTGGCTGAGAGAAGTAAGGACACCATCTTCACTGGGATGGTTGGCATCTGGCTATGGGGCAGGGACCACCATCAGGTGGAAGGACCCTTGGGTGGCAGTTGTGCTCCAGAGCAAATGCTCAGGTGGAAGGGCAACATGGGTCAGAGGGATCCCGGAGCCAGGCCCTCTATCTGGAGGAGACCCATATTTAGCATCTACAGTAAAGAGATACTTGGACTATGGAAAGGCGGCTTTGCAGAGAACAGGTGAGCATCATGATAATAAGTTGCATTAATGGAGAGATACAATCAAGATCAAGTGAGGTACTAATAAAAGCAAAGGTAAAGATTCCCCTTGCACATCTGTGCTAGTCATTTCTGGCTCTAGGGGGCAGTGTTCATCTCCGTTATAAAGCCAAAGAGGCAGTGCTGTCTGAAAAAGTCTCCATGGTCATGTGGCCAGCATGACTAAATGCCAAAGGTGCACAAAACGCTGTTACCTTCCCACCAAGGTGGTCCCTATTTTTCTACTTGCATGTTTACATGCTTTTGAACTGCTAGGTTGGCAGAATCTGGAACATGTAATGGGGGCTCACTCCGTTACGCGGTGCTATGGATTCGAATTGCCGAACTGCCTACCTTTCTGATCGACAAGCTCAGCGTCTTAGCCACTGAGCCACCATGTCCCCTGAGGTACCAACACCACTCTATAAAGCCTTAGTAAGACCACACCTAGAGTACTGCATCCAGTTTTGGTCACCACACTATAAAAAAAGATAGTGAGACTCTAGAAAAAGTGCAGAGAAGAGCAACCAGGATGATTAGGGGACTGGAGACTAAAACCTATAAAGAATGGTTGCAGGAACTGGCCTTGGCTAGTCTAGTGAAGAGAAGGACCAGGGGAGACATGATAGCAGTCTTCCAATATTTGAGGGGCTGCCACAGAGAGGATGGGGGTCAAGCTATTTTCTGAAGCCCCCAAAGGCCAGACAAGGAAAAATGGATGGAAACTGAACAAGGAGAGATTCAACCTGGAAATAAGGAGACAATTTCTGACAGCGAGAACAATCAACCAGTGGAACAGAAGTTGCCCTCGGAAGTTGTGGGAGCTTCATCACTGGAGGCTTTCAAGAAGAGATTGGACAGCCATCTGTCAGAGATGGGGTAGGGTCTCCTGCTTGGGCAGGGGATTGGACTAGATGACCTACAAGGTCCCTTCCAACTCTGATTATCTGTTATCTTCTATAGGGCAGGGGCTGTAACAGAAAAACGCTTTCTGAGAAGTAGGGGTCAATGTTAAACCGAGGAGAGAACTGGCATCTGCCCACCTCATCCGCTCTGGTGGGATGGGCCCCTCAAATAAGGAGGATTGCCTCAGTTGTGGTCGTAAGCCTGTAAAAGGAATTAATAAATGTTTAATTAACACCCCCCACAAACGAGGGGTCAAGATCCTTTGCTGCCAGAGGCACAGAAAACGCATCGTTTCTCCCCTTCCTCGATCACTTTCCAGTGTAAAAAAGACTGTCGAACCCCCTTTCTCGGGGGTTGCAAAGTGATCCAGCCCGAGCATTTCTCCTCCAGGATCTGACGTTGCAAGCGTGGGGGGGGGGGAGGCGCGGGAGGCACAGCTGATTTCCAGGAAAAGAAACCCGGAGCATTTCAGCGGAACTGCTTCGAGATATCTTCGGTTGGAGGCGCATCGCGGCGGGCAGTTGCAGGGCGATGCCGTTGCACCTGGCGCTCCTCTTGTTCTTGGGAGTTCTGCTGGCGTCTATCGGGCAGGGGCGCCTTTGCGGTGAGTTTCTGGTGGAAGGCTTTGCGAGCTGGGGAAGGGCGGGGCGGAAGCAGATTTGGGAAGGGGGGAGCGCGTACCCTGGGCTGGGTCTTTCTGTCCCCCCCTCCGTCCCGAGCTCCTTTCCCCAAAAGGAAATGTGTTTTCCCCCCTTCCTTCGCGGTTCGCCGAGCTTCGTTTGAACGCTTGATTTGGAATCCTTTTACCGTTTAGATGTCTGGGAGTAGGGAAAGTGAAAGTAAAAACAGAAGCGCTTCTTCGCTTCGGAATGTTGTGTGCTC
>CM019149.1:11036329-11132446 GCA_009733165.1 Naja naja
GAGGGGAGGGGCAGGGGGAGGGGCAGGGGTGGGCTGCTGGGGGTTTGCGGGGGTTCGGAAAAGCCCCTAGCTAAGATTCTGCACAGTTTGGAGAATCCCCAAATCCCACTCCTGGCTGGCCCACCACCTCCTCAGGAATCCCCAGAGCAGCCCATTTTGGATGCAGGTAAGTGCAGGGCACGTTCGGAGGCTCAGGGAGGGGGGAAAATGGGCCTCCCAGAAGTGGTGCATGAGGCTGACTAGGCCACGCCCACCATGGCCACACCCACCCAGCAACCGGGCAGAGAACCCATTGCTAAAATTTTTGAAGCCCACCCCCGGGAGGGGGAGATCAGAGTCAGGCCCAAGGAGCTGGCTAGAACCGCCAGGGTGGCAGAAAAGCTGTAGGGGCATCTTAATCAGGATGTGGGCCTGGCCAGATGATTTCAAGGTCAGTCAAAAGAGGCGACAGGTGGGGGGGTGGAAGTGGCTTCTCATCTAGTTTAGAAGCATGAACCTTCCCAAGGAAGAAGGTGTCCTGACCCAACCCTTGTTCCAAGGAAACAAACACAAAACGGAAGTAACAGCAAAACCTTTTAATGATCAAGGCTTGAGTGCAAAAACTTCGTTGCTCCCTGCAAAGAACTTCGGTTTCTCAGCTGGCTTTTATCTCTTAAGGGAGGGGCCATTACTTAGCAGCCTTACTCCCAAGTCACCCATGCTGCTCTTTCCTTTGAGCAGCCCATGCACTGGGCACAGGCTCCTTGGGGACCTCTTCATTGCTGCTGCCAGCCTCCACAATCTCCGAAGGCAGCATTCTACTCCCTGATGGTCCTGGACCCATCCCTGCATCCCACGCAGGCCCCTCATCTGAGTCCTCGCTCTCCGAGACCTCAACTGTCTGCACCTGCTGCTGGCGAACCACAACAGAGGGTGACCCACTTGTTGCGGGAGGGGGAGCTGCTGTGTATCAATAAAATGTTGGAAATGGTGGAGCTGCAGTGCAGATCTCCCTAATTCTCCCTTCTCCTTCTCTAGGTTCTCCTTCGCATTCCCTGTGTTATTCCTACCTGCATCTCTCAGAGCCCAGCCAGGAGCTGTCCCAGTTCTCCATTAGGGGCTACCTGGATGACCAGCCCATCGCTCGCTTTGACAGCCTCACCAAGAAGATGGAGCCCCTGGTGCCCTGGATGGAGGAGGAGGCAGAGAAGGAGGAGACATTTCAGGTCCTTGAGTGGGTGATTGGATCTGACCTGGAGAAGTTATCAAAACTGGACCAGCAGACTGAAGGTGAGCAGGGGCAGTGACCTCTCTGATCTCCAAACAAGGGGTGGGCTTCAAAAATTTTAGCAACAGGTTCTCTGCCCGATTGCTGGGTGGGCGTGGGCATGGTGGGCATGGCCTAGTCGGCCTCCAGTATCGCGGGGGGGTGTTTTTGCCCTCCCCGGGGTCCAGAGGCTTTCCTCAAACTTCTGGGAGGGCGAATGGCCTCCCCGGGCTCTGAACTTCTGGGACTCCCATTTTTCACCCTCCTTGAGTCTCCGCGTGTGGCCTGCACTTACCTGCATTCAAAACAGGCCACATGGGGACTCCTGGGAGGGGCAGGGAGGGGCGGGTGGGGCCAGCCAGGAGTGGGATTTGGGGGGTTCTCCAAACTCTGCAGAATCTTAGCTAGAGGATCTCCTGAACCCCTGCGAACCCACAGCAGCCCACCCCTGCCTCCAAATGCCTGTAGGGGGCATAATGGTGAGGTTGAAAAGGGAAGACACCCCATTCTCCCTGGTTTTCTCCCTCACCTACACATTCTGCGCAGCCTGATAGTAGCCAAACAAAGTTAACTGTAGTAGAAGATGTTTCTTCTTGTGTGATGAAGAGGGAAGAGAGAAATTGTGTTTCTCTCCCCAGGGCAGGAAAGGGGCTATAGTAGAATACTGTGTAAGGCAGGAGTGTCAAACTTGATTTCATTGAGGGCTGCATCAGGGTTCTGCTGGACTTTGGAGCCTGCTGGGTGGGCATGGCCAGGATGGCCATGGGCAGC
Organism: Naja naja; assembly: GCA_009733165.1. Taxonomy (NCBI): domain Eukaryota; kingdom Metazoa; phylum Chordata; class Lepidosauria; order Squamata; family Elapidae; genus Naja; species Naja naja. The sequence goes on from CM019149.1 coordinate 11,038,347, forward strand.
TCAACATCACTTGCTTAAGCTCCATTTTCAGCCGCGGTGGCCTCCTGCAGCCCTCGGCCAGCCAACATGGAGCTCGGGGATGCCATGTGCAACCAACCCTTCCTGGCTCCATTTTAGCCCCCCTGCAACCATCTGCCAGCAAAAATGAAGCTCAGGTAGGCTGTGTGTGGCCTACTCGAACTCCGTTTTCACTGGCAGAGGGCTGCACACAGCCTCCCTGAGCTTCATTTTTACTGGCAGAAGCACCGTGAGCCAGTCCTTCAGTGTTTCCAGGATGACTCAATGGACCAGATTGTCAGAATATTCATGAACTGGCAGAGACATGGTAACAATGTCAGCCAATGAGGGCTGTTTTGGAAACAGAAACTTAAGGGAGGATTCTGGGTGTGGCTTAGCTCTGTGCTCAGCTCTAAAACGAAACTAGTCTGGACTTGTCTGTCTGCTGAAACTGAAACTAAGAACTTACTTACAATCCTCTCTACCACACTGGAAGAATCTGCAGTTGGTATTGTAAATGTACTTCATGTGTCCTTATGTATATAAAGAAGTTAATGAATCCTGCTGAATCAGTGACCTGTGTGTGCTTTTTGGATTTGATTTTCTGCAACAAACTCTGATACAGATCTAAGCACCCCCGCGGGCCGGATCCTTGAGTTTGACAGCCCTGGTCTAAGGAGAGAAATCTTGGATCCTTTTCATTCACACCCATCCTCTCTCGGTCTCTTTCAGGGCTTCACACTTGGCAGGCAGTTTTGGGCTGTGAGCTCAAGGAAGATGGGAGCAAAGGAGGGTTTTTGCATTATGGCTACAATGGGATGGACTTCATCAGCTTCGATAAGGAGCCCCTCAGATGGGTGGCAGCTCAGCCCCAGGCTCAGAAGGTCAAAGAAAAGTGGGAGGTACATCCAGGAGTGTCCCAAAGGAAAAAATTCTACCTGGAGAAAACCTGCATTGAGTGGCTGCAGAGATACCAGTCCTACAAGAAGGAAGCTCCGGAGAGGATCGGTGAGTGGCAAGGGGGTCTCCATTGAGCATGTTTCTGTAGGCTCCCCCTCCCCATATTATTTCTATCCTACACAGCCAAGCCACCCATTGCAGAAAAGAGTCAGGCAGGATCCCACATCACATTTCAGAAGGAAAATAACCTTTAATGCACCCAAAATGACTTCAAAAATAAAGAAACTGAGCAAGAAATTCATACTGAAAGTGTCGTTCTGTTTTCCTGGGGGGGTGGGGAAAATCTTGCAAAACAGAAAAAACGAATATCCTGTGTTTGGGCCAGAAGGAAAAGATCAGTCTGTTCCTGATTTTTATTTATATTTATTTACTGTTTCCTAGTATGATTTGAGTGCTTATTTGTCAGAATATATTCATGAACTGGAATAGAGAATGGTAACAAGGTCAGCCAATGAATAGGCACAGCAACCAAGTCAGCCAATGAGGACTGTTTGGAAACTGAAACTGGAAGTAGCCTAGGCATGGCTCTATATTAAGCTCTGCAGCTCTGAAGCTATTTTAAGCTCTGAGTCTGTCTATTGAAAATGAAAATGTCAGACTTCCAGAAATCCTTCGTTTGAATCAGTAACTCCGAGACCGGCATAATCTCAAAGCTTTATTCAGAACAAAAAAGACTGGTATCATCCGGTGGAATTTCAGTACTGGCATACCTCCCACAAAATTCCACCTACCTCCACCCACTTTCATACCTCATTAATCATGTGAACCAATTAACTTGCATGTACCACATTTTTTCTACTAAAAGTTTTCCATTACATCCTTCCCTCCCAGCACTGATGACAGCAATGAATTTCAGAGCTGACAGAAACTGCTTCCCTCCTCTGCTGTGTGTCTTGCTTGCCTGCTGAACTAAAATGAAACTGATGTCTGTTTCTGAGCTGAAGTTGAGTTGCTGTTTTGCTCTGAACCTGTAATATGTCTGTTTCTGCTTGAGTTTGCTCCATGTTGGAGAAATCTACAACTGGTATTGTAAATTTTACTTTATATGTTTATAAAGAAGTTAAATGAAGCCTTAGCCATCTGTGTTTACTTTTCTGGTGCTGAATTTATGCTGCAATACTCTGTACATTATTGTACTCTATGACTATTATTAAGCCTTGGTGGCTCAGGCTGTTAAATGCCTGCTCTTAAGATCCAGCTGTCTACAATTGCTGTAGGCTCGAATCCCACCAGGCTCAAGGTTGACTCAGCCTTCCATCCTCTCGGGGTAGGTAAATTGAGGACCCAAGATTGTTGGGGGCAATTAGCTGACCTTATAAAAATGCCGCTTAGTAATAAGCAGGCATATACAATGGAATGAAGGCTATTGCTGAGCACACTGGGTTGCATCCCAAAAATTGTAAGCTGCCCTGAGTCTCCGGAGAAGGGCGGCATATAAATGTAATTTAAAAAAAAAGTGTTGTACCTTATGATTCTTGACAAATGTATCTTTTATGTACACTGAGAGCATTTGCACCAAGACATATTCCTTGTGTGTCCAATCACACTTGGCCAATAAAGAATTCTATTTTATTCGATTCGATTCAATTCTATTCTATGACGAAGTTCTTACAACTTCCGAGGGCAAGCTGTTCTATTGGTTGATTGTTCTTACTGTCAGAAAGTTTCTTCTTATTTCCAGGTTGAATCTCTCCTTGTCTGGCCTTCAGATGCCTTGGAGAATAGCTTGACTCCTTCCACTCTGTGGCAGCCCCTCAAATATTGGAAGACTGCTATCGTGTCTCCCCTGGTCCTTCTCTTCACTAGACTAGCCTGGCCCAGTTCATATGTTTTAGCCTCTAGTCCTCTAATCATCTTGGTTGCTCTTCTGTTATCTGGAACAACTTTACCAAATTCAATTGGGGGGGAGGGGTAAATTAAATAAAAACCTCAAGCATTACAATTATGGTGGTCAATTGAAGAGCTTTAAATGGGTTGGACACGACTTCGCAACTAACAACAACAACAACCCCAAATTCTATTTAACCTTTCCAAAAATAAATCTAAAGAGCTTCAATGCCCCATCTTGGAGGCTCCCAGAGGTTCAGAAGAGGAGAGGGGGAGGATGGCCAAATGAGGCCTTCCCTGTGGATTAAATCATCTTGACAGGAACTCTATAAAACCCAGGAACTCTGATGTTGTTTCTTCTGCAGAGCCCCCAGTGGGGAAGGTGAATTCCAAGGTGGTGGATGAGAGGCTGGAGGTTCTCACCTGCCAGGCCTTTGGCTTCTACCCCAAGGAGATCCAGGCCATCTGGACCAGGGATGGAGAGGCCTGTGTCTACGAGACCATCCGTAGGAACGTGGCCCCCCACTCAGATGGGACCTATTATGTCCGGCTCAGCATTGAGATCGATCCTAAGGAGGGGGACCTTTTTCAGTGTCACCTGGAGCATGAGGGCTTGAAGGAGCCCCTGGTCTTGGCCTTGAAGAAAACAGGTGAGAGACTGATGGGGTTGTGACATGCAGAAGAAAACTTTGCATAGAAGTAAATGTTACACCAATTGTTCAAGGGGTGGGGGGATTTTCTGCTGTATTATTTCATCTTTTCAGGTGGTGAGAAGAAAATATAGTTGTGTATTTAGCTGTATGTGAGATGTGATTTCTTTCAGGGGTGTTGGAAGTGGTCACCTAACAGCAAAGGTATGCAGAAATGATGATATATGAGAGGATCGGTTGTGGCTTTTCCTTCTGCCTTTCAAGGCCATTCTCTCTGCCTTCTACAGCAGGGGTCCCCAAACTTGGCAACTTTAAGACTGGTGGACTTCAACTCCCAGAATTCTTAAAGTTGCCAAGTTTGGAGACCTCTGCTCTACAGCCTTGGAGGGGAGGGGCTTCCTTCAGGTGGGGTTTAGGTTTAGGTTTATTTGGACTTATAAGCCGCCCTCTCTCCCGAGGGACTCAGGGCGGCATACATAAAAAAACAGAGAATACAAAAGTTAAAAACAAATTTAAAAATATTAAATCAATGCCAAATAACCTTTCGAATTAAAACCCCGATCCCCTGTCAGTCCAGGCCGAATTGTATGTTGCCGCAGAAGGAGCGGAGATCAGGGGCCAGGTGCAATTCAAGGGGTAGTTGATTCCAGAGGGTGGGCACCCCAAAAGAGAAGGCCCTACTCTTAGGGGCCACCAGCCTACACTGTTTAGCTGACGGTATCCCCAGGAGGCCCCGTCTGTGAGAGCGCACTGGGCAATTGGTATTCATCAACGGAAGGAGACGTTCTTGCAAGTACCCCGGACCCAAGCCATATAGGGCTTTGTAAGTTGTTACCAAAACCTTGAATCTCACATGGAGAGCAACCGGCAACCAATGCAAGTCATGTAGGAGGGGTGTAATATGGGGGCACTGCCTGGAGGGCAATGCAGGTTGGGAAAGGCTTCCACTGCTCAGCATCTCTACTTAGGGAACCTCAGCATCTCTCTAATCAGAACCATGTTTCTCCTCCTTTAGCTAGCATATGGGGGCTTGCTGTGGGAGTTCTAGCTGCCACAACCTTGGGAGCAGGGATTTTCTTCCTGATATGTAAGTGAAACAAACACATCCAATGACACCCCCACCCCTGTGTCTTTCTGTGTTGAGTTGACTGAGAAAGGAAGTGTTGACTGTGTTGACTGAGTTGACTGTTGACTGAGAAAGGAAGAAGCAACTTACGCAGCTATTTTTTCCCATTTCCTGTAAATCTCAGAAGGTCCCACCTTCCTCTTGACCGGGAAGAAGTCCCTTTAGCTTGAATAGATTTACTTCAAAAGAGCAAGTATCAGGAACTCCGGAATCAAAGAAAAGTCTCTTAAATGATCTGGGAAGTGCTAATCCTGGCCTTGAAGAAGATCAGGGAAGATCAAGTGAAATAGAATAGAATTAGAATTCTTTATTGGCCAAGGGTGATTGGACACATGAGGAATTTGTCTTCGGTGCAAATGCTCTCAGTGTACATAAAAGAAAAGATACATTCGTCAAGAGTCAAGAATCCTAAGGTACAACATTTAATAATAGTCGTAGGGTTATATAGTCATAGGGTATATAGCCGTGATGGTGAACTTATGGGAGAGCCATTTGTGCTGGCACGCGAGCTGCAGGCAAACTTACCTCACTGCTCATGCGCGTGCCTCACAGCTGATTTTTGGCCTGTTTGAGGCCTTTTTCAGCCTCCCAGAGGGTTGAGGAAAGCCTTTGCAGGCTGAAAAATAGAGGCCCATTTTGTCACTTCCTATTTCCGGAAATACCGGAAGTGACGAAACAGGCCCATTTTTCGGCCTGCAAAGGCTGCAGAAGTTTTCCTCAAGGCCGAAAAAGGTCTCAAACAGGCCTTCTGGGTGCTGGCATATGAGTACGCACGTAAAATTTTGGCACACGAGCCCAAAGAGGTTAGCCACCACTGGTATATAGTATATAGAATGTAGTCATAGGGTACAATAAGCAATCAAATCATACTAGGAAACAGTCAATAAAATCATTAGGATACAAGCAACAAGGTTACAGTCATACAGTCACAAGTGGCAAGCAAGCAAGACATGAAGAAAAAGGAAATAGCAAAGACTGTTGCTTAATTCATGATGATTTTTAGTACAAGTCAAGTACGATTTAGTATTATTGGGAAGAGCCCTGCTTGACGACGCATCGATGAAGCTTTGAATGGTGTCATCAGTGGTGGAAAAACAGCATTGAGATATCATATTACTCTATTAGGAGTAAGAAGATTTTCGACTTGATTATTCCTCAATATTCTCCCTAGTCAGCCAACAATTTTGCCCTTCAATAACAAATAGATTCAGGCACAAATAGATCTTTAAGATGCTGCACCTGAATCCATGGTGGCGTAGTGGTAAGAATGCAGTATTGAAGGCTGACTCTGCCCACTGCCAGCAGTTTGATTCTGAACAGGGATCAAAGTTGACTCAGCCTTCCATCCTTCCGAGGAGGGTAAAATGAGGAGCCAGATTGTTGGGGGCAAGATCAGAGGTGGTATTCAGCAGGTTCAACTGGATCTGCTCCAGTGATGGAATTCAAAACATTTTACTACCAGTTCTATGGGCGTGGCTTGGTGGGTGTGGCATAGCTTGGTGGGTGTGGTGTGGTTTGGTGGGCGTGGCAGAGGAAGGATACTGCAAAATCCCATTCCCTCCCCACCCCACAAACCTGCTTTCCAGCTCTGTTCTCCTGTGCAGGGCAACAAAAGGAGACCCAGCCGATCAGCTGGTACTCGGGAGGCAGAGAATAGATGGGGGAGGGGCCAGTCAGAGGAGGTATTTGCCGGTTCTCTGAACTACTCAAAATTTCCGCTGCCGGTTCTCCAGAACTGGTCAGAACCTGCTGAATACCACCTCTGCCCTGCTGCCATCTATTCTCTGCCTCCCATTGAGTCCCAGCTGATTGGCTGGGTCTTATTTGGTTGTCCTGCACAGGAGAATGGAGCTGGAAAGTAGGTTAGTGGGGTGGGATGGGAATGGTTTTGCAGTATCCTTCCCCTGCCACGCCCACCAAGCCACACCCACAGAACCGGTAGTAAAAAAAAAATTGTATCCCACCACTGGGCAAGATGTTGATGCTGTATAAACCACTTAGAGAAAGCTGTAAAGTGGTATATAAGTGCTATGGTTATTGCTATTGTACCGCCTGGGTCCTTTGGGGTCTTCAGCTTAAATCCATCCCAGGCAGGAGCTGCTGCCCCATAAATAAACAAGCCTTCTTCTCTTTTTGCCATTTATCAGGCTGGAGGTGCATGAAAAAACGCCATCAAGAACACACCACTTCCTCTGTTCGCCCATTCTCCAGAAATGGTTGCTTCTCCCATGAGAGTATAGAAGATGAGATTCAACAAGTGAGCCTGACTAATGCTGAAGTCTATTTATGAGACAAAACTCTGAGCTTCGTAAATATCTGGGAGCTGAGACCATCTGGCTTGTTGAAGTGGGGGGGTGTACCCTCTAAATCAGGGGTCCCCAACCCTGCTCTCCTCCCCAGGTCACAGCTCACTACCGGGCCACGACCTGTTTGAAATCAGGCCGCATGAGCAATGGGTAAGTGCGCACACCTGCAAAACTCCACTTGTGCGAGCGGTGGGCGCCAGAGCGGAGGGTATTTGTGTTCACTCACAAACCTGCACGCACCCAAATTTGCACAAATGGAACTTCATGTGCGAGCACTGCTCAGAGTTTTGCAGTGTAAATTCAGCGCCAGAAAAATAATGCTTCATTTAACATCTTTATAAACATATTAAGTAAATTTTACAATACCAGATTTCTCCAACACAGAGTAAACTCAAACAGAAGTAGACATGTTATAAGTGCAGAGCAGAACAGCAAGTCAGGATCTCAGAAACAGACATCAGTTTCTCTTTAGTTCAGCAGGCAAGCAAGAGACAGAAGAGAGAAGCAGTTTCATTTTCAATAGACAGACTCAGAGCTTAACATAGCTTCAGAGCTGCAGAGCTTAATATTAGAGCCACGCCTAAGCTACTTCTAGTTTCAGTTTCCAAACAGTCTTCATTGGCTGGCTTAGTTGCTATGCCTATCATTGGCTGACCTTGTTACCATGCTGTATTCCAATTCATGAATATACTCTGACAAGCACTCTTGCACGAGTGGAGCTTCATGCGTGGGCACAAATGGCCTCTGCTCCAGTGACCTCTGTTCACACGAGCGGAGCTTCACACGCAAGCACACATGCCCACCACTTGCATGAGTGGAGCTTTGCACATGAGTGCAAGCACCCTCTGCTCACAGGAATGGAGCTGTGCACGCATGTGCTCCTGCCACTCACACACACCCCACGCACGGGGCTGGGCTGCCATGTTGGGGATTGCTGCTTTGATGGTGGTCTTCCTGGGGTTCTTATGGGGCTCAGCCTCTCCTGTCTAATCAGCTGTTCTGTAGGAAGGTCTGCACATGCACGCACAATCCCCGCAGGCACACTGCGCATCTCCGCATGCATGCACATCTCCCATGCACCCCCGGTCCCTGTGCATGCGCACAAGATACCCGACAATCAGCTGTCGGGCAGCGGCATGCGTACATACACAGTGGGGCTCTTCCGAGAGACCTCTTGTGTGCCGGCAGAAGTGGCTCTGCATGCCATTTCCAAGACACGTGCCATAGATTCGCCAACATGGCTCTATATTAAGCTCTGCAGCTCTGAAGCTATATTAAGCTTTGAGTCTGTCTATTGAAAATGAAACTGCTTCTCTCCTCTGCTGTGTGTCTTGCTTGCCTGCTGAAGTTGAGTTGCTGTTCTGCTCTGAACCTGTAACATGTCTGCTTCTGTTTGAGTTTGCTCCCTGTTAGAGAAATCTACAACTGGTATTGTAAAATTTACTTTATGTGTTTATAAAGAAGTTAAATGAAGCCTCAGTCATCTGTGCTTACTTTTCTGGTGCTGAATTTACGTTGCAATACTCTGAACACTTTTCACAGCAGCTGGAACTAAAATGGATGTGCCCCACACATACTTATTTAGTTGGATTTTTTTTTCCTAAACAGGCAGCTGTTGTCGACTGCCAAACCCCTCAAAAGGTAAAGATCCTGTTTTCAGAGGAAGCTGAAGAACAGGTCAAGAAGCAACATGGACAGCTCTCATGGATTTAGAAGAGGCCTCCTTCAAGAAGTTGTATTGATTTCCATAAATGGAACCCCATTTTGATATCCAAAATCTGGATATCTGGAGAACACAGAAATTAAAAATGGCTGGTGGATTCATTTTGATGGATCCACCATTAGTGTCAGTTGCCATTGAGCCAGTTGCCTAGCGAAGTATGTCAAGTACACTTTAGGTCAGATAATAGCCCAAGACTGCTTTTTAATTTTTTCACGGCAATTTGCTTTGCTCACAACTTGGGTTAGGAACAAAAGGAGGCCTGTGTGTATATGGGGCCTTATATTGTTATTTCAGGATAGGCAATCCAATAGCCAGACATTACAAGATCCTTTACATCAGGGGTCTTCGAACTTGACAGCTTTAAGACTTGTGGACTTCAACTCCCAGAATTCTTCAGGTAACAGGACCGCAGGAGGAATTCTGGGAATTGAAGTCCACAAGTCTTAAAGCTGTCAAGTTTTGAAGATCCCTGCTTTACATCAAGGACCTGTACACAGGTGAGAAAGAGGGCTGAGAAAATATCTATCAACCCTTCATATCCTGGACATGAACTGTTTCAACTCCGCCCCTAGGATGCTGCTATAGGGCACTGCATGCCAAGACAACCAGACACAGGGATGGTTTCTGCCTTTGTGCCATCACTCTGCTGAACACCTAATTCCCACAGAGCTGTCTTATGCCTGAGGATATTTACCCATGTAGCAGGGCTGTGTTCTATTATCCATTTCATTTTTTTACTATCTCCTATGATTGGTGTCAGTATTATGATTATACTAGTTTGTTGTTGGTATGTACAAATCTTAGTCAGAATAGAGCTGGAAGGGACTTTGGAGGTCTTCTAACCCAACCCCTTCTAGCTCAGCAGGAGACCCTATACCAGGGGTCAGCAACCCACGGCTCTGGAGCCGCATGTGGCTCTTTCATCCCTCTGCTGCGGGTCCCTGTCGGCTGATCCCACCACTGGATGGCCCCACCCCCTCCTCTCCCAGTCACTCCTCACCTGGCCTGAGAAGGTAAGGACAATGGTGGGGGGTGGAGACTTGCTCCACATTCCAAGCAGGAGCAAAGCGCCCCTGTACTTGCCTTTGCACTGCAACAGCATTCCACCTTCGACACAGTACATTTGTGCCCCAAGCAGCTCTTGCCTCCTGCTGCTTTGGGCTTGGAGCTGTAAGCTGCTGTTGCCATATCTATGGCCTGCCAGTTGCTCTCACAGGGCCTTGCACAGCACAGTGAAATTTAGCGTGCTTCACAGTGGGAGAGGCAGAGTCTCATCCTCCTCCTGGAGCCCATTATGACGCGGAGCCACAATGCGACCCTGCCCCACTCACCCCTGGCAACAGCAGTGGCGTAAGAGAGACAAGACACACACAGAGAGAGAGACAGACAGACAGACAGAGACACAGAGAGAGAGAGACAGAGGTACAGAGACAGAGAGACAAGAGACACAGAGAGAGACAAAGACAAACAAGAGACGAGACACACACACAGAGAGACAGACAGACAGACAGACAGAGACAGAGAGACAGAGGTACAGAGACAGACGAGACAGAGAGACAGAGAGACAAACAGGTAGACAGAAACAAGAGACACAGACAGACAGACATACAGAGACACACAGAGACACAGAGGTAAAGAGACAGAACGACAAGAGACACAGAGAGACAGAGAGACAAAGACAGGTAGAGAGACAAAGAGAAACGAGACGAGACACAGACAGAGAGAGACACACACAGAGAGACAGAGGTAGAGAGACAGACGAGACACAGAGACAAAGACAGTAGAGAGACAAAGAGAAACGAGACAAGACACAGAGAGAAAGAGAGACAGAGACAGAGACAGACAGAGAGAGAGAGACAAACACAGAGACAGAGTGGGAGAGAGGGAGAGAGAGAAAAAGGTGAACAACACACCCGAGGCCAGGTGACCAGATTTTAACATTGGTAAAGTGGGACACCATTGATGGGGGGGGGGTGTTCTTGATTAAAATTTCAGTCTATATGAAACAGTTCTTGCTTAAGGCAGAACCTCCCTCCTTCCCCCTCCCCTTAAAAAAAAGACGCGGGCAAGCCACCTTGAAAAAAAGAGCCTCCGGCACAAATTAAAAAAACATGCAGTGGCAGAAATGCCAGGTTGAAGGTAGTACACAATATATTTGGGTATAAGTTATTGTTAGAATGTATATAGGATTGCTATGTAAAGATTGTTGAGGCGACGTGGAAGGAATACAAGACACGCAAACATAGTTCATGAGGGAAGGCACCCTGAGGTCGTGCCTCGAGCCTCTTTTATTAGGCAAGATCGGATCAAGAAGACCCCTGTGTCACAAACTGATTGGGTCTTTGATGGCTTGAGAAGGAGCATGTTTACCCAAGGCAGGAGATTATCAGTGACTGTCACATAGGCATCTTAGCCGGACCAGAGAGGTTGATTATTTACCAAGACTGCGAGGAAAACTTATTCGAATGTGGGGGTTCGTGGGTCATCCCAGCCATGGGTGGTTTGCCAGCTCCAGGCTAGTTTTCCCTACAAAGATGACCACAGGTAGTCGTTAAGGAACAATATACTATTAATGTTTTGATGTTGTATGTTTGTGTGTTTGATGTTTTGTCTTTTTAATATAATAAAAGTTAATAAAGTTTTTTAAAAAAGAAATTATATAGGCACGAGACCAAGAGACAATGGTTAAAGATATGGAAGATGGGGGATTCCACATGGAAATGTACTTTGGTATTTTAGAACATAGATACATAGGTTAGGGAGCTTTGGAATTAAAGGTTTACTGGGAATTATTGTTAAAAATAAGCAAATAATTTAACTGGAATAGAAATGGAAATAAGACTTTATTATAAGAATTCTATTTAAGACACAGTTATGTGGTGAGGAAAGTGAATGTGGAGTAAGAGAAGCCAAAATGATTATATTGTTATTAATTTTATATTTTATTTATTTATTTATTAGTTCGACTTATATGTTTCTCTCCCAAAGGACTCGGGGTGGCTCACAGCTAAAAACACAATACTAACAATAAATTACCTAAAAAATATATTAAACAAATTGTGTAATTAACATTAAAACCCCAAAATTAAAATAAACAACCCCAAAGAGTCAGCACAGCCCAGATTGTAAAAACAGCCAGGTTTTTAACTTGTGGCAGAAAGCTGGAGCTGGAGCTAAGAAGATCCCATAAAGCCTGCCACAGAGGTGTGGTGAGCCAAACATTTGAGTTATTAATTTTATATAATGGACTAAATGGCAATGAAATAAAAAAATATAATTTGCCATATGTGTAACTGGAAGAATAAAGAGTATGAAAATTAAACATGATTATATTAAATAAGAATTTAAAATAAATTATATAATTAGTAAGGTGATGAAGAAAATGAATAGAGAGCATGGAAATCAAAAATTATATTGTTATTAATATTTACAATTGGTTTATTATATAAATGCTTTTGGAATAAACATAAGATTTATTATGTAATAGGGAAAGAACACCATGTGGGACCTGATTGGGGGAAAAAGAAATACATGCATATATAATAGTAAGGAGATCATTATGGTTAATACAGGATGTAGTAACTAAAAATGGCTATATTAATACGTGTTTTTTATTATTTTTTAATTTCTTATATATTGGGTTTAATGGAATAAAAAGGGGAGAATATATAAAATAAAAATAGGTGGCAAGATTATATTGACAATGAAAGGGGATAAATACTGGATAACATATTTTAGGATGACACTTTTTTTCTGTCCGGAAATGATGGATGAAATAACATGAAGTGATAAAACATATTAAAACAAAAATGGAATAGGTAATGATATGGTATGAAACTGGATAAGAAAGCTGAAAATGTAAACCTGGCATCACATTGTTCACTCAAAGAAATGTTTAAAGAATTAAAAAAATGGGGATATAATTATTTTGGCTTGGGCAAATACACTCATGTATGCACGCATATGAGCACAGAAACACACACCTATGAATGCATGCAGACAATCTATGCGTATCCCGGTGTGCAAAATGTCCCAAAGTGCATTCACTCAAATTCTTTGATCTAAATTCAGAAAGAGGGGCGGACGGGACGCTAATAGAGGAAATGGTGCCCAACTCCTAGTCGAGACACAAAGCATCCGTTTTGCCCACGAAGACCCTCGCTTGCCAGGAAAACCCCAGGTCAACCAAGTCACAAGGAATCAACAGGGACGTGGAAGCTGGTGTTTAAAATGCGGGTTTAAGAAATATGATTTTTTTTTTAATCTCCCAGCAGAAAATCACAGGCAGAATTCTTTTTAAGTCGTGCAGCCCCAGAGGAATATAATTCGGGGAGGGGAAGAATATGCAGCAGCAGCAGCCAACACGTTTCAGCCACGCTGCTTCCTCTTCTGCTTCCCTGCCGTGGAGGAACCCAAAGGGCCCGACTTGCTCCCAGCTTCTCCTCCGATCTGTCCTCCACTCACCTCCCAGGAGCCACTTCAACCCTCCAAACAGCACAAGAGGCTCCGCCGACTCAATCATCCTCCCGTGGGTGATGAGCCGGAAGAGGAAGTTCCTCTGCCCTTCGCCTACTCGGCTCTCTCTACATCCTATCTAGCAATTCACTAATCTATCGTTTCAAGCCGTTAAACCTCAGCCTCTGCTCGTTTCCTAGAATAGCTCAGTCGCCGCTTTACCGTGTTGTTTCTCTGTAGCGCGCCATCTAGCGACATAAGGCGGAAGAACGGTCTAGTTCTACCTTAAGGCGTTTGAAAATGTTCTCACTGATTCCGGGCTTCCTTAAGTGCCATCAAGTGAAGCCCCACCCAGAAGTTGGAACTTTCATGCATTCTTTCTGAAAAATCGGGACTTTTTAAAAACCACGCGGGACGCGGGACAAATTGTGAAAACTCTGGACTGTCCCGCCAAAAGCGGGACGTCTGGTCACCTTAGCGTTGTCCAAATGTTGGACTAAGAAGGTGAGTGCTGGTATTACTCATTAGAAGGGAAGAGGCTCCTTGCGACAGAGTAGCATCACCAACCTCCATTGCGCCTCCCTCCGTTCAGTCCTACAGTGGTGTAGGAGGCAGGTTCTCCTCATTTGTGCTGATCACCTCCAGCTGCAATCCTTCTCCGTCCTGGGCTTCTGGCTGGGTCTGCGTCTCTCCCCTTTCCTCTCCAGCCAGGTGCTCCTCCAGTTGTTCCTCTGAAGGACCCTCTGAGGTTCCCAGCCTCGCTGCTTCCTCCAGCCTATCCATTCCTGGTTTGGCATCTTCCAGAAGTTCCTCCAAGCCTCCCTCTGAAATCTCCAGAGCTGACCCTTCCACATTGTCTGAACTGACACTTGGGGAAGCCGTCAGAGGTGTTTTCTCTCCTTCCCTTAGCTCTGTCTTCTGGCCACAGCAACCCTGTGGGGAAGGAAGCAACCAAAGAAGAGAAAGGTTTGCACTGCCCCTCCATACGAACAGGTCCTCTCCAAGAGAGGGATCTTCTAGGAAGGGCTCATCCCTTCTCTCCCCAGTGTTTCCTTCCTCTTGTCTCTCTTATACCTCCAGCTCATCATCATCAAGACGCCTTTATCCTAGATGGCCTCCCCCATGTTTTCCAGCTCACCATCTCTTTCTCCCATTTCCCTTCCTGGACAGAAGCCCCACATTTTCCCAGGGTGCCCCACTTCCTGCTCCTTTCCTGTCTCACTCTCCTTCGTTGGAGCTGGAGGGCCAGAGAAGCTGAGCTTTGACTGAGTTTCCCTTGTACAGCAACCAGATCAAAGGGTCCCCAAGAGGAGGGGCTGAGCCCCAGAGGAGCCTCAGACACCCCACCATCCCTCCATGGCTGCCTTGGGAAGACTTTCAGGATGAATTCCCCACCCCAACCATCCTGAAGGTGTTGGCTCTCAGGTATTTACCAAGCCCCAAGTTTTGTCTCTTAAATAGACTTCAGCAACAGGGAGGGCTCACCGCTGATGTCATTTTGGGTGGGAGCATCGCCTGTGATTGATTTTCATCTTCAGTGCCATAAGTAGGGGAAGAACAAAGTCTTGCTGAAGGAAGGTGATCAAGGCAAGTTGTCATTTGGAGATTTCTCCTGTACTTCAGACAGTAACCTGACAGATGGAGAGAAGATAGCTAGTTTATTTCTGGGGCAGCAGCTCTTGCCTGTGATGGATCTAAGCTGAAGATCCCGAAGGGCCCAGGTGGTAAAACTGTCTGAATATATAACTCAGCATCTTGATTTGCTTATTATGAAGGAAAGGCAAAATCGTTGGCTGTCTAGAGGTGCTAACCACGGGGAATTGGAAGGGACATTCCTGGGAGTTATTGAGAAATGACCAAGTTGAAACTGTCTTATAGGACATCATAGTCCTGTTTCTACACCACCACTGAAGCCATTCAAAGAAGACCAGCAGGGCTGTTCCCAGTAGGGTTTCTACTACATCATCAATGACTTTTATTCAATGATGCTACACCTCTGGGAATTCTGTCATTGGTACAAGACAGATGACACTCTCTCATGTGTGTTTTGATTTATACTCCAAAACCCCAATCCCGACCTTTCCTGTTAGGAACTTGGCCACCATCAATTACTTTTAAGCAAGGATGTTAAACTTTGGGGAATTGGTACAAGGCAGAGGGTATTCCCCACATAATCCAAACATGGTAGTTCTTAATCCAACTCTCGCATCATTTGTTTTGATTTCTACTCCAAAAACCCCAATCCCAACCTAGCCAGACCAAAGAACTGGCAACCTTGTCTGGTCTTGAAAAGCTAAGGTAGGTCTTGACTGGTTTAGCACTTGCATCTGAGACTAGCTGGCATGCAAGACAAATCACAAGCAAGGTCCATCCTGGAAGAAGGAAATTGTTAAGATATTAGGATTTAAGGACTGGCCAGCTGTGAATAGCTGCCAGATGTAGGCTGATGTAACAAGAGTGATTCAGTATAGTATGGGTATTTCCCTTTAAGACTGGAGAGTAAAGATTCCTTTAAGAGGTGTGTATATAAAAGGCAGCCATTAGAGGGCGTGATTCTTTTCCAAGGCAGTAATTGTCTTGAATCAAACAGTGCATTTGGAAATTATTATTATTATTATTATTATTATTATTATTATTATTATTAACTCTGTAGTGTCATTGTGAAGTGGTGTTTGAGGCACTCTGCTGGAGTAGCTTTCAAATTTCATTGTATTTGTGGAATGCAATGACAATAAAGGTATTCTATTCTATTCTTTCCTTGTGGCCAGTATTCAGCGAAGAAGTTCTCCATGTGTTAGGAAGAAGAAAGCTTGCTTGTAAAGGTATTTTGACTAACGTGTATATTATCTATATATACCTGTTGTATATTAAACCACTGTTACTGTGTAAGTCTCTGTGTGCTGTGTGTTGCTCCTGGGTTGTCTCATAAAGGTAGTGATGCTGCCAAACGCTCTGACAGAAATGGTACAATTTCTGAGAAAATATCATGGATGTGTATTGACTCACACTTGGGGAAGCTCAACTGAGGAAATACTTCCCACATCTCATGTCTCTTGCTCTGAGTAGGAGCAGAAGAAGCAGCAGCTCCTTTTACCGCTGGACCTTCCTTCCTGTTTTTGTCTGTCCCCAGGTATAATTGCAAGCAAAGTTTTTTGGGTTTTTAAAGCACTTTCCAGATCATTTTATGGGACTTTTCTTTGATTCCTGAGCCCCTGATATTTGTACCTCTGAAGCACTGGTGAGATTCAAAAAAAATTATTACCAGTTCTGTGAGTGTGGCTTGGTGGGCATGGCATGGTGGGCATAGCTTGGTGGGCATGGCAGGGGAAGGTTACTGCAAAATCCCCATTCCCTCCCCACCCCACTAACCTGCTTTCCAGCTCTGTTCTCCTGTGCAGGGCAACCAAAGAAGACCCAGCCAATCAGCTGGGACTTGGGAGGCAGGGAATAGATGGGGGGCGGGGCCAGTCAGAGTTGGTATTTGCTGGTTCTCTGAACTACTCAAATTTTCTGCTACCGGTTCTCCAGAACTGGTCAGAACCTGCTGAATACCACCTCTGCTGTGAAGGAAGTCTATTAAGGACAAAGAAACTTCCTCCCAGACAACAGGAAGGTGGAACCTTCTGAGATTTATGGGAAGTAGAAAAATGGCTGCCTAGTTTCTTCTTCCTTTCTGACTCTCATTCAAAATGCTGCTTGTGGGGAAGGGTTTTGTGGGGATCCTGGCTATAACTCTCAGGGAGACTCTCTCCCACCCATATGACCTCAATCAGCACAGAAAGACACAGGATTGGGGGGGGGTGTCAATGTATGCATTTCACTTACTGATCAGCAAGAGAGTCACAAATGCCAAGATGATGATAAACACCGTTCCCATCCAAACAAATGACAAGATACCTAAAGAAAAAGAAACATGGTTCTGATTAGACAGATCCTGATTTCCCTGACATGGAGATGCTGAGCAATGGAAGCATTTCCCAACCTGAACTGGCCTCCAGGCAGTGTCTCCACCTGAAGGAAGCCCCTCTCCCTCTGAGGCTAAAGAGGGCGGAGCAAATGGCCTTGAAGGAGCAAAAAAACAGCCACAACCAAGGCAGCAGTCAGATAAGGAAGAGATTTCAGCCTGGGCCAAGAAATCAGCTGAAGTACATGTGTCAAACAGGCCCTTGTCTACTTCACCTGAAGATAAATGGAAGGAGTCAGAAGCATTTTTAGATTGTACCTGACATTGGTTTCTTATTGTGGTCTAACTTGTTGGCAGTGGTGGGATTCAAAAATTTTTACTACTGGTTCTGTGGGCATGGCAGGGGAAGGATACTGTAAAATCTGCATTCCCACCCCACTCCTGGGGGAAAGTTAATGCAAAATCCCATTCCCTTCCCACCTCACTAACCTGCTTTCCAGCTCCGGTCTCCTCTGCAGGGCAACCAAAGAAGACCCAGATGATCAGCTGGAACTCAGGAGACAGAGAATAGATGGGGGTGGGGCCAGTCAGAGGTGGTATTCCGAACTACTCAAAATTTCCGCTACCGGTTCTCCAGAACTGGTCAGAACCTGCTGAATAGCACCCCTGCTTGTTGGGCTGGCAAAGGGCCAACTTCCCCTGCTGAAAAGGGCATTGATCCATCCAAACAATGGTGAACAATCTACTTCTACATTTATTTTTATTAATGTATAGTATTTAATAAATTTATATGCAACCCATTGTGGGGATTCAATAACCAGTCATTTCAGGGTCCAAAGATGTCTGACCACATACGTGGTATTTATTACTTTTATACCATTTTTACAAGCAGAAAAGAACAGCATAGATACAGCATTGGGATTGGAGAATAGATCCACATGGGTGAAACCCCTCAATCACATTGGCATAACCCCTCAACCAATCCTTGAAGTTAGTGGTGATGTTAGTAAATGATATCACCTGTACACCTGGAAACTCAGAGACATCCCATCCCCATCCCAACAGATAAGAGAATGAATAGAAGATGAGCTCATGGGATAGCAAAAGAGGCCCCCTCCACCAGGCTGCAGTGTGCTGCCAGCTACTAGTGTCATCCAGGGAAACTCAGTGGCCACCACAACCCATCACATCAAGAGGTGATATATTGCAAATGCCTCTTACCTGTTTCTTCCTTGAAAGCCAAGACCAGGGGCTCCTGCAAGCCTTTGTGCTCCAAATGACACTGAAAGCGGTCCCTCTCCTTGGGGTCGATGTCAATGCTGAGCCGGACAAAGTAGGTCCCGTCTGAGTTGGGAGCCATGTTCCTATGGAGGGTCTCATACTTCCAGACCTCTCCGTCCCTGGTCCAGGTGGCCTGAATCTCCTTGTGGTAGAAGCCAAAGGCCTGGCAGGTGAGGACCTCCAGGCTGTCATCCACCTCCTTGTGGGTCAACTTCCCCACTGGAGGCTCTGCGGAGAAAGGAACACCTGAGTTCCAGGGATTTCTAGATTTCCTGTCAAGGCGATTTAATAACAGGGAAGGCCTCTATTGGCCATCTTCTCCCTCTGCTCCCTCACCTCTCCTGAACTCTGGGACATAGAACTCTTTACATTAATTTTTGAAAGGGACACATAGACTTTGGGGTAAAGTCCTCACTCTGACCAAAGTAATTGTAATACTTGGGCTTTGAGCTCAGTTTTGACATCCTAAATTGAATTTGTTAGAGATTGCATCAGAAATTCAAATCCAGAAAGCACACACAGATGACTGATTCAGCAGGATTCATTAACTTCTTTACATACATAATAATATGAGTAAAATGTACAATACCAAGAGTAGATTCTTCCAAATGTGGCAGTGGTGGGATTCAAACTGTTTTACTACCGGTTCTGTGAGTGGGGCTTATTTGGTGGGCATGGCTTGGTGGTCATGTGACTGGGTGGGTGTGGCCAATTCAATGTCACTCACATCAAAGGGTGCCTCGCCTGGCCCCTCCCCTCCCAGCCATTCCTTGTCACACCCAATCTCAAAGTATCTATAGTTCTGTAAAAATGTTCACCTTTTTTGACTTTATTATCTACGTATTATAGATGTACTTTCATGGACCACTGAAAGGAGGAAATGGCTCACATGCTTTGCTCAAGAGTGTGATAGGCAAAAGTTAAAAGCAAAATACAAGCAGCAGCTTCAGACCTTGGAGCAGATTAGTTTCAGTTTAGAGCTAAGAGCACAGACCAGAGCCACATCCAGGCTACTTCTAATTTCACTTTCCAATTCAGCTCCCATTGACTGGTCTGTTTACATGCCTATTCATTGGCTGACTTAGTTACTAAGCTCTATTCCAGTTCATGAATATACTCTGACAGAATTTGTTCAAGTTGCTCCAGATGGAAATTGGGAAGAGAAACAACTTTTGGTTCTGCCCTAAATGCAGGATGTAAACATTAGATTTCCTCATGAAAACAGGATTGGACCTCAGCCTTAATATCTTGCTCCGTTGGTTTCCTTTTTCCGCAGAATAATTTTTTTGGAGTAAGGGGGGAGCAGCTTGAAGATTATTTTCCCTACTATAGTTTGGCAAGTGCCCCTAGTTTGTTTTGGTAAATTCCCAGTTCTCTCTCTGCCAGGCATGTGAAAGGGTGAGTTGGCTGTGTAGGGCAGAAAACATGAGGAGGGGAAGATGAGGAGGCCTAGAAAAAAAATTGCACAACCTGAGCCCATTGGGCCACTCACCTGTCTTCTTCAGAACCTCCTTCTGGTAGGACAGGTATCTCTGCAGCCATTCAATGCAGGTCTCCTCCAGGAAGTCTTTATTTCTCTCAGACCACTCTGGATCCTCCTCCCACTTCTCCTTGACCTTCTCGGCCTGGGGATGAGCTGCCACCCATCTGAGGGTCTCCTTATCGAAGCTGATGAAGTCCCACCCATTATAGCCGTAGTGCAAAAACCCTCCTTTGCTCCCATCTTCCCTAAGTTCACAAGATGTAATCACCTGCCAGGTGTGAAGCCCTGAAATACACAAAGAGGGGTGAGAATAATCCAGAGTTTCTCTCCTTAGAGAACCCCCCACAAATTATTGAAGTGTTTGCTCCCCACTTCCCACCAGGGGAGGGGAAACGGATCTTCTGCTTCTTTCAAGGGCAGGAGGTCTTTTCTGTGATCTGGGGCTACTCTTAGCCTTTTTGATGTGGGGCTAGAAGATCATGAAGACCCTGAGAGAAGATCTTGGAGAGGGGAGGCAGTTTTCTTTCCTTTGCAGGAAAGGATCTCTCATCCTCCTGCTCCTTACAGCAATTGGTGGTCAAAGGCAGAAACAATATTGTCCTTTCCTGGGATGGGGCTCATCTCAATCCCCCCAAATTCTCAGCCTCCCACTTTCTACCGTTTCCCTGAAAATACAACCTCCCCTGAAAGTAAGTCCTAACTTGATTTTTACATGTGCTCCCAATATAAGCCCTATCCCCCCCCAAATAAGCCCTAATTAAGATTCCCACCCACTCCAGAGTGCCCAGGTAAAAATTAAGCTAGGGTGGGGATGGGGGGTGGAGCTGCCCTACGACTTACCTTTGGACAGTTGTATCCAGGCCCCACATACACCAACACCTGCCTTGCTGGCCCATTTCTTCTGCACCCAGCAAAGCTGGCAAGGCTTTCCTGAAGGCCTCTGTAGCTGATAACAAAGCTCCGGATTGATCCAAAGCTCTGTTATCCTTTGCAGATCCAAAGCTCTGTTATCCTTTCAGGAAAGCCTTGCCGGCCACAGAAGAAGTTCCTGAAGGCCTCAGAAGTGAAAAGGAGGCTGGGAGTGATGCGCACAAGTGAGGTTAGTCAGTGGATGACATCCCCCGAAAATAAGACCTGGTACCTTTTTTGGTGGCAAAAAAATATAAGACAGGGTCTTATTTTTGGGGAAACCTGGTATTCTTTGCCTGCTTGCCTCTTTTCCTAATAGCCAAAGTGACAAGATGTGGGAAAGTGAGATTTGAGGGGGAATTCAGGGCTTGAAGGCAAGTGTGCCTCTGCTCACCTTCAGTCTTGTGGTTGAGATTTGATAACCACTCCAGCTCAGCTCTGAACATCCTCTCAGGCATCTTCACCTCCTCCGTCTCCATCCAGGGCACCAGAGGAACTTCCTCCTGGTAGGGCTGTCATATCTAGCAATGAGATGGTCATCCAGGTGGACCATGGAGTGGAACTGGGTTAGCCCTTGGGTGGGCTCTGACACCTTGAAGTAGGAATAGGACAGGGAGTGCCTGGTGGAGCCTGGAAGAGGAAGAGGGTGAAAACATCCGCTTCTGGGCCTGACCCCATTGGATCCAGTCAGAAAAGAAGAAAAAACTTCCTCCCTTTTCCAAAACCTTAAAGCCACAGGACATGAAATTGATTTTGAGGGATCCAAACTTATCTCCAATACTGAACACTTTAACAAGAGAATAATTAGGGAAGCCATCGAAATAGAGAAACACCCCCATAACATGAATAAACGGGATGATACTTCCTGCCTACCAGACATCTGGAAACTAGCCCTAATCAACAAACGAGTCCCAGCCACGAAAACCAACACCGGACCCAAAATAACACATGATGCCACCACCAATCTCCTTCACCAGACTCAAACCCAAGCCCACGCCACAGACGAAAGGCAACCACCATCCATGTCTTTTGGGTCAATATTCAATGATGTCGCCTTTAATTTAAATTATACAGCGTAATGCAGTGTAATACTACAGACCCCTCACATCCTGCACATAAATTGTTTCAACTTCTACCCTCAAAAAGATGGTATAGAGCACTGCACACCAGAACAACCAGACACAAGGACAGTTTTTCCCAGAATAGAATAGAGTAGAGTAGAGTAGAGTAGAGTAGAGTAGAGTAGAGTAGAATAGAATAGAATAGAATAGAATAGAATAGAATAGAATAGAATAGAATAGAATAGAATAGAATATTCTTTATTGGCCAAGTGTAATTGGACACACAAGGAATTTGTCTTGGTACAAATGCTCTCTGTATACATGAAAGAAAAGATGCATTCGTCAAGAGTCAAGAATCAGAAGGTACAACACTTAATGATAGTCATAGGGTACAAATAAGCGATCAAATCATACTAGGAAACAGTCAATATAAATCGTAAGGACACAAGCAACAAAGTTACAGTCATGCAGTCACAAGTGGGAGGGGATGGGCAATAAGGAGTGATGAGAATATTAATAGTAGTGCAGAATTTGTAAATAGTTGGACAGTGTTGAGGGAATTATTTGTGATGCCATCACTCTGCTAAACAAGTGATTCCCACAACTCTGTCGAACTATTTAGTAAGACTGTATTACTATTATTCTTCTCATCCTTCCTATTACCTATCTCTTCCCACTTATGACTATAACTGTGTTGCTGTATCTTTACAATCTATATTGTTTTTATTGTTCCCTAATATGATTCGATTGCTTATTAGTAACCTATGACTATCACTAAGTGTTGTATCTTCTGACTCTTGATGAATGTATTTTATTTTTTTCTTTACGTACACTGAGAGCTTATGCACCAAAGACAAATTCCGTGTGTGTGTGTGTGTGTGTGTGTGTGTGTGTAATAAAGCTCTGGAGATGAACGCCTGTGCTGCTGTCTCTCCATCCGTTGCCCTTCTGCAGGAGCCTCTCTTGGTGGTTTCAGCCTCTGAGGTTGGTGCAGCAGGCACAAATGTGAAATTCTGTTGCTGTGTAAGTTGTGGGAAAAGAAGTGTGGTGATACCAGACAGCGCATGAAACAAAAGACATGAGGATGCCCCTCCCCTTCCCCAGCCATTCATGAGAAAATAAATCAAGGGAGGAAAGAATTTATCTAGATTTTATTGTTCCTGCTGCCAAGTAGAGAGATTTTATGTCCACTGCTTAGGGCTCTTCAAACCTGCAAGCACAGAGATTGGGGTGGGGTGGGAGGCAGAGATGCACTTGAAGAATGTGGCAAAAGCCCGGGACAGCCCTGCAGAGAGCATCTTCGTGGCGGTCCTAGAGCGGGGATCTCCAAACTTGGCAACTTTTAAGACTTAAGGACTTCAACCCCTAGAATTTTTCAGCCAGCAAGAATCCTGGGAGTTGAAGTCCACAACTCTTAACGTTGTTAAGTTCAGAGGACCCTGTCCTACAGAATCCCTTCCCCAGGGGAAGAAAGTGCCAATGCCCCAGCTGAGCCGCTGAGGTGCCTTCACAGTGGGGAGAGGGGGGGAAGGAGGCAAGCAGATTCCCAGAATCTCACTGCTTCTGCAGTCCTGGTGAAAGATCTAGTTTTCCCTCGGTGGCTTCCACTCAGCGTTGCGGAGGGAGAGGTTACATGACAGGACTAGCAGAGGATGCTTGACACACCAACACATTCCCCCTCTCTTTCCCCCACCCCGCCCACAGGATGTTCAAACATATATAGAGTATCTCTTGCTGCACTTTAAGTCAGTGGCGGGATTCAAAAAATTTTTACTACGGTTCTGTGGGTGTGGCTTGGTAGGCGTGGTATGGCCTGGTGGGCGTGGCTTGGTGGGCATGGCAAGGGAAAGATACTGTAAAATCCCCATTCCCTCCCCACCCCACTAATCTGCTTTCCAGCTCCGTTCTCCTGTGCAGGGCAACAAAAGGAGACCCAGCAGATTAGCTGAGACTCAGGAGGCAGAGAAGAGATGGGGGCGGGGCCAGTCAGAGGTGGGATTTGCCGATTCTCTGAACTACTCAAAATTTCTGCTACCGGTTCTCCAGAACTGGTCAGAACCTGCTGAATACCACTTCTGCACTAGATCTCTTGGTGAATCCCTCCCTCCCAGCCCTCCCTTTGGGGCATCTTTTGGCAGAACGATCGATGATCTAAAGGGGATGGCCGTGTGTTTGAGCAGCGTCCAGCTTGGACCCCATTCCCTTCCGCCAAGGGCCCTCAGGGAGACTCACAAAGGAGCTGTGCTCTTTCCCTTTGATGCTTCTCACCACCCACACGAAGGACCCGAAGGCCGCACTCAGGAGCCAAGAGGGGCACCGGGCACATAATGAGCATTTGCACCTGTAACTGCTGACACTTCACTCCACCAATGAAGATGCTACTCTCCACCCACGCCCCGCCCCTTCAGCCCCAATCCCGAGCCCCCTCCAGCTCTTTTTTTATTTATTTATTTTAACTTGAACATATCTTCCATTAAACAGTGTGTCATCTGGGTACAAATGTCTCTGTGCAATTGCAATCAAAGTTTACACTATTCATTACATTGATAATAATTCTCTAATCTTACAATATTAATAATCAGCATTATAACTCTATTCATTTCTCCCTCTTAACATTATCTTCTAATGAAAATATAGTGGAATATTGAACATCGTCATCTTAACAATCACATATAATAGTCATCGTATTGTTTACATCTCTGTCTTAACATATATTCTTTATTTCACTAATTTCTATTTATTTCTCACTTCTATTTTTACCCTCCAACCAGCCAGAAAAATAACTCCCATGTCATATAAGAGTCAGTTTGTTTTTTCTCCTTTATAGCAAGCGTTAATCTATTCATTTCTGCACATTCTAATATTTTCCGAATCACATTCTCATCTATAGGGATCTCATCACTTTTCCAATTTTGTGCAAATACAAATCTTGCTGCAAGTTAACACATGTATAATTAAATATGCATTTCCTTTACTGTAAGTTTCAGGAAAAATCCCGAACAAAAATATTCCGAGCTCCTCTGAAGTTCACCACCCGTCTAAAGTCTGTGGGTTTGCCAGGGAAGAGCGGAAGCTGTGCTGCAATAAAGTTTGTTTGTTTACATGGTAATAAATGATGCAGTAAAGGGTGAGAAGCTGCAGATCTTCAATATACTAACCAGGTGTTTGGCGGTGTGTGGGTGTGCGTATGTGCTATACCAGAGGGTTTGGGAAAGCATCACTTCTGAGCCTCTACCCCCTCTCCTTGCTTTCACCTCTGACAAGCCAGCTAGAGTCTGTTGAAGGGATGCACTAGTTTTCTGCCTGTTTATCCTACTTAGTGTGGTTATAGTCCTTAGTGTAAGTACTGCTGTAGATCAGGGCTCCCCAGGCTTTCCAGCTTTGTGGACCAGTGGAGGGAAGGAGATGATTCTGCATAACTGGCACTCACACAAATGGAGTCCATGCAGGCTTGCTCACCCCTGCTCGTGCAAGTGGGGTTGTGCACACATGTTCTCGCCCAGCTTTGAACAGCTCCCAGCCTAGTAGTGGTCTGTGGTCTGGGGGTTGGGGGCCCCTATTGTAGATGACTCCTGTTTTTTCTTCTGGTGCTGCTGGGTCTTTTGGTTTTGGAGGGTTGGAGTGGCTTAGGGTTAGGGTGGCTTGGCCTGAAGAGATGTCTCCAACGTCCCACGATTTCCACTTTGGATGCCACTTTTGTTCTCCCATGTGCAATGGTGATGATGCAGTGATTTCTGGATCGCTCCGGCTCCTTTGCATTCCATAGGATGCCTTGTGCTTCAAAGACAAAAGAAATGGAGAAAGTCAACATTTGCAGGGGGGCATGTTTCTTGTCTCCTCCCCTCAGCTCTCTCTCCCCTCCATTGCAACCTCTCCAGGCAGGAGGGGAAGCAGCTAAAGAGGAAGGAAGGATTACAACCCCTCTCTGCACAAAGAACTTCTGGTGGGGGCTTCCTCACTTCTCCCCCAGGGTTCCTTATGCTTCCAGCTCATCATGGCCAAGGAGCCTTTTTTTTCCCTGGATAGCCCCAGCTGCAAATCCCCCATTTCTCCAGGGTGCCCAAATTTCTGCTCCTGGCTCCTTCCTCATCTCCCTCTCTTCTGCCTAGGAGCTGCTGGGCCAGAGAGGCTGAGCCGAGCCGGATCTTCCACTGCAGACCAGCCCATCAGGGGAGCCCCAGGAAGCCCACAATCCATGCAGGACTACCTTGGAAAAATGTAATTCCCCACCCCAACAGCCCTGATGGTCTTGGTTCTCGGGTCTATTCGAAGCCCAGAGTTTTGTCTCTTAAATAGCAACAATAGCCGGCAACAGCCACACTCACCTCTGATGTTGATTTAGGCAACAAGGGCGATTGAATCTCATCTTCTGTATCGTACTTGGGGGAAGAAGGAACTCTTCGTGAAGGAGCCTGATCATGGCAGGTTGCCACTTCCTGACACAGATTATTTCTGCATCTTCTCCACCTCCAGCCTGACAAGTGGCAAAAAGAGAAGACAGCTATAGTTTATTTTGGGGGGGCGGCAGCTCCTGCCTGAGCTGGAGAAGGATTTATTTTGAACGTCTCCCTAGGATCCTGCAGTGAACTGCCATCAATTGCTTTACAACAATGACAACAGACCCTACCTGTGCCACTACCGGTTTGGTGGGTGATCAATCGTGCACATACGCTCCCCTAACATGCACATGTGCCCCTAATGCACCAATCAGCTGAGAAGATGAAGAAACCAAAAGCTAGGCTTTTTTTCCCCTCCTCTCAGCTGATCAGAGGCTTTTTTTTACTACCAGTGTGGGTGAACCGGTCCAAACCGGTAGCATACTACCACTGAATAGACCTTGTTGCTGGTAGAAGACAGATTGTACTGTCCAGACAGTATATAGTTAATGGGGAATTGGTATAGTTAGTTAAGAATTGGGAGCTGTCCCCTTAAGGGAATGCATCGTGGTAAATGTAGGTAAGGTATCCTGGGAAATGTAGTCCATGTCATGTGGCCACATCTGTAATCTGATTGGTCACTGAATTGACCCTTGTTGGGTTGGGGGGGGTTCCTTCACTCTCGCTTGAACCCAGCATCATGCTGCTGCTTCACCCCCTTGCTCCACTATTATCGGAATAAATTTATTTATTTATTTATGATGGGATTTATATGCCGCCCTATCTCCCGAAGGACTCAGGGCGGCTCACAACTATAAGAAGACATACCATACAAATATTAAAAATATTAAAAATATTAAATCCCAACAATAATTTAAAACCCACAACAAACAATAAAACCAGTAAAAGCCAATAACCCCCCGCCAGTCCAGGTCGGCCTGCTGGAACAGCCAAGTCTTCAGGTCACGATGGAAGGATCGAAGGTCAGGGGCCAACCGCAGCTCCAAGGGTAGCTAGTTCCACAGGGTGGGTGCTCCCACAGAGCAGGCTCTCCCCCTGGGGGCTGCCAGCCGACACTGTCTGGCCGACGGCACCCTAAGGAGGCCCTGTCTGTGGGAGCACACCGGGCGCTAGGAAATCACTGCCGGCAGTAGATGGTCCCACAAATACCCCGGCCCTAAGCCATGTAGAGCTTTATAGGCAATTACCAGCACCTTGAATCTCACCCTGAGGGCAACTGGTAACCAATGCAGCTCATGCAGGAGGGGTGTAAAATGGGAGTATCGGGATACTGCCATCACAACCCGTGCGGCCGCATTCTGCACCAGCTGAAGCCTCCGAGTGGTCCTCAAGGGCAGCCCCATGTAGAGAGCATTGCAGTAGTCCACACAGGAAGTAACAAGTGCATGAGTAACCATACGTAAGGCATCTCGGTCCAGATAGGGGCACAGCTGGTGCACCAGGGGAAGCTGAGCAAATGCCCCCCTGGCCATGCTCCCACCTGCTCCTCTAAGCTGAGCCGGGCTTCCAGGAGGACACCCAAGCTGTGCACCCTCTGCGGGGGTAACACCTCTCCCCCCACAACCAAAGGTGGAACATCCTGGACAATCCGAGATGTCGGTACGTACAGCCACTCAGTCTTGGCCAGGTTGAGTCGAAGCCTGTTCCTCCCCATCCAGACCCGTACTGCTTCCAGGAACCAGGACATCATGTTGAGGGCATCACTGGGTTGGTCTGAGGTGGAGATAAAAAGCTGGGTATCATCAGCATACTGATGATACCTCACCCCAAAACCACGGATGATCTCACCCAGTGGTTTCATATAGATGTTGAACAAAAGGGGAGAGAGGACCGACCCTTGGGGCACCCCACAAGAGAGGGGCCTCAGGGTCGATCTCTGTCCCCCTGCCAACACTGACTGCAAACACCCTGAGAGGTAGGAGGAGAACCACCATAAAACAGTACCCCCCACTCCCAACTACTCGAGGCGTCGCAGTAAGATACCATAGTCGATGGTATCGAAAGCTGCTGAGAGGTCTAAAAGGACCAGGATCAAGGAATAACCCCTATCCCAAGCCCGCCAGAGATCATCCACCAGCACGACCAATGCCATCTCCATGCTGTACCTGGGCCTGAAACCCGATTGATACGGATCCAGATAATCAGTTTCCTCCAGGAACACCAGGAGCTATCAGGCCACCACGCTCTCAACAACCTTCGCCACAAAGCGAAGGTTGGAGACAGGACGAAAGTTGTTCATAACAGCTGTGTCCAAGACAGGCTTCTTGAGGAGGGGCCTCACCACTGCTTCCTTCAGGGTGGGGGGGAAAGATCCCTCACTCAAGGAAGCGTTAATCAAAGCTTGGAGCCAGCCTCGTGTGACCTCCTGGGCAGCATAAACCAGCCAGAAGGGACACGGGTCCAATATACACGTGGCAGCACTCAGTCTCCCCATGATCCTGTCTACTTCCTCCGCAGTCACAGGATTGAACTCTTCCCAGATGGTATCCACAAGACCCATCCCATCCCCCACGTTGGACCCAGTCAGAGTCCAGGCCGGCCCGAATCTGAGCGATCTTGTCCGACAGATGATGGCTAAACTCCTCAGCCCGCAAAGGGTCACCCCTCATCCCCTAATTAAGGAGGGAACGGGTGACCCTAAACAGGGTGGCCGGGCAATTATCTGCGGACGCATGAGAGTGGAGAAGTAGGTACGCTTCGCTGCTTCCATTGCTGCAAGATAAGACCTTGTAAGGGTTCTTAGTTGCAATCAGTCAGATTTGGATCGACTGGACCTCCAACTGCTCTCTAGGCCCCTCCTCCAGCACTTCATCTCCCAGAGCTCCATGGAAAACCAGGGAGCCAACCGGGATCTGCACCGAGTCAGAGGCCGCAAAGGGACAACATGGTCGAGAGCCTCTGAGGTAGCCCTTTGCCAGGCATCCACCAGGGCCTCGACTGGGCTGTGGGTAAGGGAGGCAGGAATCAACCCAAGCACCGTCTGGAACCCTTCTGGGTCTATCAGGCACCTAGGGCGAAACCACCTAGTCGGTTCCGCATCCCAGTGACGACGGGTGGCATACTGGAAGGCCAGCCGGAGGAGGTAATGATTGGTCCATGACAGGGGTTGAATAGTTAGTGATTCCCCCACCCAAAGCATCATACCACTCTCCAGAGATAAAAACAAGGTCAAGTGTGTGCCCCCCACCATGAGTTGGACCCTGAATTAATTGGGTCAGGTCCATGGCCATCATGGAAGCCATGAACTCCCGATCCATCCCCGACGCTCCACCCAGAGAAGCCAGATTGAAATCCCCCAGAACAATAAGTCTGGGGAACTCAACGGCCACCCCTGCTAGAACGCTGAGTAGCTCAGGCAGGGTTGTTGTCATGCAGCTGGGAGAAAGATATGTGAGCAACAGGCCCAACTGACCACCAGGGCCCAACTTCAGGAGGAGAGACTCACACCCACCTATCTGAGGGACAGTGGCCTCCCGCAGACAAAGGCACTCCCTAACAACAACTGCCACCCCACCGCCCCTACCCTGAACCTGAGGTTGGTGCAGCACATGGAAACCTGGTGGACATAACTCTGACAGAGGGACTCCACCCTCTGGGCCCAACCAGGTCTCCGTGATGCAAGCCAGGTCTTCCTCCTCAATCAATTTGCGGATGAGGGGAGCTTTGTTCACCACGGACCTAGCATTTAAGTAGACCAACCTGAGCTCAGGGGCCTGGTCTCCCATACCCCCAGGGCAATGGGCAGGAACCAGAGGGTCAGAGCGCACCACCGCTCAAAGATAGTGTGGGTGCACTCCCGAACTCTGATATGACCCTCCATTCCTCCATCTCCTGCCCTTCCCAGTCACCATGGAAATCGAAATCCCCACCCCTTCCCCTAGAGTCCCAGAGCGCCCCAACCCCACCCACCCCAGTCACGACCCATATCCGACCTGGACTGGAAATGAAATTGAAAATGGTCCGGTGGAAGCCCCACAACTTCCCCCCAGGCCCCACCTCCCACCCCCCTCCCTAACCCCTTAAATGAATTAATTAAAAATTGAAGTGGTTTAGATTTGTTTTTGGAAAATATACATATAATGTCAGCATTAATTTCTTGGTGAGTTATTTTCCTTGCCTGTGATTTATTTTGGGGGACATTGAAGATTATTTTCCTTGTGATACGGGATACTGCCTGACTCCTTTCTGCAAAGGGTAGCTCAGCTATGCAAGACAGAGATAACATGGGGGAGGGGGAGCCTACAGAAACATGATCAGTGGAGCCCCCCTTCACCACTCACCTGTCTTCTGCAAAGGATCCTTCTTCTGGTGGGAGAGGTATCTTTGCAGCCCCTCAATGCAGGTCTTCTCCAGGAAGACTTTGTTTCTCTCAGACCAGCCTGGATCCTCCTCCCACTTCTCCTTGACCTTCTGGGCCTGGGGATGAGCTGTCACCCATCTGACGCTCCTTATTGAAGCTGATGAAGTCCATCCCATCATAGCCATAGTGCAACAGCCCTCCTTTGCTCCCATCTTCCCTGAGCTCACAGCCCAAAACCAGCTGCCAGGTGTGAAGCCCTGAAAGAGACCCAGAGGGGGTGGGTGAGAATGAAAAGGACCTAAATTCCTAGTGCAGTGATGGCAAACCTTTTTGTTGTGGTGTGGAAATACCGGAAGTGACAAAATGGGCCATTTTTCAGCCTCCAAAGGCTGCAGAGGCTTCTCTCAAGCCCCCGGGAAGATGAAAATGACCTTCTCCGGGCTCCAGAGGCCCTCTGTAGGCTGAAAATGGGCACTTCCGGTATTTCTGGAAAGCCCGTTTTTTGGGCTCCCGAGGCTGCAGAGGCTTTCCTCGAGCCTCCAGGAGGGCGAAAAAGGCCTCAAACTGGCCAAAAATCAGCTGGGAGGTGTGCGCATGTGCAGTGCAGGTTAGCTTGGCTAAGGCTCACATGCCTGCACAAATGGCTCTGCATGTCACCTGTGGCACACATGCCATAGCTTCGCCATCACATGCCTCTCCTTCTTACTTAAGAAAGTGGACTCTTGAAATGAAGGATTTCAAAAGGAAGCTTTTATTAAGTGGAAGCATGCCATCCAAAGCAACGTCTGATCTGTCATAGGCAAGATGAGTAGATGTTGTGGTTAGCCAGCAGCAGGTGCAGATGGCTGAGAAGATCAAGGACTCAGATGAGGGGCCAGGACCATTAGAGAGTAGACTGCTGTTTTCAGAGATTGTGGGGGCTGGCAGCAGCGATGGGGAGGTTCCCGAGAAGCCTGTGCCAAGTGCATGTGCCCACAGGATTGCTCGTAGGAAAGAGCAGCTGCAACAGCACAGGTGACTCAGGAGTAAGGTTGCAAGGTAATGACCCTTCCTTCAAGAACATAAAAGCCAGCTGTGAAGCGAACGTTCTTTGCAGGAAGCAAAGACCAGAGGTGGTATTCAGCAGGTTCTGACCAGTCCTTGAGAACCGGTAGTGGAAATTTTGAGTAGTTCGAAGAACTGGCAAATACCACCTCTGACTGGAGATTTTACAGTATTCTTCCCCTGCCACGCCCACCAAGCCATGCCCACAGAAACGCTAGTAAAAAAGTTTGAATCCCACCACTGGCAAAGACATTTTGAAACTCAGCCTTGTGGACATTACAGTATCTTAATTTGGTATTTGAAGACTCTTGTGTTGTGAAATATTTCTTATCTGTGATTTTTGGCAGTCTCGTACAGTTTTGGCAAGGTTTGTGTTTATCAAAGTTAATTAATTTGCAGCAGCCTTTTAACTGGAGATTCGTAAGACTCATTAAAAGGTTTCTGTACCCTTTGATTATAGTTTGTCTTATTGGAAAAGGGTTTGGGTCAGAACAGTAGAGTTAAAGCTACAGAGACTCCTCCCTTTAGCCATATGTTGATTCAGCCAATCCACAGGTGTGAAGATGTTATTGTCCCGAATGCTCTGGGAAGACAAATAAGCATACCTTCCCATAGCCATCTTCCACTGGGTATTAAAGGGCCTTGGTGGCTCAGGCTGTTAAATGCCTAGCACTTAAATCCAGCTGCCTACAATTACTGTAGGCTCGAATCCCATCAGGCTCAAGGTTGACTCAGCCTTCCATCCTCTCGGGGTAGGTAAATTGAGGACCCAAGATTGTTGGGGGCAATAAGCTGACTTTGTAAAAATGCCGCTTAGTAATAAGCAGGCATATACAATGGAATGAAGGCTATTGCCGAGCACATTGGGTTGTGCTCTGTAAGTCAGCCCTGAGTCTTCGGAGAAGGGCGGCATATAAATGTAATTTTTTTTTTTAAAAGTGAAACACCCCACATTGCTTCTCCTCCTATCCATCCAGGGCCAGGATACAAGTTATAAAAATACCAGTTGTCACAGGCAATACTAATGAATTGACTCCAAGACCTCCCACCCTTCTCCCAGTTGAATGGAAGTATCACTTTTAGGGATCTGACACTGTCCTCGTCAGACAGTATATAGTTAATTGGGAATTGGGAGCTGTCCCCTTAAGGGAATGCCTTATGGGAAATGAAGTTAATGCCTCATGGGAAATGTAGTTTGTGTCATGTAGTAACATCTGTAATCCTGATTGGTCACTGAATTAACCTCTAGTTGGGTTGGGGGAAGCCTTTGTTCATTTCTTGCCTGGACCCAGCAGTGTGCTGGATCCCTTGCTGGATCATTTTGGGATGAAGATAACCATATTTTCACACTATGAAGACGACTATGCAAAGATTGGACATTAGATGAATCTCAACATAACTGTGAGTTATACCTTGAGGATGCCTATTACAATCCAATAAAGAAACTTTGTATGGAAGCCTTTGTAGAGTTTAACTAACTGTTTTCATATTCAGCCAGAAAGTTAAAGACAGAACAGACACCTAGAGAACATTATAGCCAAACAACTCTCTCCTTGTCCCCGGGAAAGAATTCTGATTTCTCCTTTTCCTCTTTATCATAGAAAGAGAAACATCTTCTACTTTAATTAATTCTTTTTGGCTGGTATCAGACCATGGAGAATTGCTAGGGGAGGGAGAAAAATTGGGAGTGGGTGCGGACTGGGTTGTTCTTTTCTTTCCAGGAAAGAAAATCTCACCATGGGGCCCCTCTTGCTCACCTTTAGTCAGAGGCTGAGTTGTGACAATATCTCCAGTTCAGCTCCAATCACCCACTCAAGGGCCAGAAAAGTCTCATTCTCAGACTCCTCCATCCAGGGCATCAGAATCTCCATCTTCCTGGTAAGGCTGTCATAGTGAGCGATGGGCTGGTCATCCAAGTAGCCCCTAATGAAGAATTGGGGCAGCCCCTGGCTGGGCTCTGAGAGATGCATGTAGAAGTAGCTCAGGGAGTGTGAGGGAGAGCCTAGAGAGGGAGGAGGGAGAAGAGCAGAATTGAAGGGGGGTCTGCACTGCAGCCCCACCCTGTTCAACAGAAACAGCCCCACCCCAACAAGTTCTCTAAAGTGGAGCAAAGTGGTCACCCTGTTTTCACTTCTGCTTGGGTATATTCATGCCTGTAAATTGGAGGGAAGGAAGAGCCCCCAGCAGCCCTCGGATGACCCTGGGAACAACTGGGCAGGGCCAAATCTGGTTAAGTTGCTCCAGCTGCTCCTCTGGGCTCTTGGGATTCCCAGGCAGCTGCTTTTGAGCCTTACCTCCATGGTGACTCTAGAACCCACTTGGGAAGAGTCAAGTAGAACCTACTTTGATTTAACAATGGAGTTAAGGGCCTGACTGCTCCCTAGAGAGGCAACCTTTCCAAGCAAGGGCAGTTTGTTGATAAGGGTGGAGCTGGATGCCAGGGACTTCGCCCAATGCCAGGGAGGAGGGAGGCGGACACGGAGAAAGGCGTCTAAACTCCTTTTCACTTCTACTCTAAGGGTCTTCAAGCTTGGCAAGTTTGGACTTCAACTCCCAGAATTCCTGAGCTATAGTAACATGACTTGAGGAAGAATTCTGGGAGTTGAAGTCCACAAGTCTTAAACTTGCCAAGTTTGAAGACCCCTGCTCTATTCTCTCAGAAATACAAAGGGGAAATGATTACAAATCGATTACTAACGTTTTTGAACCAGGCTCGCTGAAGCTCGAGAGAAGGAAGATTATTCCTTTTGAGAAAGGAGTTTGGGACTGAGGGGGGATGGCGAAGAGAAAGATCCAACCCAGGACATGCTCCCCCCTCCCCTTCTGTTTCCTCCCCCCCCCGTCATAAATCCTTCCAGAAACTCACCGCAAAAGGCTCCAGCCACGAAGGACCCCAGTGCCGCTCCCAAGAGCAAGAGGGGTGCCCCATGCAGCAGCATCGCCCTCCAACCAGGCGCCCCCGTGCACTTCCAACCGAAGACACTGTTAAGTTTGCATGAAGAGTCAACGCGAAGACCTTCAGTAAAGAGTTTATTCAGTGACTACAGCTCGAATGGACCCGAGTTGGCTGGGCTACGGCTGCCTCTTATAGCCAGCAGCCATAGTTGCCAGCCAATGGGAGTGCAGGGTTTCTTCCCGCACTATTTAAACCAATACCTTTTAACATTTTACAAGAACAGTTCAAATAAACCAATAACATTCAAACCTACATACATAACACCCCTCCCCACTAGGTTCAGTCCATACCAAACCCCAACTATCTAATGTATTCTTTTAAATAGGTGGGGCTCTTACGTGTACGTTGAGACCTTCGTGGTTCAGAAGTTTTAACGTTCTCACCCAGTGAGAGGGAAATGTGTCTGCTGACATTTCCCTGCTGGGACTTCCTGTGAAAGGAGACCCTGTTAGACTGTTAGAATCTGGTCTCTCCTCCCAACCCATCTCCATTCCAATGTCAGCACCCAAGTCAGGTAGTGATGTGCAATCTTCCACTTCTAAGGATGGATCTTGGCATTGTGACAGGGTTCGGGATGGTTCCTGTCGTAATGGCTCATTACACATGGGGTTGATTCTTGCTTGCTGATTTTCCTCCTGTTCCTCCCTTCCCCTAGAAGTGACATCAGGTGAGGGAACCAGAGAGAGACAGGGCGATGTTCCTGAGGGAACCTGGATCTAAGTTGATCAATGTGCCTGCTCCAGAGGAGTCCATCCTCTGTTTGTACCCTGTAAGAACGAGGGCCAGTGATGTGAGTTATTTCAGCAGGAATCCACAAAGGCTCACCTATAAGGTTCCTAGCATACACAGAATCACCCACTGAAAGTACTAACTTTGGAAGTGGAATCCAGTGGTGCGTTGGGTGCGTAAGTGGGATGAAGGCAGTCAAGGGAAGACCTAAGTTTCCTACCCATCAACAACTCTGCTGGGGATAAGTTAGTAGATGGGCTAGGAGTGATGTGCTGAACACTAAGAAGTTTTCAAGCTTCTCAGTGATGTCCCTAGGACCCAGTTGCTGGAGCTTCTCTTTGGTAAAAGCGTGCCATCGTCAGCCCGCCATTAGCCAAAGGGTGCCCAGGGGCAGTAAGGGCATGTCTGATACCCTGTTGTGCTAGAAAGGATTCAAAAATGTTAGATGTGAATTGAGGGCCATTGTCAGAGACAAGAACATCAGGTAACCCATGGGTTACAAACAGTTTTCTGAGCTGCTTGATGACAGCATCAGTTGTGGTGGATGTCATGGGAAATACCTCGAGCCATTTGGAATATGCATCTACTATAACAAGAAAAGTGTGCCCCTAGTAGGCCTGCGAAATCAATGTGGATCCTAGACCACGGGCCCCTAGGACATTCCCATTCCTGTGTGGGGGCATGAGGTGGGGCAGGCCTGACTACCTGGCAATTGGGACAAGATGCAACCCAGTTTTCAACCATTTTGTCAATACCTGGCCATCATACATAACTCCT
Organism: Naja naja; assembly: GCA_009733165.1. NCBI lineage: Eukaryota > Metazoa > Chordata > Lepidosauria > Squamata > Elapidae > Naja > Naja naja. The sequence goes on from CM019149.1 coordinate 11,074,232, forward strand.
GGCCAATCCCTTCATCCTTACAATACCAGGATGACCCTCATGTAACATTTCCAAAACCTCTCTTTGCAGTTTTGCAGGAATAACCACCCTGTTACCCCACAAAATACATCCTCTTAATACAGATAGTTCAGTTTGCCTGGACTTAAAAGGTTGGGCAAGGTGAGGTAGATCTTGAAGAGGCCAACCTTTCTTAATCCAGCCTATGACAGGAGCCAACACAGTGTCTTTGGCAGTTTCTCTGGCAATTTCAGCAGCATGAACTGGAAGCTTAGCAACAGTTTCTAGGAAAAAGGTGTGTGTTTCAGGTTCAAAGTCCTCCTTGTGGCAAGGCAGTGGGCAAAGACTCAGTGCATCAGCATGTCCAATGTCCTTGCCAGGCCTGTGAATCAGTTTGTATGAATAAGCTGCAAGAAATTCAGTCCACCTCAGCATTCTTGGTGACAGGATAGTAGATGTAGGTTTGTCTCCTGCCACAATGCCTAACAAGGGTTTGTGATCTGTAACAATGGTAAATGTCCTGCCATACAGATATTCATGAAATTTCTTGACAGCTGCAACAACTGCCAATGCCTCTTTGTCCAGTTGGCTATAATTCCTCTCTGCTTTGGTCAAAGTGCGAGAGTAAAATGCAACAGGGGCTTCCCTCCCACTGGGAAGCCTGTGGCTCAAACCCCCCACTCCAAAGGGGATGCATCACAAGTCAGTACAACAGGCAAATTCTCAGAGAACTGTATCAATACAGCATCAGATGTGATTAGTCTCTTAATACTGTTAAATGCTGATTGCTCCTTCCGCCCCCAGATCCAAACAGCCTTCTTATCAAGCAATCTGTGTAAAGGTTCAGCAATGGTTGCCTTTTGAGGTAGAAACATGTGATAAAAGTTAATGAATCCAAGGAAGGCTTGCAAATCTGTTTTGCATTTAGGTTTAGGGGCTTCTTTGTTTGCTTTAACTTTGGCATCAGTAGGGTGGATGCCATGCTTGTCAATCATGTAGCCCAGGAACTCAACCCTGTCTGTTTTAAGTGTGCATTTTTCTTCCTTGACTTTTAACCCCGCTTTTCTGAATCTGGTAAGGACTTCTCTGAGTCTTTCTTGAAGCTGAGTGTCATTTTCAGCAGAGATTAACACATCATCAAAGTAAGGCACTACCCCTGGCAGTCCTTGAAGCATTCTTTCCATAAGGCTTTGAAAGATGCCTGGTGCCACGCTTACTCCAAATTGTAACCTTTTACATTTGAAGGCACCTCTGTGAGTCACAATGGTTTGGGCCTCTGCAGTGGCATCATCAACTGTTAGTTGTTGATATGCCTGGGCCAAGTCCAATTTGGCAAAGACTGTACCCCTGCCAAGTGAATGTAGCAGATGATGCACAACTGGCACTGGGTATGCGCTCTGCTGCAGCGCATGGTTCAGTGTCCCCTTATAGTCTCCACAAATTCTTACTGACCCATCAGCCTTGACTGGTGTGACTATGGGTGTTTCCCATCTGGAGTGATCAGTGGGCTCTAAAACCCCTTGAGCAATTAATTTGTCTAATTGTGCATCAATTTTTTCCTTTAAAGCAAATGGAACCCTCCTGGGCTTTAAAGCAATTGGGGCACCTTGGGATCTAGGTTGAAAGTGATAGGGGTCCCCATATACTTGCCCAGTCCTTCGCTGAAGACCTCTGGAAACTCAGACTTCAAGGCCTCCTCCCATTCAGAGTTGCTCACGTGATTGATGCCAGTCACCTCGATGCCTAGTGGCTTGAACCACTCAAGTCCCAGCAAGCTTGGGTGATCCTTGTCCACGATGGTCAGGGCAAACTTTGGTGTGGCCTTTAAACTGCACGTTGAAATCTCTTGCTCCAACTACTGGAATCTTGTTCCCTTGGTAGTCTTTAAGAGTCAGTGCTTGCTTCTGGAAATGTTTCTTCTGAATGTTGGGAAGTAGCCTGTGAATAGTGTCCCATGACACCATAGATAAATAGAGCCTGAGTCCACTTCCATTTGGCAAGGCCTTCCTTCAATGAACACCTTCACGTGTACTTTTCTGCTTCTCAGGGGTGAAGAATGACCAATGGTGATTGTTTGGTGAGTTTCATTCTTCCCATTTGCTTCTGAATTGCCCCATCTTTTCAATGAAGTTGTTGGGCTTAAAATCCTTTTCAGGAAATTTCTTCCTACTAGGTGGAGTTCTGGATGATTTGCAGACTCTGGCTAGGTGACTCCTTTTCTCACAACGTAGGCAGATGGTGTCTAAGAACTTGCATTCAGTGTGGGGTGGCCCCCACAGCCTCTGCAATAAAATTCTTGCCTCTTTCTCCCAGGGTCTTTCCTTTTCTTCTCCATTCTGAGTCTAAAATCCCTTCCTCCACCTCACTGCAATCTGAATCAGAGTCTATTTGTTACGCAATGGGTTGTTGTGGATTTTCCACATCAAATGGCTTGAGGCCTGGCTTGAGGCCTTGTTAATCTTTTCATGGCGCTGCTGAGGACTTGGTGGCTTCCGCTGAAACAGCTTCTTCAATGGCCTCCTTAAGCGTGATCTTAGGTTTCATTAACAGTTTGCTTTGTAAGACCTTGTCTTTGAGGCCTAAAACAAACCGATCACGCATGGCCTCTTCTAAGTTGGTAAAATCACAAGCACCCCCAATGTCCCTTAAACTTGCCACGAAGTCATTAACATTCTCTTTCCCCTTGATCCCGACGGTAAAACTTCGTGTCTCTTAATGAGGCACGCGATACTTGTGGGGCATAATGGGCTCTTAAAAGCTTTTCCAAATCAGGCCATTCCATTACCTTCAGTTCTGCAGCTCCATGCGCGCCTTCGCCATCTTGAAGACTGCGGACGCGGTGCGTAAAAATACCGCCCTCTTCCATCTCTCGGGGATCTCGGCGAGGTCGTTTCCTTCCAGGTACATCTGGAAGCGATCCGCATCGATTCCCAGTCTTCTGCCACGGATCGAGCGGGGCTGGGGGTGTTCAGCGCAGCCATCTCGCTCCTCTGTTCGCCTTCCGCGTTGTCTCTTCTTCAGGGCAATCCCACCTTCGTCGCCAGTGTTAAGTTTGCATGAAGAGTCAACGCGAAGAGCTTCAGTAAAGAGTTTATTCAGTGACTACAGCTCGAATGGACCTGAGTTGGCTGGGCTACGGCTGCCTCTTATAGCCAGCAGCCGTAGTTGCCAGCCAATGGGAGTGCAGGGTTTCTTCCCGCACTATTTAAACCAATACCTTTTAACATTTTACAAGAACAGTTCAAATAAACCAATAACATTCAAACCTACATACATAACAGACACCTGCCGTCTGCTAAGGACAAGTCGCTTAGGCGCTGCTCCTGATCGGGTCTGTACAAAAGTCCAACTGTCAAATTCTCTGCTCCGTACAGGTCCGCGAAGAAGAGAGAAAAGAGCGCTGCCCCCTTGCAGTGACCTGGGGGTCCTGGAGGGAGGGAGCGGTCCCAGGGAGACGTTGTCTAGAACCGGGCAACGTTCGCGTTCAAACCTCCTGGTTACCCCGGTTGTATGAGCGCAGCCACTGCGATGCCCTCCTCACTAATTCTTCTTGCGAGGCTCTCCAATCGATCCCCCTTCGCCCCTTAAGGCTTTGGGGCATCTTTTGGCAGAAGGCTGCCGTCAATGATCTGAAGGGGATGGCCGCGTGTTTGGGCAGCATCCGGGTCGGCCCCTCTCCCTCCCGCCAAAAGGGTCCCAGGAAGACTCACACAGGAGCCGCGCTCTTCTCCTTCCCTGCTTCTCACCCCCACGCCCCCCCCGACAACAGCCCCCGGCACGAAGGACCCGAAAGCAGCGCTCAGGAGCCAGAGAGGGGCGGGACTAAACGATCTTTTGCACCTGTAACCGCGGGCTCCTTCGCTCCGCCACTGACAGCGTCGCCCTCCGTCCTTCGCCCCTTATCCCTGCCCTCCGAGCTCTCTCCCTGCCATGAAAGGGTCCCAGGAAGACTCAGGAGCCGCGCTCTTCTCCTGCTTCTCACCCCCGCCCCCCGACAACAGCCCCGGCACGAAGGACCAAAGCAGCGCTCAGGGCCAGAGAGGGGCGGGACTAAACGATCTTTGCACCTGTAACCGCGGGCTCCTTCGCTCCGCCACTGACAGTCGCCTCCGTCCTTCGCCCCTTATCCCCGCCCCTCCGAGCTTCTCTCGAATTCCGCTGCCGCAGAGGGAAAGAGAAGAAGCAGTAATAAAGTTTGTTTTGCTGAATAAGAAAGGGAGAGAAGAGGAGAAGAGGAGGGAGGGAAAGAGAGAGAGACAAGACACAAAGAGAGAAAGAAGGAGAGAGAACTTTGCCCCAATGCCCTGTTACCTTCTTGCTGGAGAAAAACTCTCCCAGGGACAGCCTTTGGCTGCAGAGAATCAAGTCCAAAATGTGGTCAACAAAAAAAGTCCAGTCAAGGCAAAATGAGGTAATTAGTCCAGCAGGACAGGAGCAAGAATTCCAGACTTGAAGGCACAGTAATAACTCAACATGGTTGGGAAGACGCCAGGAACACAGATAACCAAAGTCAACACATAACCTCATGTTCGTTCCCAATAGCTGCCCCACTCAGCATGCATTTCTTTTAAACTCTCTTCCCAGCTGTGGCTAATGAAGGGAATCAGGGCCCTTTCCTCCCCCATAAGCCATGCAACCCATGTTGCTCTCTTCTCCGTTCCTCCTTGCGTGCCCTAGGATGAAGAGGGGATGGGCCTGGGTCTTCCTCTGAACTCCCTCCCCCTTGTTCTACCTCTCTCCTGCTCTGCCCAGCTGGACTTTGCCCTTCCCCAGTTTCCTCCACAGCCAACACTCCCACTCCCTGTTATCTGTTCATCTTCCTCCTCAGATTCAGACTCCGACAGGGGCATGATACCCACCACTCCGGATTTTCTCCCTCACCTAGACATTTATCCTGGCCTGACCCCAGTCAAAATGGGTTAATTGAAATAAAAGATATTTCTCCGTATGTGATAAAGAGAGGAATGAGAAATTGGGTTTCTTTCCCCAGGTGGGAAGGAGGGGTAGACTCTAATGCTGGGAGTGGAATCTTGGATCTTTTTTATTCACACCGACCCCCCTCTGGGTCTCTTTCAGAGCTTCATACCTGGCAGGTAGTTTTGGACTGTGAGCTCTGGGAAGATGGGAGCAAAGGAGGGTTTTTCCGCTATGGCTATGCTGGGATGACTTCATCAGCTTTGAGAAGGTGACCCTCAAATAGGTGGCAGCTCATCCCCAGACCCAGAAAATCAAGGAGGAATGGGAGGAGGATCCAAGCAGGTCCCAGAGGAATAAAATCTACCTGGAGGAGACCTGCATTGAGTGGCTGCAGAAACAACTGTCCTACCAGAAGGAGGCTCCACAGAGGATTGGTGAGTGGCAAAGCGGGGTGGGGAGCTCCATTGAGCATGTCTCTGTGGGCTTTCCCTCCCCATATTATTTCTGCCCTACATAGCCAAGCCACCCTCTGCAGCAAAGAGTCAGGCAGGATCCCACATTGCATTACAGAAGGGAAATAATCTTCAATGCCCTCCCCACAAAAACAAGTACTTCAAAGATACCAACTGAGCAGGAAATTCATGCTGAAAGTCTCGTTCTATTTCCTGGGGAAAATCTTGCAAAGCAGAAGTAACGGATGTCCTGTGTTTGGGTCAGGAGGAAAAGATCAGCCTGTTCCTGATCTTTATCTGGAATAACTTGACCAAATTCAGTCAGGGGGTTAAAATGGAATCATTTGCCAAAGTGGGGGGTTAGGTTGGCCAATGTGAGAGCTTTACCCCAAATTCTATGTATCCCTTCCAAAAATAAATCCAAAGAGCTTCAATGGCCCATCTTGGAGGCTCCCATGGGTTCAGGAGAGGAGAGGGAGCAGAAGGAGAGGGTGGCCATGTCCTCTCTATTATTAAATCTTTTTTGCCAGAAACTCTCAAAATAGTGAGAATTGTGTTGTTGCTGTTTCTGCAGAGCCCCCGGTGGGGAAGGTGACCCACAAGGTGGTGAATGACAGGCTGGAAGTCCTCACCTGCCAGGCCTTTGGCTTCTACCCCAAGGAGATCCAGGCCACCTGGAGGAGGGACGGAGAAGTCTGGAAGGACAAGACCCTCCCTAGGAACGTGGCGCCCAACTCAAACGGGACCTATTATGTCTGGCTCAGCATTGACATTGACACCAAGGAGAGGGACTCTTTTGAGTGTCACCTGAAGCATGAGGGCTTGCAGGAGCCCCTGGTCTTGGACTTGAAGGAAGAAACAGGTGAGAGGCTGTGGGGTTGTGAGGTGCAGAAGTAGATTTTACACAAATGATTGAAAATATGTAGTAGGGGTTTGTTTTCTTCTGCAACATCTCATGTTTCAGATGGAGAGCAGGAAAGGTAGTCATGCATTTAGCAATTGGGGGAGAAGCAGGGGTGGGATTCTACCAGTTCGGCCCGGTTCTATAGAACCAGTAACTCCGAAGAGCAGCTGACACGGAACCGGTTCTCTCTGAAGACCTTCTTCGGTTGGGCCCACCTGCTTGCCCGGATTCTAGGCCGTCCTTTATTCTTACCTTAGTTGCTTTGCGCAACACAGCTGAGTGATGCACATCAGCAGGAGCTGGAGATTTTCAAGATGTGAGGATGCTTTTTGTAGATTTTAGTTCTGCATTGAACACAATTCTTCCACATAGACTAGTGTCTAAACTTCTGGACGTTGGCCTTTCTTATTCAATCTGCCTTTGGATTATGGAATTCCAGTCTGGCCGCTCACAGAGGGTCAGATTAGGTAATCATACCTCTTCAGCCTTTATTCTTAACACTAGTACACCACAGGGTTGCGTGTTGAGTCCCTTACTCTATACTCTTTATGTGCATGACTGCATTTCCTCTCACACTAGTAATACTATTGCTAAATTTGCAGATGATACAACATCTCCGGGGGGGGGGGATGAGTCTGCCTACCAAGATGAGGTGGGCCGGTTGTTTTCGTGGTGTTGCTTTTATGGTGTGGTGTCTTCAACACCAATAAGACCAAAGAGCTTACAGTGGACTATAGAAGGAACAGATCAGACATCCAGCCCTTGCTTATCAATGGAGACTGAGTGGAGCAAGTGGCCAGTTTTAAGTTTCTGGGTGTTACCTTAAAAGAGGACCTGATCTGGAATGCTCACATTGCAGCATTGGTCAAAAGGGCCCAGCAGAGATTGTTCTACCTGAGACTTCTCAGAAAACAAGAAATGAATGAAAAACTGCTGGTAACCTTCTACCGTTGCACCATAGAGAGCATTTTAACATACTGCACCTCTGTATGGTTTTCCAATTGCATAGTGGCAGATAGGGCAGCACTCCAGAGGGTTAATGTCATTGCCCAGAAGATCATGGGTTGCCCTCTCCCCTCTTTGGAAGAGCTTTATAGCTCCCGCTGCCTTAAGAAAGTTCAAAACATTCTCAAAGATCCATCTCATCCTGGGCGCCCTTTTTTTTAAACTATTACCATCTGGCAGACAGTACAGAATAATAAAAACAAGGACAAATAGGCTGAAAAACAGCTTCTATCCCAGGGCAGTAGCTCTGTTGAATTCTGCTGTATAGTGCAGTGTTGGTGCGGTGTCGGGAGTTTTTGGTTCAATGTGTGGAAGGTGAAGGATGTGTGTTTGTGTTTATTTTCATGGTCATGATGTGCAGTGAAGATGGTGTTCGATTTTATTTATTTATTTATTTATTTATTTATTTATTTATTTATTTATTTATTTGACTTATATGCCGCCCCCTCTCTGCGAGGACTCGGGGCAGCTCACAATTAAAACACAGTAGTACAAGCAATAAATATTTAAAAGAAAATTAAATCAAACAAGCCCAATCTTTAAAACCCAATTAAAATAATTTAAAAAACCCCCAGAGGTCAGTCCAGCCCGGCCTGTTCAAACAACCAGGTCTTCAGATCACAGCGGAAGGAGCGAAGATCAGGAGCCAAACGGAGCTCCAAAGGGAGTTGGTTCCACAAGACGGGGGCCGCAACAGAATAGGCCCTTCCCCGGGGCACCGCCAGCCGACATTGTCTAGCCGATGGCACCCTGAGGAGTCCCCATCTGTGCGCGCACACAGGGCGATCGGTGTTTGATATTGGCAGGAGATGCGATTTTGTTGTACGAGGTGCAATGACAATAAAGTAAACTAAAGATTGCTTGCAGGAGAAGTTGTTTTGCAAGTACTGCGCTGGTAGGATCCCACCCCGATGAGAAGTAATGTTATGGAAATTGAAGGTATGAGGCTACGAAGCTGAAACAGTTCTCCTTTCTGATAGAATTACCTGGTGCAACAAGTCATCCCATGTTATTCAGTGACCTTTTCAGCAGGTCCTTTGTCAGCCCAATGAGATGGAACAGCTCTCAGCCAGTCCTTGGGTATTGAAGATTTGCCCTGAAATGAATACAAACTCCAGCTCCTTTGTTGTGCAATGGTGGTTTATTCATTAGCTCAGCAAACAACAAATACTCTTATCTGACAAGAAAGGCTAAAAGCCAGGCAAGGTTAGCATTGGGTTTGAGTTTGGTCCCTTTCCTTTTTTTTAATAAACAAATACACAAACACAAACAGATAAACATTACAGATTGAACACGGTACAGTTATCCTCACTTCCAACTTTGTCCTTACATCGCTAACTCCAATAGTGATATTATATATTTTCCTTCTATATATTTAAATATTTAATTTGGTCATTCAATATTTTTGTGGATCTTCCTTGTCTCTAGCCAACCATAAAATTTGTCCCATATTTTGTAGTAGTCTGTATCTTCCTTGTTTTTAAGTTCTTTTGTTAGTTTGTCCATTTCTGCGCATAATGTAATTTTCCTCAGTATTTCGGCTTCATTTGGGGTATCTTTGCTTTTCCACTTTTGTGCGTACACCAACCTTGCTGCAGTGGTTACATGAATCATTAAATACATGCTTTCTTTATCGTGTGTACTAAAATTAATTCCTAACAGAAGGAACTCAGGCCTATAATGTATTCTAACTGCACACATTTCTTCCATCCACTCGTGTAAATTTTGCCAATATTTTTTTTTAATTCATATTTATATGCCGCCCTTCTCCGGAGACTCAGGGCGGCTTACAATGTTTGGAGCACAACCCAATGTGCTCAGCAATAGCCTTCATTCCATTGTATATGCCTGCTTATTACTAAGCAGCGTTTTTACAAAGTCAGCTTATTGCCCCCAACAGTCTTGGGTCCTCAATTTATCTACCCCGAGAGGATGGAAGGCTGAGTCAACCTTGAGCCTGGTGGGATTCGAGCCTGCAGTAATTGCAGGCAGCTGGAACTAAGTGCTAGGCGTTTAACAGCCTGCACCACCAAGGCTCTTATTTTTGGGCCTTATTTTGGATAATAAGTTCCTCTTTCTTTATTGCATTTCCAGCAAATGGGGGAAAGTTTAGAGTTCATTTTTGCCACTCTTGATGGGGGTATGTGCCATCTATAAAATTATATAAATTTTCTTTAAAGGGTATCGCTAACGTAAGGTGACCAGATTTTAACATTGGTAAAGTGGGACACCATTGACCAGGGGGCGGGGTTCTTGATTAAAAATTTGCATGTAAAAAAATTGCATTAATTTGCATTAATTTGCATTAATTATAAAATTAACAAAAATAATATAAAACTCATATCCTGGCGAAATAGCCACATGACCTTAGGGGGATGTTTAGGGCCCAAGTCTGAGATATATTTCCACCACACAGTTTACTTTTAGCTCTGTATGGCAGACTTCTGCTTTACTATTTAATAAAAATCCTAAATGGATCTATGTTTTATATCATGTTCATCATAACTTAATTACCTGCAGTGAAGATTAAGATAATTAAAAGTGTTGGATGTTAGTTTATATGAAGCAAACAGGTGCTGAATAAGCTTTAGTGTAATATCAAATACTTCGTTTATTGGCAAGTATCTTAATGAAAGGACACACATATTTTATTGTTAGCAATTTTTTTTTCTAAAATTGCTGTAACATAAATGTTTTATGCTAGCTTTCTCCCACCTTGTGCCTCCCTTTCTAGTGCTAAAAGTGAAGTCTCTGTCATTCTTGTGAGTAGGTTTAAAATGATACAACTTTAATCCAAACCATCAAAAGACTTAAATTGTTATGTATTTCCCCTCTCTTACACTCCTGAGTTTAATCCATGATTCCCTCCTCCCCATAATGTGATTCAGAGGGGAGGTTTGAATGCAAAGTTTCAGTGGGACATGAATGGGTTCAGCTGGCTTTTAATGAAACCAGAAGGAGGTCCAGTTTGGGCTCAAAATGTTGACCACACTGAGCAAAACTCCTGTGCAATAAGTGTATTCCTAAAGTGATGTTTTTAGTTTCTTACACCCTTCCTGCTAACTGAACAGTATTTATCTTCATTTAGAGAAAAAGATGTTGCATCTACAATGCATATAAAAACAGCCCACCATAGCATTAAGTACTAGAACATGTTCTTCCTTATGCCTCAGTTAAAGTCTTTAATTATTTTTACCAAATCCTGAAGCTTGCTTTCTCCAGTGCTGTTATTTCCTATTGTAAAATTCAGCATAAAGATATCCCCCTGTCAGTGCAAATAAAGCAGTTTCAGGTGGACCCAGTTTTCTAGAAGTTGGGGAAGCTGCTTTAAGCATTTTCCTCCTATTCTTCTGTGGTAAATCTAGGTGCATTTTAAAATATGACTTTGGTACAATTTCAGAGTGAAAGAACCAAAATCTTAAACCAGTGGCAGTCTGAGCCTGGTAGTAATAGTAAATTTTCTTCCTCTTTCACAGCTTCCATTCAGCCTCCCTTCAAGGCTTGTCCCTATTTAGAAGCAGCATTTGTCATCAGAGGAGCCCCCTCCCCTTTCCACATTTATTTCCATGGTAACCCTTTTAAGGCATTCTGCAGATTGAAAACTACTTTTGCTTTTTCATCATGCAGGCTGCCATTGTGAAGAGTTCACTGTATATCTACAGCTTCTGAATTAATATAAAAGAATATGCAGCAGTATGCATGGACAGTTTGTTTTTAAGATGAGTTACTTATAAAGGAACTACGGGGCAGCCTACATGCAGCCAACTGTCAGCACGTTGTTTACTAAAGGAACCACAATCTAAATTGATTAATTAATTGATTAACTTTGGGGTAGGTTTGATCAGAATGGATGTTCTATGCAGTCAGCTGGACAATTTCCTGAATTCACTTCAAGGAAAATCTGGCCAGATGGAGCTAGAGAGAGAGAGAGAGAGAGCGAGTCTTCTCCCCACCCGGCGCATCCTTCCTAACCCCCCAGTCTCCACGCAGGGCTCGCTTACCTGCCGAAGTGGACGAAGTGGCCGAGGGACTCGAAGAGCAGCTCGAAGTTGTGAGCCATGGCTGGGGACGTGTAGCGGTGTGCGAGGCAGACAGAGTCCCATGGCAAGTTCCCGCCTCCTGCCCCACCAGAGCCCGCCTGTCAGGAAGGGGCATCACCTTCACCCTTCCCGTCCAATGGACCCTTCAACTAGGGGAGTGGGCTGCGATATCCCGAGCCCTGGCAGCAAGGGGGGGGCATCCCTCCCCATGGGTGCTCACCGGCCGCGACCCCACCTCTTTTTCCCGCACAGCCTCCGCTGCCCACCGCTAGTCCCATCCTTTCCAGCAGAAGTGACCCTTGCAGGGATTCGACCCGTGAGAAGGAGCGGGGGCTGTGAAAATAAGCCAAGCAGCTTTCCAAGAAATGCTGTCCCTCCCTAACGCTTTCACCAGCCCAAGCGCAGGCGCGGGGGAGAAAAAGCGTGGCGCACCACGTGAAGGAGGCCTCTGCGGTCAGTGTTCCGAATTCTGCGCCTGAAAGAAGGCCCGGGGAAAACTTTTGGAATCCTGGGGATTCCATTACTTGGACCATATTCTTTCTAATAGATGAGATCGCAGACTCATAAAGTTTGAAAGAGCTGCTTTCACCCTAAGTAAAGTGAAGTAAGTACCTGATAATCTTCTGCTAATAAAATCGGGACTTTTTAAAAACACCGCGGGACGCGGGACAAATTATTAAAACTCGGGACTGTCCCGCCAAAAGCGGGACATCTGGTCACCTTACGCTAACGTCATTTTTTTATTTCTGTTCCAAAGTTTTTGCCAATCGTTTAGATTAATATTGTAACCAAAATTTTTCATCCATACCACCATCGTTTCTTTTACTTTCTCTTCTTCCAATTTAAATTCCAATAAGACTTGATATTTTTTTTATAGAAAAGTTTTTTATTTTTGATACAAACATACAAACAGGACATACAAAACATAAAAACCATCTTCCATATATACATACAGTGTGTCAGTTGGTTACAAATCCTTTGTGTCATCCTTTCATATTCATCACTCACAATTTATCAAAAAGAAAATTTCTCATATTATCAATAAAACATTATGTATTTATCAATTATTACTTGTGTATAATTAAACTATTTATTTCATCATATATACGAGATATATTTTTAATCTAAAATTTATGTTATACTTTCATCCAATGGTTATATATATCAACATTATATTTTTTATCAGCCTATTATATTTCTATTACAAAATTATATAGTCTATTGCATTACCAAGTCTTTTTATCCAACCATTGATAAAACAAATCCCATATCTTATAAAATTGTTTATCTTTTTGTTCTCTAATTTCAATTTACTCATTTCAGCACAGTCCATAATTTTCCTAATCACTTCCTCCTGCATAGGTATTTTATCATTCTTCCAATTTTTGGCAAATACAATTCTAGTTGCTGTTAAAACATTTACAATCAAATATTTCAACTCTTTATTGTAAATATCTGGTATAATTCCCAATAAGAATATTTCTGGTTTCAAGTCTATGTGTTGTTGTATCATTTTTTCCAACCATATGTGGATTTTAGTCCAATATCTTTTTGCATCTGAACAAGTCCACCACATATGGTAATATGATCCAGGTATCTGATGACATTTCCAACACTTATCCGATTTATTCTTAAACATTCTTGCAATTCTCGTCGGGGGTAAGTGCCACCTGTAAAACATCTTATACAAATTTTCTTTATAAGCAGTTGACATTGTCATTTTATACTTCTGATGACTTGATATATTTTTTTATCATCTTCTCCTCAGGTCCTAATAAAATTTCATCTAATTTTGTCCTCGTTCTGCTAATACCGCATTCATTGCTATCTTTTAAGTATTTTGATTGGAGTTGCAAATAGGCCCACCATTCCACCTCAATTCCCTGATTCTTCAACTCTTGTCTAGTTTGTAACTCCGCTTTATCATTCAATAACTCTTCATAAGTAATAATTTTTCCTTGTCGCAAAAGGTGCGGGTGCATCAGTGCTTCCAGAGTTTATTTATTTATTTATTTATTAATGAGACTTGTATGCCGCCCCATCTCCGAAGACTCACAACTAAAACAAGAAAACAATAAATAATTAAAAAAGAATTAAACTAACAAGCCCCATTAAGATACAATTACATAAATACATGATAAAACCATAATAAAAGCCACCCCCCCCCAAAGGGTCATAGCCCGGCTTGGTTAAATAACCAGGTCTTCAATTCACGGAAGGCGGAGGTCAGGGGCCAGACGGAGCCCCGGGGGAAGCTGATTCCAGAGGTCAGGGGTCGCAATAGAATAGGCTCGTCGTCGGGGGACCGCCAACCGGCATTGGCCAGCCGCGGGACCCCAAGGAGTCCTTGCCTATGTGATCGCACAGGCGGTTAGTGCTTGATGTCGGCAGGAGTCGCCTTAAATATTGGACCCATGTCATGGAGGACTTTGTATGTTAGTGTTAACACCTTGAATCTCACCGGAGCACAACCGGCAGCCAATGCAGACAGCGCAGGAGGGGGTAACATGGGAGAACCGGAAACTCCCATCACCACCAGCGCCGCCGCATTTTGCACCAGCTGCAATCTCGGATAGTATGCAAGGGTAGTCCTAAATAGAGAGCGTTGCAGTAGTCGAGTCTGGAGATAACAAGGGCATGAGTAACTGTCGCCAGGGCATCGCGGTCCAGAAAAGGCGTGAAACCAAGCGAGCTGGGCAAAAGCCCCTGGCCCCCACCTGCTCCTCCAATCGGCCGTGCATCCAGGAGGACCCCAGGTTCAGCCCTATCCACGGGGGCAACACCACTCCCCTATGGTTAAAGATGGATAATCCTGACTGGGCAGCGATGCGATGCACAGCCACTCAGTCTTGGCTGGGTTGAGACGAAGCATGTTTCCATTCATCCAGATCCGGACCGTATCAGAGTTGATAGCCAAATAGGTGTTTCTGTATACATTTGTCTTTTTATTTTATACCATATGCTTGAGAGGGTCTAACTTTATGCCTTTGTACATAACTATAACCCTTTAAGTTCTCCTGCCAGAGGAAGGTATGCCAACCCGACTGCAAGTTGTATCCTTCTAGTGTTAGTATTCTTTTATTTCTATGACTAATCCAATCTTTGACCCAAGTTAATATTGCAGCTCTATAGTACAACTCTCAGTCGGGGAGGCCAAATCCTCTTTCCGTGGCATCTTGCAGCAGCTTTAGTTTCACTCTTGGTTTTTTCCTTTGCCAACTAAAATCTGTCATTAATCTATTCAAATTGTCAAAAAAAAATTCTAGCTTTATGGGGGCATTATGAAAAAGAAATAACAATTTAGGTAGAATGTTCATCTTTATTGCCGCTATCCTTCCCATGAAAAATAGACTTAGTTTATCCCATTTTCCCAGATCTTCAGTTATTCGTTTTATTAGTGGGTCATAGTTGCCTTTTTTAAGTGTTGTATATTTTGCGGAAATTATAATTCCCAAATATTTAACCTTATCTACAATTTCGATGCCCATTGTCGCCACTAATAATTCTGTTTATCATGTTTTTAGTAATCATTTTTGTTTTATTCTTATTAATCTTTAGTCCTGCAACTTCTCCAAATTCTTCTAAATTATCTAATAGTTTTAATCCCAAAACTTGTGGTTCCTCTAATATGAAAAGCAAATTGTCTGTGAAGGCAGTTTAAATTCTTCATTTTTTTTTATTTTTAAGCCTTTAGTTTCTTTTTCTTTCTTAATTGTTCTTATTAAAGCTTCCAACCAGAGACCACCAGGCTCCTCCAGGGAGAAACAGAACAGGTTGGGGTCACAGTCAAGGAAAATCTCAGGGCATTGGATATGTTTGTCTTCTCCCAAGGAGGGGTTGCCAGGGGCTGAATGCCTCCTGCAGTGTCCTCCTGGGGGCTCTCTGACTTGGCACTTTTCTCGCAGCCATTTCATTACCAAACTAGGTAACATCATCAGTGCTACAAGGGAGTTGGGTTTGCTCTTATTTTTATATACTAGTGGTTTTCCCTGTCAGTGTTGGTGGGGATGTTCTTGGAGATTCCCTGATTAAGCTGTTGTGTGCTGCCAGCTTCTTTGTCTGCATTGGTAATTGCTTGATTGGGATGTTGTTTACTTGATTGTGGGTCTAATGTTAATCCTGGCATTAATTTCTGCTCATATACTGTAGGTGTTGATTGCTGGATAGGTGGTATTCTGGTCTTTCGTTTCCTTTTGGACCTTTTCCATTGTCTCTTTTGAATGGTGTGCAGATGTTGTTTATCTCTGTGTACCTGTTGATGGCCAATTTGTCTGAGTGCCAGCCCTCCAGGAATTCTCTGGCATTTCTTTCCTTTTGTTGTTGTTGTGGATTTGGCTTGATGTAATGGTGCTCACAGCTTCCTAATTGGAACTATGGTTGAGTCTATCCATGTATTATGAAATTAAGGAGTTTTCACCTTGTCTTCTGACTGCTAGTTGGTGTCCATGGATGCGTTTTGCTGGTCTTCTACCAGTTTATCCTACAAACTGGCTCTTACAGTCCTTACAGTGTATGTTGTAGATGAATCCTGGTTTTCCTTCTGGGGCTGCTGGGTCTTTTGGTTTACTTAGGATGTTTTGGAGGGCTTTAGTTAGTTTAGACTTAGGGTTGATCTTACTCTGGTCTTGGCTTCTGGATAATGGGTCCAAGTTTTCCCCACTGGATGTTCCTTTCCTTCTCGCCTGCGCAATGATGACGCAGTGATTTCTGGATCACTCCATGTCCTCCGCAGTCTATTGGATGCCTTGTGCTTCAAAGAGAAAAAAATGGAGAAAGTCAACACCCCCATTTGCATGGGGTAGGGGCCTGTTTCTCCTCCCCCCAGCTCCTCCCCCCCACTGCAACCTCCCCAGGCAGGAGGGGAAGCAGCCAAAGAAGAAGGAAGGATTGCAACCCTCCTAAGCACAAAGAGCTTCTGGTGGAGGCCTCCTCACTTCTTCCCCCAGTGTTTCTTATGCCTTCAGTTCATCGTGGCCAAGGAGCATTTTTTTCCTGGATAGCCCCAGCTGCTCTTTCCTTTCTCTCCCTTCCCTCCAGTCCTTCCTGGACAGAAACCCATCATTTCTCCAGGGTGCCCCAATTTCTGCTCAGGGCTCTTTCATCATCTCTCTCTCCTGCCTTGGAGCTGATGGGCCAGAGAGGCTGAGCTGAGCCAGATCTTCCACTGCAGAGCAGCCCATCAGAGGAGCCCCAGGAAGCCCACAGTCCATGCGTGACTACCTTGGAAAAGTTTAATTCCCCACCCCAACAACCCCGATGGTCTTGGTTCTCAGGTACAGGTGAAACTCGAAAAATTAGAATATCGTGCAAAAGTTCATTTATTTCCATAATGCAACTTAAAAGGTGAAACTAATATATGAGATAGATTCATTACATGCAAAACAAGATAGGTCAAGCCATGATTTGTCATAATTGTGATGATTATGGCTTACAGCTCATGAAAACCCCAAATCCACAATCTCAGAAAATTATAATATTGTGAAAAGGTTCAATATTCTAGGCTCAAAGTGTCCCACTCTAATCAGCAATTAAGCCAGAACACCTGCAAAGGGTTCCTGAGCCTTTAAATGGTCTCTCAGTCTGCTTCAGTAGGAATCACAATCATGGGAAAGACTGCTGACCTGACAGTTGTGCAGAAAACCATCATTGACACCCTCCATAAGGAAGGAAAGCCTCAAAAGGTAATTGAAAAAGAAGCTGGATGTTCCCAAAGTGCTGTATCAAAGCACATTAATAGAAAGTTACATGGAAGGGAAAAGTGTGGAAGAAAAAGGTGCACAAGCAGCAGGGATGACCGCAGCCTGGAGAGGATTGTCAGGAAAAGGCCATTCAAAAGTGTTGGGGACTTTCACAAGGAGTAGACTGAGGCTAGAATCAGTGCATCAAGAGCCAGCACACATAGACGGATCCTGGACATGGGCTTCAAATGTCGTCAGAAGCGTCTTACCTGGGCTAAAGAAAAACAGACCTGGTCTGTTGCTCAGTGGTCCAAAGTCCTCTTTTCTGATGAGAGCAACTTTTGCATCTCACTTGGAAACCAAGGACCCAGAGTCTGGAGGAAGAATGGAGAGGCACACACTGCAAGATGCTTGAAGTCCAGTGTGAAGTTTCCACAGTCTGTGTTGATTTGGGGAGACATGTCATCTGCTGGTGTTGGTCCACTGTGCTTCATTAAGTCCAGGGTCAACGCAGCCGTCTACCAGGAGATTTTGGAGCACTTCATGCTTCCTTCCAGACGAGCTTTATGGGGATGCTGACTTCATTTTCCAGCAGGACTTGGCACCTGCCCACACTGCCAAAAGCACCAAAATCTGGTTCAATGACCGTGGGATTACTGTGCTTGATTGGCCAGCAAACTCGCCTGACCTGAACCCCATAGAGAATCTATGGGGCATTGCCAAGAGAAAGATGAGAGACATGAGACCGAACAATGCAGAAGAGCTGAAGGCCACTATTGAAGCATCCTGGTCTTCCATAACACCTCAGCAGTGCCACAGGCTGACAGCTTCCATGCCACGCCGCATTGAGGCAGTAATTGCTGCAAAAGGGGCCCAAACCAAGTACTGAGTACATATGCATGCTTATACTTTTCAGAGGTCCGATATTGTTCTATGTACAATCCTTGTTTTATTGATTGTGTGTCATATTATAATTTTCTGGGGTTGTGGATTTGGGGTTTTCATGAGCTGTAAGCTATAATCATCACAATTATGACAAATCACGGCTTGAACTATCTTGCTTTGCATGTAATGAGTCTATCTTATATATTAGTTTCACCTTTTAAGTTGCATGACGGAAATAAATGAACTTTTGCACGATATTCTAATTTTTTGAGTTTCACCTGTACATTCAAAGCCCAGAGTTTTGTCTCTTAAAATTCAGACTCACCTCTGAAGTTATTTTAATTTGGGGCAACCCCATCTCATCTTCTGTACTATCCATGGAGGGAGAAAGAAGGATTTGTGGAAGATGCAAGGTTGTCCCTCCCTGATAGAGATTTTTCCTGCTTCTCCTCCGCCCGTCTGACAGATGGCAAAAAGAGCAGATAGCTGGTTTATTTCAGCGGCAGCAACTTCTGCCTGAACTAGAGCAGGATTTATTCTGAACACCTCCCTAGGAACCTGTACTGAACCACCATCGATTACTTTAAAACAATGATGCTAAACCTCTTGGAATCTTGTTGCTGGTATAGATAGTGTTCCCCATATACTCTGGATTTAGAAGTTCTCAATTCAACTGTTACAACATTTGTGACCCAATCTTAACCTGGCCAGATCTAAGAACCAGCAACTTTGACTGATCTTGAAAGGCTAAGCTGGACCTGGCTGGGTCAGAGAATAGAGTGGAGTGGAGGAGTGGAGTGGAGTGGAGTGGAGTGGAGTAGAGTAGAGTAGAGTAGAGTAGAGTAGAGTGGGATAGGGATAGGGATAGGGATAGGGATAGGATAGGATAGGATAGGATAGAATAGAATAGAATAGAATAGAATAGAATAGAATAGAATAGAATAGAATAGAATAGAATAGAATAGAATAGAATAGAATAGTTGGAAGGGACCTTGGAGGTCCTCTAGTCCAAACCCCTGCTCAGGCAGGAAACCCTATACCATTTCAGACAAATCAGAGAATCACAAGCCAATCAAGAGGCCCATCCAGGAAGAAGGAAATGGCAAAGCGCTTCCAAATCCTTGTTGAGGAAATTACCAGGAAGTGCTGAGATGCACTTGGTGAAACTCAATTCAGGAGACACGTCCTGCATCCTTCCTCTCTCCCTCCCTCATACATCTCTTACTCTGAGTAGGAGCAGAAGAAGCAGCAGGAACTTCCTCCTCTGGACTTTCCTCACTGCTCTTGCCTGTCCCCAGGTGTGATTGCAAGCAAGGGCCCCTCCCTCCATGGACCTCCCCTTCCATCAGAGCTTCCCTTTGCCAGGAGACATGGCAAATAGATCTTCTATTTGCCATGAGGAACCAATTCGATGGTTCCGCCCTAGGCGCCTAATGGACCCTGAGAGGTTTCAGACAGCACTGGGGTTCTTGCCCACCTCCCTCGACCACAGCCCGGTCGAGACTTTGGTGGCTGCCAAACAGGCGGCCTCGGCAGCACTTGACTGGGTTGTCCCCTTGCGGCCTCTTCCCCGCCGTAGACCCTGGTTACTCCCTGGTTCTCCAAGGAGCTCCGGGGGATGAAGCAGCGGAGAAGACACCTAGAGAGCAGGTGGAGGACTAGCCACTCCGAATCTGACCGTGTCCAGCTTAGAGCCTATATTAGGACTTAACTGGAAGCGATCAGAGCGGCGAGGTGTGCCTACTTCTCCACTCTGATCGCGTCCGCAGATGATCACCCTGCAGCTCTGTTTAGGGTTACTCGCTCCCTCCTTCATTTGGAGGAGAGGGGGGACCCTTTGCAGGGCAGAGCAGAGGAATTTAGTTTACATCTTGTGGATAAGGTCACTCAGATTCGGGCCGGCTTGGACTCTGACTGGCAGGAGTTGGATGATGGGGTGACGACGAGTCTGGCTGATTCTACTTGGGTTGAGTTTGACCCTGTCTCCCCGGATGAAGTGGACAGGATCATGCGGAGGTTGTCTTCCACCACGTGTTTATTGGACCCCTGTCCTTCCTGGTTGGTTTATGCCTCCAGGGAGGTTACATGTGGTTGGCTCCAGGCAGTTGTCAACGCTTCTCTGAGGGAGGGAGTTTTTCCCGCCGCCTTGAAAGAGGCGGTGGTGAGACCTCTCCTCAAGAAGCCTGCCTTAGATCCAACCGTTTTGAACAACTACTGTCCAGTCTCCAACCTTCGCTTTTTAGCAAAGATTGTTGAGAGCGTGGTGGTTCAGCAACTTCCGTTGTTCCTGGAGGAAGCTGATTATCTTGACCTATACCAATCAGGCTTCAGGCCCGGACACAGCATGGAGACAGCATTGGTCACACTGATGGATGATCTCTGGAAGGCTCGGGACAGGGGTTTTTCCTCTGTCCTGGTCCTTTTAAATCTCTCAGCGGCTTTCGATACCATCGACCATAGTATCCTTCTGTGGCGGCTTCGGGGGTTGGGAGTGGGGGGCACCATTTTGCGGTGGTTCTCCTCCTACCACTCAGGCCGCTTGCAGTCGGTGTTGGCAGGAAAGCAGAGATCGGCCCCAAGGCCCCTCACTTGTGGGGTGCCGCAGGGGTTCTCTGCCTCTCCTGTTTAATATCTACATGAAACCGCTGGGTGAGATCATCCGTGGTTTTGGGGTGAGGTATCACCAATACGTTGATGATACCCAGCTTTACATCTCCACCCCAAACCAGATCAGTGATGCTCTCTCCGTGATGTCCTGGTGCCTGGAGGCGGTGCAGGTCTGGATGGGGAGTAACAGGCTCTGCCTCAACCCGGCCAAGACTGAGTGGCTGTTCTTACTGGCATCTCGGTCTTCATTGGACATACCACCTTTGGTCATGGGGGGAGAGGTGTTGCCCCCTGTGGATAGGGCGAGGAATCTGGGTGTCCTCCTGGATTCACAGCTCAGTTTGGAGGAGCAGGTGGGAGCTGTGGCCAGGGGGGCTTTTGCCCAGGTTCAACTGGTTCTCCAGCTCCGCCCTTACCTGAGCCGAGATGCCCTTCAAACAGTCACTCATGCGCTCATCACCTCCAGAATCGACTACTGCAACGCTCTCTACATGGGGCTGCCCTTGTAGACCACCCAGAGGTTGCAGCTGGTACAGAATGCGGCCGCGCGGGCTGTGATGGGGGTGTCCCAATACTCCCATGTTACACCCCTTCTGCGCGACTTGCACTGGTTGCCGGTTGCCTTCCAGGTCAGCTTCAAGGTGCTGGTGACAACCTATAAAGCCCTAAATGGCTTGGGTCCAGAGTAATTGCGGGAGCGCCTCCTGCCAGCATCACATTCCGATCACCCCGTGCGCTCCCATAGGAGGAGCCCCCTTGGGGTACCATCGGTGAGGCATTGTCAGCTGGCGGCCCCCAGGGCTAGGGCCTTTTCTGTGGGAGCGCCTGCCCTATGGAATCAGCTCCCCGTGGATCTCCGTTTGGCCCCTGATCTCTGCTCCTTCCACCAAGACCTGAAGACCTGGCTGTTTCAACAGGCCGGTCTGGATTGACTCGGGGGGTGTGTGTGTATTTTAACTGTTTTAATTTTTAACTGTTTGTTAGACTTGTATTTGTTTAATTTATTTTTATTTTAATTGTTCGGTTTTTTATTGTTCGCTGCCCTGAGTCCTTAGGGAGAAGGGCGGCATACAAGTCTAATAAATTATTATTAATTATTATTATTATTATTCGGAGACAGGATTATGGGTTTTCTAGCACTTCCCAGATCATTAAGGGACTTTTCCTGGACTCCTGATATTTCCTCCTCTGAAGTAAGTCTACTAAGGCCCAAGAAGTTTTCTCCCAGACAACAGGAATGCATTGAGATTTGCAGGAAGTGCAACAATGGCTGCATAGCTGCTTCTTCCTTTCTCACCCACATTCAAGTTGCTGCCTGCAGGGAAGAATCTCGTGGGATTCTGGCTGCAACTCTCAGAGAAGCTCTGTCCCGCCCAAACCAGCTTAATCAACACAGAAGGACATGGGTTGGGGTCAGTGGATGTCTTTGTTTCACTTACATCTCTGGAAGAGAATCCAAAGTCCCAGGATCATGGCAGCCAAAATTCCCAAAGAATCCACCTAGTTCTAGCTAAAGAAGGAGAAACACGGTTTCAATTAGACAGATGTTGGAGTTCCCTGAAGTGGAGATGCTGATCAAAAGAAACCTTTCCCAACCTGCACTGGCCTCCAGGAGATCAAGGCAAGCCAGATCTGGTAAGTCAGAACATTCTTTGGCTGATCGCAGCTCCATAAGGATGTTGGAGAATTCTTCCAGTCGTTGGGTTTCGTGGATGGCAATACACGGGAAACTGTTAAGTCGTTCTAGGAGTGAGTATTCCGTCAATGTGTCATCGCCATATATCTGGTCCAAAGCATCCCACGCTCGTGTCAGAGCAGTGTCTGGGTCATTGAGTATGCCTGTGTAAATGTGTTTCACCATGTGTCTAGACCAGGGGTGGGCAAACTTTTTGACTCGAGGGCCACAATGGGTTCTTAAACTGGACCGGAGGGCCAGAACAAAAGCATGGATGGAGTGTTTGTGTGAACTAATATAAATTCAAAGTTAGATTACTTCATGTAGTCTTCTGGGAGAGCAAGAGAACCCTCCGCTCTTTTGGCTCCACGGGCTGGATAGAACAGCCGAACGGGCCGGATCCGGCCCTCGGGCCATAGTTTGCCCACAGCTGGTCTAGACCGTGGTCCTAGCCATGCCAATAGAAATTTAAGTTCTTTGCTGGGAGGCAGCCATTTGCGTTGAATTCTACTTGTGAAAATGTTCTTCCACAGTAGGTATTCTCTGCCTGGCTCATCATTAAATTTGTACACACCACTAGCTACTAAGTCTAACCTTCTACACCTTGGTGATGGTTCTGTGTTACTTCTCTGTGAGGGCTGGTCATCTGTTTGTATGCCGTCCTCGTAGGCATAGTGTTGTGGCTCAAGGGCATGAGTTGTGGGTGGTACATGTTTCACTTCAGAGTACTTTATGAGGAGTTCATTATCCGTCCCCATGTATGCAGGTAGTATCTCTTGAGGTTGGGTGTAGGTTCCATGCTGTGCATTAGAGTTGTCGTGCAGGTATGGCAAGAACTCATTTGCCTGTGGATTAAGTGTGGCAATTGTGGTTGGTTGCATGTCAACTTGTTGAGACATCATTGTAATCACTGGTGGGCTAATTTGCTTGTCTGGCAGGCCATTAGACGTTGGGTTAGGGTTGCTGATTCTGGGAGGAGAATCTTGGACCTTAGTATGTACAACATCAGTTGGGGAAGATTTGCTGTTGGTGGGAAGTGAATCTCGTATTTTGGGTCTTACAACGTCAGTTGCGTGACTGAGGTTTAGAGTCTGTGGTTGAGATTCACTCCTATTTATTTATTTATGGGATTTTTATGCCACCCTATCTCCTGAATGACTCAGGGCGGCTCACAACAATAAAAAACAAAGAATATAAAATTTTTAAAACTATTAAATAAATAAATCCCAATTACAGAATTAAAACCGATAAACTAATTAAAAAACCCTGGTTGTGGGAGGCTGCTAGGCAACAGAGGCAGTACCACCTGCTCATTTCGTAGCGAGTGTTGCTCATCCACATAGGCCTTGACCCACGTATCTGGGTTCTCTTCTCCAAACTCTTTGAGGTCGAAGGTGAAGGAGGCAGCGTTAGCTGCCTTCTGCCATGCTGCGGCCCAAGCTGTTTTCACTGCCGTCTCTCTTTATCGTTCAAGTCAGTGGTTCTTAACCTGGGTGATATCGCCCCCCAAGGGGCGATTTTGTTTTCAGGGGGATGGAACGATGTGGGGAAGGAATGGAAGGGGGCCGTATGGGGGCAATGGAGCGAGATATATTGGGGGAGAGAGTGAGAGATCTATATTGGTAGATAGGTAGGTAGGTAGACAAAAAGACAGACAGGAAGGTAGATAGGCAGGAAGGCAGGCAGGCAGACAGACTGACCTTTTGGATGGATGGACAGGCGCCGGTTCAGGTGTGGTACAACAGTCAATGGGGTGAGCCTGCAGGGCCAGCGCCTCGAATGCCCCCCTGGTGCCTCTTAGCGTCCCCAAGGGGGCCGGCAGAGGAGTGCTAAGAGGCGACAGGGGGGCGTTCAAGGTGCTGGCCGGCCCTGCAGGTTCACCCATTGACTAGCACTGCTTTGGAGCCAGCGCCTCCAATGTGGAAGCAGTGGCACGTTACGTGCCGCCACAGCCGCATTCAACACGCTGCCCCCTGCGCTCTTAGCCCTCTGCTGGCCCCTGGGGATGCTAAGAGGTGGCAGGGGCGTTATGTTGGGGAGGGGCGATGACAACTTCCTCAATGGCTCAAGGGGGCGATTCTTTCAAAAAGGTTAAGAACCACTGGTTCAAGTAACTCCACTTGGGCCTGAGCATTGGCTATTTCTGCTTGTTGGTTGGCCTGAGCTTTGGCCATTTCTGCTTGTTGTTTGGCTTGAGCTTTGGCCATTTCTGCTTTATGCCGTATCACTTCTGTTGTAATACGTAAATCTGCCTCTGCTATTGCAGCTTCAATTTGAGCTTCTACAGCTCAGTTGGCATAACTTGCTGCTTTGCAGGCCCTAGATGTGTCGCTGCGATGGGAGGATGCTCTGGAAGGATGGTGAGACTGAGGAGCAGAGAATTGCGCGAGACCCTGGAACCTGCTTGCGATATAGCCAGTTTGGGATGGAGGGAGGAGGCTTTCTTAAAATGGTGGGAAGAAGACATGTGTGATCGAGGAGCTATGTTGGATGTGGCTCTCTCCTTTGCTTCTTGTTCCTTTTGAAGCGCATGCCTGGAGGGCTTTTTTGCTTTCCTCAATGCAGTCTTCACATTCTTTGTGAAACTCTTCAAAGCATTGGACGTGTGCTTGGAGTTTTGGGTCACCCAGTCTTGACTGGATGGACTTGAGTTTATCTTCACTGTTTCTTCACCGTGCAAGAAGGGCAGCTAGATCATCTAGCAGCGTGCAGATTTTCTTGGGGGGCAGCTTGTGTTTTGGGGCATCACAGATCTCCTCTAGCACCAGCCATGAATCTGCATAGCGGTGATATTGCCTCTCCCAATCCTCTCTCAAGTGTGCCTCCATGGGTTCTGTAAGCTTCTTATTCTTTCTGAGATCGTAGGCTTCATGAGGTCCAGCTGCCTCTGGGTTTTGGGAACCAGGCTCCACGTTTACATCAAGGGTGGGTGGAGGGTTCAAGCCCTCTGGTACATCAGGTAAATCTGTCATGGTTGAAGAAGTTGCCATGCTTCAAATTGGCAAAGGTGAATTTTAGAAAATATTGTAGTTTCCTTTATTTTGCTAGGGCGCTGTGTGCAGGTAGCAGAAAAGAGTGTCTGCTAGATTTAGTACTTGAGCACGTAGGTGGCGCTGCACAATATAGCTGCTTTTAGGGTGCGGTGCGTGCTTGCAACACAAGTGGGCGCTATAGAGGATGTAGTCACTGAGTCTGAAGACAAGAGAGCAAAATGCAGATTTGCCTGTTAGTGTTGCTTATGACACAAATTGGCACAATAGGAGGCGCTGTTGCTGAGTCTGAAGACTTGAGAGCAAAACACAGGTTTGCCTGTTAGTGTTGCTTGCTTCACAAATTGGCACAATAGGAGGCACTGTTGTTGAGTCTCAACACTTGAGAACGAACGCAAGTTTGCCTGTTAGTGTTGCTTGCTAGGTCTGGAAGACACTGTTGCTAAGCACAGGTTAGGCTGCAGGTAGTACTGGAACCTTGAATTAAGTTGATAAATGTTGCCACAAGAGTTACATAAAATAGAATTTTCATTGGTTGAACACTGGTTAAAATTAGGAAAATTGCTGTAAATTCATTACTTGCCACTAGGTGGAGCTAGATCCTTGAGGGAAAGAAAAAAAATTATCTGTGAAATTTCTACTTGACCACCAGATAATGCTGTGGGCTGCCTTGCCTGAGTCTGATTTCCCTCTTTTGGGGGGGGGTGAGCCTCGTGGCTACGAAGTTTGCTGATTACCAAAGGAATTTACGATCCAAAGGAATTTATGGCTTACTCGCCGGAAGAGAAATTCATCAAACAAATACAGCATTCCAAAGTGGCATGCTGTGTAGCTTTGTTATATTTTTAAATTTTTTAGTAAAGAGACGAGAACATGAAGAAACTTCAGGTTTTTAGCAAAGCTCCTTTGCTGAAATAGTTTGCTCAGATCAGCCTTGTGCTCTGAAGACGGTCCTGCATTAATGATTTATAACCCCCAATAAACTGGCCAGGGTAGTTGTAAATAGCTGGAGAGGGCCTCTTTATTGCCTCTGAGAGTTGGAGCAGTATCTTTGTTAGAGGGCACAAGGAAGATTCAGCAAACTTACACAGGTTTTACAGTAAACAGAGAAAACGGTTCCAAGCCTCAATCAAACTGCTTCATTTCTTTAGCCAACAATGGGAAGATGCAGATTAAGCCAGAGAATAGGATGTTTGATAGTCTCTTGTGTAAAAGGAGAAGGGGGGAATTTCTTGCCCCTCCCTGCTAATTTAGTTCCCTTTGAGCTAGCAGAGGTGTAACTTGAGACAAAGAGGCTTCTTTTGCTGAAGAGGGGGAGGGGGAATTTGCCCCTTCCTGCATCCACAATGAGAGGTTTGCGAGAGAGGTACAAAGGAATAGCATGCACATTTATTCCTGGCTTCCAAATATCTTAGTCTTTATCACTTCATCCAAATTAACTGTCTTTATACTGATGGGCTTTCAGACCTTTGCAACTTTTTACTGCTTCCAGGAATCAAGATTATAATATCTTTCTACTGTTCTGCTTTACGCTCTGGATGGGTATAAAGCAGACAGAGCAACTCCACAACGCATCCATACAAAGTCTTTTTTATTGGTTCATCAGGCATCCTGTCAACTCACAGTTATGATGAGGTTCTTCTTAATGTCCAATCCTTTGCATATCTGAATCGTGGTGTAGAAAGATATTAAACTCTCATCGCTATATTTCATCCCATAATCATAGAGGCAGGGGATATAGCCGCTGCCACGAGGCTGTGTGTTCAGTCAAGAGAGGAGAAACCTCCCACAACCCACAAAGGGTCACTTCAGTGACCAATCAGGGTTACAGATGTGACCACATGACATGGACTACATTTCCCAGGATACCTTAACCACATTTACCATGACGCATTCCCTTAAGGGGACAGCACTCAATTCCTAACTACCTATCCCAAATCCCATTAACTCTAAACTGGTTGGACAGCATAGCCCCCACCTGAAGGAAGCCCCTCCCCTCCAGAGGTGGAGCGCCCAGGGGCTTCAGCCTGAGCTAAGATCAGGTTGAGAAACGTATCAAACTGACCCCTCGCTAGTTCACCTGAAGATAAATGAAAGGAGAAGGAAGCATGTGAGGATGGCAATAGCTAGAACATTGTAGTTTTGCAAAAAGAATAGTTCTGCAGTAGCTGACATTGGTTTTTATCCTGTTGGGCTGACAAGAGCCCAGCCTCCCCTGCTGAAAAGGGCATTGAATGACCAGGTGCAACTGTCCCATCAGACAATTCTGCCAGAAAGCAAAGCAGCATTTCATCTCTCTCATATCTTCCATCTCCATATCGTATCATATTTCATCTTATTTTCATACCTTTCCTCTCAAGTGTCCACTTCCAACTCTCCTCTCAATAATCTCTTCTTTACCATCATGAAACACAACCCTATACTTCCTCCTTTTCCTCTGGAAATTTTAGATGACACAGCCTAAAACCACCCAACATTGGTGAACAACTTCTACATTTATTTGTATTTACTTAATAAATATATATATGCTGCCCATCTCACCGAGACATGACATGTCATAACTGCTCAGTCTCTCACCCATTTCCTCCTTCCAAGCCAACATCAAGGACTCCTAAATTTCCTCCTCTCCCTCGGGAAATGTTAGATGGTGGCAGAAAACCATCCAATATTGGTGAACAACTTACCGCTACCCTGATGTTTATTTACTTCATTTATTTAATAAATTTATATGCCAGCGATCTGACCAAGAGGTGACATTTTGTAACTTTTCAGCCTCTCACCTGTTTCCTTCTTGAAAGCCAAGTCCAGGGGCTCCTGCAAGCCCTCGTGCTCCAGGTGACACCGAACACGGTCCCTCTCCTTGGGGTCGATCTCAATGCTGAGCGAGATGTAATAGGTCCCGTCTGAGTTGGGGGCCACGTTCCTAAGGAGGGTCTCATACTTGCAGACCTCTCCATCCCTCATCCAGATGGCCTGGATCTCCTTGGGGTAGAAGCCAAAGGCCTGGCAGGTGAGCACCTCCAGCTTCTCATCCACCACCTTGAGAGTCACCTTCCCCACTGGAGGCTCTGCAGAAACAGCAACAACGCAGTTCCTGGGATTTTCTGGTCTTTGTATGGAGGTTATTTAATAGGAGGGAAGACTTCATTTGGTCATCTTCTCCCACTGCTCCCTCTCTCTGTCCTCTCCTGAATCTCTGAGACCCGCAAAGATGGGGGCATTGAACTCCTTATAATTATTTTTGAAAGAGATACAGAGACTTCGGGGTAAAGATCTCACTCTGACCCAAATAATTGTAATACTTGGGTGCTGATTCAGTTATGAATTTGTTCAAGTTGTTCCTGATGGAAACCAGGAAAAGACTTGTCTTTTGGCTCAGCAGGATGTGAGAATTAGAGTTTCTTCTGCTTTGCAAGATTTCCTAATGCAAATGCAAATGGATCTCAGCCTCCATCTCTTGCTTAGTTAGTTTCACTGTTTTTCTCTTTGAAAAACTTACTTAAGGGGGCATTGAAGATGTTTTCCCCTGCTGTCCTTCTGTATTTTGATGTGATAAATGGCCAGATCTCTTTCTGTCAGGCGTGTGAAGCCTGACTTGTCTGTGCAGGGCAGAAAAATATGAGGGCAGGGGAGAAGAGGGAGCCCAGAAAAAAATTGCAGAACCAGGGCCCATTTGGTCACTCACCTGTCTTCTCCAGAGTCTTGTTCTTGTAGGACTGGCATCTCTGCAGCCTCTCAATGCAGGTCTCCTCCAGGTAGACTTTATTCCTCTGGGACCTCCTTGGATCATCCACCCACTTCTCCTTGACCTTCTGGGCCTGGGCCTGAGCTGCCACCCATCTGAGGGTCTCCTTGTCGAAGCTGATGAAGTCCATCCCATTGTAGCCGTAGTGCAAAAACCCTCCTTTGTCCCCGTCTTCTTGGAGGTTACAGCCCAAAACCAGCTGCCAGGTGTGAAGCCCTGAACGAGACCCAGAGGGGGTAGGAATAGTCCCACATTCCTCTCCCCTAGACACCCTACAAGCTGCCCTTCAAGTGTTTCCTTTCCCCCATCCCACCAGCTGAAGCTGAAGCTCAAAGATTTTGGCCACCAGAGCAGAAGAGAGGACTCCGTGGGAAAGACCTGGTGTTGGGAAAGACGGAAGGCAAAAGGAGAAGGGGACAGCAGAGGATGAAGTGGTCTGACAGGGTCACTGACACAGGGAACATGAGTTTGGGAGACAGGGGGGAGAGGGGGAATCTGGCGTGCTGTGGTCCATGGGGCTGTGAAAAGTCGGACGCCACTTAGCAAGGGAACAACAACCCACTAGGAGACGGGAAATGGATCCCCTCTTTCTTTCAATGGGAGGGGGAATCTTTGCTGTGATCAGGGACTGCACTTAACCAGGGGCCAGATCATGAAGGCCATGAGAGAGATCTTGGAGGTGGGGGGAAGGGTGCTTTCTTTTGCAGGAAAGGATCTCTCACCATTATGCCCCTTGCAGCCCTTGGTGGTCAAGGGATATTTTCCTTCCCAAATCAAGTCAACCGTCCAAACCCCCAGCCCCCCACTTCCTGTTCTTTGCCTTAATTGGAGATGCTCAGTCATTCCGGGTCAGGGTTGCCCCAAAGCTGCTTTTCCCAAAACTTTAGGATTTTTTTTTGGGGGGGGGGGAAGCACCTTTGGAACTTGGCCTGTTTCCCTCTCCTGGCAATTACAGTGACAAGAGGCAGAAAGTGAGGCTGGAGGGAGAATTCGGGGCTTGAAGGCAACTCTGCAACTGCTCACCTCCAGTCTGGTGGCTGAGTTTTGACAGCCACTCCAGGTCAGTCCTGAATATCCTTTCAAGGTCCATGAGGGTGGTTGCCTCCTCTGCTCCCATCCAGGGCACCAGGGGTTCCATCCGGCTGGTGCGATCATCATATCGAGCGATGGGCTGGTCATCCAGGTGGAGCAGGAAGAGGAACTGGGGCAGCCCCTGGCTGGGCTCTGACACCTTCAGGTAGGAGTGGCAGAGGGAGTGCGTGCGGGAGCCTGGAAGGGGAAGAGGGGGAAGGGTAGAATTGAGGGGGTGGGGTCTGCAGCTTCAGCTCTGCCCTGGATGCTGTCATGAAAAGCAGCTCTCAAACAGGGAGACCGACTGCCTGCTTTACTTTGGAGGATTCCTGTCTTTTGGTCCATTTGCTGAATATAAAGACAGATAGATAACTCTACAATTCTTCCATACAAAGTTTCTTTTATTGGATTATATTAGGTATCCTCAAGGTGACTCACAGTTATGTCAAGATGCATCTAATGTCCAATTCTTTGCACAGTTGAAATCGTAGTGTAAATGATAGTAATCTTTCTATCCCATATTTCATCCCATAGTCATAGAGGCAGGGGGTATAGCTGCTACCACGAGGCTGTGTGATCAGGGAAGAGTGAAGAAACCTCCCCCGACCCACCAAGGGTCAATTCAGTGACCAATCAGGGTTACAGATGTGACCACATGACATGGACTACATTTCCCAGGATACCTTAACTACATTTACCATGATGCATTCCCTTAAGGGAACAGCTCCCATTTCCTAAGTAACTATCCCAAATCCCATTAACTATAGCTGGCTGGACAGCACAATTCCAGACTTGAGCAGAAATGGCATTCAGCAGGTTTGGACCAGTTCTGGAGAACCAGTACCAGAAATGTTGAGTAGTTTGGAGAACCGACAAATGCCACCTCTGACTGGCCCCGCCCCCATCCATTCTCTGCCTCCCAGTGAGTCCCAGCTGATCGGCTGGGTCTCCTTTGGTTGCCCTGCACAGGAGAACAGAGCTGGAAAGCAGGTTAGTGCGGTGGGGAGGGAATGGAGATTTTGCAGTATCCTTCCCCTGCCACGCCCAAGCCACACCCACAGAACCAGTAGTAAAAAAAAATGGAATCCCACCACTGGTCTTTTTTTTTTTTTTATAAGTAGTTTTTATTTTTCCAAAAACACAAACATAACAAACAAACATACAACACATAGATCCATATCAATTTCAAGTATGTCGGTCGGTCAAAAATCACAGTGCCTACCCCTCATTATTCATACTCAATATTACAAAAAAGAAAAGCTATAATCATTATTATTAATCCTTTATCATATTATAATCTCTATATTGTTTCAACAGTTCTATCTATCTTTATATTCCCAAGAATACATTACCAAACTTTTTTGTCTAACCATTGATAGAACATATTCCATATCTTATAAAACTGCTTTTCTTCTTGATCCCTAATTTCAAATGTTAATCTACTCATTTCGGCACAATCCAAAATCTTCTTAATCACTTCCTCCTGCGTAGGTGTCTTATCATTTCTCCAGTTTTTAGCAAGTACAATTCTAGCAGCTGTCAATACATTAACAATCAGATATTTCAGTTCTTTGTTAAATGTCTCTGGTACAATTCCCAACAGGAATATCTCAGGTTTCAAGTCTATATGTTGTTGTGTCATTTTTTCCAACCATATGTGGATTTTAGTCCAGTATCTTTTAGCATCAACGCAAGTCCACCACATGTGGTAGTAGGAGCCAGGTATCTGATGACATTTCCAACACTTATCCGATTTATCCTTGAACATTCTTGCAATCCTTCTCGGGATAGGTGCCACCTGTAAAACATCTTATACAAATTTTCTTTATATGCAGTTGACATTGTCATTTTATAATTCTGATCCCACAGTGTTTGCCATCTCTCTAAATCTATCCCATAACCAAAATTTTTCCCCAAGCAATCATTGTTTCCTTAACCTGCTCCTCTTCCATTCTAACTTCTAATAGATAACCATAAAGTTTTTAAATCATTTTTTCGTTCGTGCCCATCAAGATTTTATCTAATTCAGTTTGCTTTTTATAAATCCCTTCAGTCTTAACATCCTCATCATATCTAGATTGTACTTGCAAATATGAAAACCAATTCATTTTTATACCTTGTTCTTGTAGTGTTTGCATCGATTTGAGTTCACCCTTTTCATTTAAAATCTCTTCATATCTAACTGTTTGTTCCTTCTTGTATATTATTGCATATGAAAAAGCTTCAATAGTAGATACCCATAATGGAATTTGTATATAATGTTGTTTTCTAGTTTTTTCCCAATTTAGAAACCAAGCTTCTCGAACATAGTGTCTTCTAAAATATCCTTGTTTTTTAGTTCCCTTATACCATAAGAAAGCATGCCATCCTAGTAATAGATCATGACCCTCTAAAGTTAACAATCTATTGTTTCTCAGACTGGTCTTGAGATTAACCCTGAAAGAAGTTCTCAGGCAACTCTTGGCTGAGCCTGGAAACAGCTGGGCACAGCTGGTGAGTGGGACCTCTGGGTTCCCCCAGCTGCTTGTGGACCTGACCCCCCATCTGATCCTGCATACACCTGCCAGAGAACCAACAGGACAGGAGCTGCTTGGAGCTTCACAGCAGAGTACTGAGTATGGAGACTTCAGCTGCACTACACAAAGAGAAAGACACGTCATCCTGAGTTTTGTTTTGTTTTCTCCCCTCAAGAGGGAGCCTATTGGAGGCTCAGCCTTTGCCCGACTGGAGGGGGGCGGGGGATAGGAGGGGGGAGGAGGAGGAATTGATCTGACTTGTAAACATGGTCTCGTGGCTTTTAACTGGATGTTTACAATTTTACTTAAAATTGACGACAAATTAAACACTACAGGAGCCACGAATGATTGTCCCACAGAATGATTGTCCCACAGAAGCCACGAATGATTCAAACCTTCCTTGTATTGTGCGGGTGTCTCAGATGTTCATAACAGGAATTTAAATATATATTGAGAGAGAGAGAGAGAGAGAGAATTTAATCAAAAGAGACAGGGAGGGGGAGACACGGACTCTGAATATGAACGTTCGCCGTTCGTTGTTGGCTTCCTTGCTCAAATACTAATAGGAATTTACAACTAGAATACCAAAAGGTCTTGAACGACCTTTTCAACAGGGGAGGGGGAGAAGAGGAGGCGGAGAAGAGGAGGGGAGGGGGGAGGAGGAGGAGCGGGGAGTAGAGGAGGGGAAGGGGAGTGGAGGAGGGGGGAGAGAGGAGGAGGAGAGAGGAAGAGGAGGGGGAAGAGAGGAGTGGGAGAAGAGGCCGAGCGAAGGACGAGGGAAGGGAAGACAGACATTTCCTGCAGGGAAAGGAACCTGCCACGGAGAGCGAAGGTGGGAGAGAGACCCAGGCAGGACACGCGTCCCTCCCTCTCGCTTTCCGCTGCCTCCCATCCGGCAGCGAACCCTTCCAGAGACTCACCGCAGCGGCTCCCCGGCACGAAGGACCCCAGCCCAGCCCACAGGAGCAAGAGGGGCGGCCGGGGCGGGAGGGGCATCGCCCTCCGACCGCGCGCACCTTCGTGCCTGAGGCCGAAGACTCCCCTTCGCACCCCGAGACTGAGAGCGCCGACCAACGGTTGCCGTGCTCCGCGTCTCCTCCGCTGACCTGGAGTTCCAGTTTCTCCGCCCCGCCCAAAAGTCCTCTCCGTCAGACGAAAGAAGACAGCAACAGGAAAAAGAAACAGAGAGAGGAGAAACCCTGCGCTGCTTCTGTCGGGTCTCCACAAGAGGGCCTGACTGCCCACAATGCGGAGCGTGATCCGTGGCATAGTAGGATCATGGTTGTGATGATGGTAGTTACTGTGGTTACTGTTATGGTGGTTATTATGCTTATTATTTTACTTATTATTCAGGTGAAACAGAATTCCAACAGAAACACAATAACAGAATTGGGCGGGACCTTGGAGGTGTTGTAGTCCAGGGGTCGCCAACTTTTTGGACCACCAAACTCATAATTTTAAATCCCACGGACCAGAGACCTTGGGAAAATCCTAAAAATAGTCTTCAGGAAAATTCCCCACCCCATTTTCCTACGGATCAATCATTCTTTATTTGGGACCGTAGGATACCGTCTCCAGCTCCGTTCTCAGGGGGAGAGAGAGAGACTTTGGGCTTCATGCAAGGAAAACAGCAGAAGCAGCAGAAGTCTTTCTTTCTCTCCCCCAAACTCCACCAGAAAGGAGCCTTTTCCGGTGCAGCCTCTTGGAGCAGGAGGCCTTGCAGGGTCCCAAAGACTAATTTCGGGCAGAGTTTGGGGGAGAGAAAGAAAGACTTTTTCTGCTTTCCTTGTGTGCAGCCAAAAATATAAGAAGAAAGAAGAGGAAAGAAGCGGTCCGGTGGCCAGGTGAGGTGCGTGGGGCATGTGGGGCAAGTTCCCCCCCTCCGCCCTTTCCCTCCTCCCCTCACTACCTTGTGTTGTTCACAATGTAAGCGACGCAAGCCTTGTGTTCCCGTGGGCCATGTGGGCAGCGCAGCCTTGTGTTCCTGCGCAGCCTGGATTAATTGCTTTGGGGGTGTGCTTTGGGGGTGACATTTCTCTGTGGACCACCAACAATTTCTCGTGGACCACCAGTGGCCCTGGCCCACTGGTAGGCAACCACTGTTCTAGACCAACTCTCTGCCAAACAGGGACATTTGCATTTAGCCAGCAAAGGACCTGGTTACGCCTATTGTTTGAATGCAGCCACACTGAGGAGGCCCTCCTCATTCTTCTTGCAAGACTCCTCCTCCAGTGACCCTTCCTCCCCCACCTTCTTTTTGGCAGAGCATCCCAACAGAGACACCGACACAACCAAAGGAAGATCTTAACATTAAGTAAGTCATTGCCACAGTGAAGGATAATATACCAGGCCAGGGGAATAGAGGTGTAAGCCAGAACACCCACCCCCTAATTCAGCCTTCACCCCCTTCACCTTCCAGGCTGCCCCAGGCCTTCCCTGTGCTATTTCTACCTGAAGGTGTCAGAGCTCAGCCAGGAGCAGCTCAGCCAGGAGGAGGGGAGAGGAGGAAAGGGGAAAGGAGGAGGAAGGGGGAGAGAGGAGGGGGAGGGGAAAGGGGAAAGGAGGAGGAGAGAGGAGGGGCAAATAGAGAGCAGGAGGAGGAGGAGGGAAAGAAGAGGGAGGAGGAAGAGGGGAGAAGAAAGGAGGGGGAGGGGGATGAGGAGAGTGAGACAGGTCATCTGCTTCCACCCCCCTCCCCAGGCAAGGAGAGTAATTGGGGAAGGAGCTTAGCCTGCTCTCTGCGTTGAAATCTGGCCCCTCCCACTGTCAGGGCCACTCAGACCGGGTTGAAATCAGGGATCCCTTTGCCCAGGTTTGGCTGTTACATCCTGTGCCCTCCCCCTTTTTGAGGGAGAGCCCCAGATCTATGCTCCACACCCTTGTGATTCCCCCCTCCCCCAGGTTAGACTACTGCTGTGGGCTCTCCCTTGGGCTCCCCTGGAAGACTGTGCAGAAACTGCAGCTAGTACAAAAAAGCATCGCCCAGGCAGGCTGGCATGGGAGGGTGCAGCAACATTGCCTCCTGCATTGGGGAGGGGGTTGCATGGCCTCCAGTGGGGCTCCTGAGTGCAATTCCAGGTGCGGCTTGGACCTTAGACAGCCTGGCCAAGAGGACCCACAGGGCCACCCCTCCAATGGGCCCCGGCTGGGTTTTTCTGTCCTGCTTATGTGTACAAGAGGAGAGGGGGCAGAGGCTGGGAAGCAGATGTTTTCCCCAACCCTCTGACATAATCCCCCCAAGACCTTGTTAGCTCCTCCAGCCATCTTTCAAGAAGCTGTTGAAACAGAAAATTGCTATTCTCAGAACCCTAAAATACAGCTGCTATTCTCAGAAGCTCCGGAAATGACCATCTGCAGTTTCCCTCCCTCTGAGTTTACTGAACCCCCAAGAGGGGAAAGGAGAGAAGGCGGCCCAAGAAACCGAGGGCTTGAAGTGAAGGACACAAGGACACCCCACTTTGCATTCTCTCTCCAAGCTCCATAGGTTATCCCAATTTGATTTAACCACCAGGAAAAAATGTCCAGGTAGGAGAACTGAGGCCAGAGGAGAAACTGAAACCAATTCAGATACACACACCGATAGGCAGGGATCTTCAGTTAGCAAACAAATGTATATTTGCAGAGCTTCCTACAGTTCCTTCACTGTTTGAATGGCTCTCGCCATCATCCACACTTTTGTTAAAGTCAGTGACTTTGCTTTGGCTTGTTTAGCCTACAACAAAGAGAGTCCATGGAGATTCTCAGTCATCCAGATCATGGGTGTCCCGAGGGTTTGTTTTCTGGAGGCAACTGGACTTCCTGGTTTGTTTGTTTTTTCTTTTGAAGAAAAAGTTTGTTTTTCCCTTCTCATCCAAGAAGCTTCGTCACCTCTGACAGGATGGTGGGGAATGGAAGGATTTATATTCCTTGCAGACAGCCGGTCATTTGCACCCTCTTAGAGAGTCATTGAGGCCACTCGGAGGCTTTTATCTGTGTTCTCAGGGTCACATGAGTACTGTTAGTATATATCTCTGGGAGGAGAAACAAGTGCAGCCAGGAGAAGCATGAGTAGAGAGACAATGAATAATACACTTGACACAAGGAGTATACTGAAACGTTGGTTTTACTATCAGTGAATGGTTTATCAGAGTCCAACAACAATCCGAGTCATACACGAAGCAAGTCAGTCAGTATTTAAATGCTATTCCAAATATCAATGTCCTTGTCCTTACCAATT
This sequence comes from Naja naja, assembly GCA_009733165.1. Taxonomy (NCBI): domain Eukaryota; kingdom Metazoa; phylum Chordata; class Lepidosauria; order Squamata; family Elapidae; genus Naja; species Naja naja. The sequence continues at coordinate 11,110,930 of CM019149.1, forward strand.
ATCAGTCAGAGTTCGTAGTTTGCCAAACAGTAGCAAAACTCACATCTAATAGTCGAAGTCGAAGCACAGAGAACCAAAACAGTAAGCAAGCTAACAATGAGAATCAAAACAGAGAGAGAGAGAACCAGGTTTCTGGCTCCATCTTATGGCCAGTTGCTGCAACCACAGCCAATCACATTCTGGCTGCTCTTAAAGTTACATACACTTTTCAATCCTGGTTTGTATATATTAAAAACCCAAACGTTAGATATACTAACAAGTACTGCAAATGTTCCTGTAGTCTGCAATTTTTCTCTGGAACTCTGTTCCTGCTCCCACACCATTCATATGGTGTTCATCCTAAAGTGCATGGCTAAAAGTCTGGAGATTCTCAGTCATCCAGGTCACGGTTGTCCCAAAGGTGCTTTTTTCAGGAAGCATCTGGACTTTCTGGGTTTTTTTTTTCTTTGAAGACGTTTTGCTTCTCATCGGGGACTGGAGGCTAAAACATACAATGAACGGTTGCAGGAACTGGGCTTGGCTAGTCTAGTAAGGAGAAGGACCAGGGGAGACATGATAGTGGTCTTCCAATATTTGAGGGGCTGCCAGAGAGGAAGGAGCCAAGCTATTTTCCAAAGCACCTGAAGGCCAGATAAGGAATAATGGATGGAAACTGAACAAGGAGAGATTTTAACCTGGAAATAAGGAGAAACTTACTGACAGGGAGAACAATCAACCAATGGAACAGAAGTTGCCCTCGGAAGTTGTGGGAGCGCCATCACTTGAGACTTCCAAGAAGAGATTGGGCTCCCATCTGTCAGAAATGGTGTAGGGTCTCCCGCTTGGGTGGGGGGTTGGACTAGATGACCTCCAAGGTCCCTTCCAACTCTGATTGTCTGTTATCATCCAAGAGAAGCTGAAGAAGCTTCTTGGACAAGAAGCAAAACCTCTTCAAAGAAAAACAAGGAAGTCCAGTTGCCTCTTGAAAAAAGTCTTTGCCTTTGGAATTGAAATATTTTGGGTTGTAAAATATGACAAATGGCAGAAGCTATGGGATAGAAACTATAAAGTAACAATGTCAACAGTGTATGAAGAAAATTGGTATAAGATGTTTTATTGATGGATCTTGCTTTGCATGTAATGACTCTATCTCATATATTAGGTTCACCTTTTAAGTTGCATTACTGAAATAAATGCTGGCAAAGCTGTTTAAAGATAAATCAGCCAAATGTTGGAAATGCTACCAGATACCAGGATCATATTATGTGGTGGACATATACGGAAACTAAAAGATACTGGACAAAAATACATAGATGGGTGGAAAAGATGATAAAACAACACATAGATTTAAAACCTGCTCTGATGGGTCTGGTGGATGGAAGTGGGAAAGAAACCCTGCACTGCAACTGAGTCAGACCCAGAGGCATGACACATTGATTCCAGATGCCTGACAGGTGTAAAAACACCAAGTGGAAAACCCCACAAATCCCCCACCCTCCTTGACAACCATCAAAGGAATAGGGGTGGGATCAGATTTACTGGCAAAATCTTCAGGGCCTTTGGAAAGAGTATCAAGGTGGGGGCCAATCTTGACTCCAATGGGGATGATGTTTCACAGGGAAGGAACCACCAAGTAAGGTCTTCTTCTTGATCCCAATAGATGGACCTCCTTTAAGGGAGGGGACCCATAACGTACACTGCCTCTCTACTTCAGTCTCTCTTGTCCAGGTCATTGGGAAAGCTTGCTAGGCCTCCAGTGTGGCCACTAACTCCCACTGGGACCCTAAAAGATCACTTTAGCTTAGGGGGCTGGAGAAAGAGGTGGTGTAAATTGTGTGGGGTTCTATGGAACAAGCACCTGGGGCCTCATCAGGGGCAGAGGTTCCACATAGTGGAAATAAACTCATTGTGGGGCTAAATCACTCGGGGTGATTCTGGTGATTCTGATTTCAGAGCTAGTAGTTGGGCATTTCTGAGCTTGGACAGAAGGTCTGGGAGCCCCTTTACTTACTTTGTGGGAGGTTCTTTTTCTTCAGGGCATGAGGGGGGAGGAAGGATATGGGAGGGGGCCAGGATCTCTGAGGGGGTCTAGGAGGTCCATGGGACAGCAGGGAGTGCTTGGCAAAGCTTTGGGGATGGTGGGAAATGAGGGAACCGGAGGGGCAGGTGGTTCAGCAGGGACCCCTCAGTTCAGCCACCTCTCCCTTGAACTTCTCCTTTTGCTGCTTCAGAAGCTTATTACTCTCCTGCAAGCTGGAGTTGGCTTCATTCTTTTTCTCCATCTGTTGGGGGGGGCTCTTTAAAATGACCCCCCTTCCCACTGATAGTAAGTTTCCCACATCCTTTTGTTAAAGTTGTTCTTTAAATTTTTTGTTTATTGAAATTACAAGAGTAACTTCAAAAAAAGATTTATAAAGAGAAAACAAACTAGAGTAAAGAAGTTTTTAAAAATCTGGGCATAAAAAAAAACAAAAGACAAAAACACGTGTGTTGTTCCCCACAGCGGAATACTGATAGAAGTATAATTAGAGAAGTAACAGTTTCCTTCCTGTGCAAAACAGACCCACATGTTTGTTAGACTGATTATTTCACATTTTCTCTTTTAAATAAGTGATCCTTCTTAACTGAAATCTTCCTTCCTTGGGAAACTGGTTCTCTGCAGATACTTTTGTCCAATTGCTCCATAAACAACTATTTTTAAAGGTCTTTTGCCATATGTTTGTAACATAAAAGCTCAGGGGCTACCTGGGAGTTCCTTTCCCTGGCATGGAAGCCCAACAACCACACCTGATAGATGAAAAGGTGTACAACTTTTATATCCAAAGACGCAAGTTCCAAAATGGGACCCCGCCTGCTCCACAGACAACGCCCCCTTAATACAGTTTTGAAAACTACACCTTGCTATGAACCAGTCATGAAAACACATCATCATTAACAACAATATCATACATTCTGTACATCTTCAGTAGTCATTGTAATGGGTAAAGTTCAGCTAAAGCTTTTATGATATGGGAGACCGTGAATTGATCAATAGCATCCCTACACTGAAGGCATCCATAAGCTACAGTACTTGCGGGCCAGTATTTCGTCCCATCCTTGGGCAGGAAGGCCGATGGTCTGACTTTCATTTATGGCAGGCCAACCAGTGGATCAAAAGCAGCAGATCAACCAGTTTATAACCCAATCAGTCGATACAAAGTAGCTTGTCACTGTTACCTCCATGTGCTCAATAAGCAATAAATACATCAATAGTTGAATAAAAATGGTCTACCAATACATAAATTACAGTACGTTAAACTAGTGTGTCCCAGGTCAACCAGTGGATAATCACAGCAATAGATTCAATGGCCACAGTTACCCTGTATAACCTATATAATAAGCTGTTTCCTTTCTCCACGGGGCAACGTTGAAACAGTGTGTTTGACAGTCCTCTGGGGCCTTCACCCTCCATAGGTTGGCTTGTGCTGCAAAGCAAGAAGATATAGGAAGTCAGCTCTCTGGTTTGTATGGGGAGGGCCTTTCCTCTCCTCTCCTTGGCTCCCTCCTCCCCCCACAGCAACCCCCCCAGGAGGCATGGGGGCAAGCAGCCAAATTGGAGAAAGGTTTGCAGTTCTCACCCACAGAGATAACTTCTCCCTCAAGAGAGGAATTCTGGGGAGGAGGGGAATCCTCCCCTTAGAGTTCCTTTCTTGTTACCCCTCCAGTTCATCCTCATCAAGGATCTTTTTCCCGGATAGCCTCCCCTATGTTTCTCCAGTCCCCCCAATCTCTTTCCCTCCAGGCCTCCTTGCAGAAACATCCCTCATTTTCCCAGGGGGCCCAACACTTTCTTCCATTTCTCACATTCTTCCCTTAGAGCTGGTGGGCCAGATGTTCCCTGAAGAGCAGCTGATCAGAGGGTCCCAGGCAGGAGGGGCTGAGCCCCAAAGGAACCCCACACAGCCCACAATCTCTCTCCATGGCTGCCTTGGAAAGGTTTAAGAGGGCGGATTCCTCACCCCCAACAAGCCTGATGGTCTTGGCTGCCAGATATTTTCCAAGCGCAGAGTTTAGTCTCTTAAATAGACTTCAGCAATATTCAGGCTCACCTCCAGTTATTGTAGGATGGAGCATCATCTGTGATTGAATCTCATCTTCTGCACTTGGGTGAGAAGGGAGCCTTTCTGGAGAAACATCATCAGGGCAAGTTGTCTCTTCCTGATGGTGGTTTTTGCTGAATCTCCACCATCTCCAGCCTGATAGATGGTAAAAAGAGAAGAGACAGCCAGTTTATTTCTGGGGCAGCAGCTCCTGTCTGGGCTGGAGAGGGTTTATACTAAAGACCCCAAAGGGCCCAGACAGCACAACTACCTGGATTTTAACCCAACATCTTGAGAATAATATATTGGTCCTTCCTCTGTTTATTTCAAGGGCAAAACTGTTAGCCATCAAGAGTTGCTAACCCGGGTGGGAAATGAAGTGGGAGATTCCTGGAAGTTCTTGAGAAACCATCAAGTTGAAACTATCCATGTTCTAATTACAGCTCCAATTAGACACCCCAGTCCTGCTTTCCCACCCTCTTTCAAAGACGGCCAGCAAGCTCTTCCCAATTATATAAAATAGTGCTTACTTGCACTAAAGCATCATGAATGGCTTGTAAGCAACAATGTGGAAGGGCTTTGTCATTTCCTTCTTCCTCATGTCTCCCTGCTTGTCAGTCATGGGATGAAGTTGGTAAGTCAGCGTCCTGCCATCAATTGTTAGGAGGGGATGGGCAGAGGAGGAAGCAAGGGACCAAATGAGCAATAAACATGGATTAGCTTAGTGCTGGGAAATAGAGTGGAGGGACTGAGGAAGACCAGGGAAGCTTTGAACCAGATCGTGCCAGTCTTCAAGGACTCTGAGAAGAGGGAGATGCTTGAGAATGCTCCAAACTCTGCAGGTTCTCAGAACACCTAGACATCCACCCATTGGCCGGAGATGGACTGATCTAGAGGGGAGGGTGGAATTGGAGGGAAATAGTCAGTAGGCTTTTGCATGGGAAATTCAATTCTATTCTGCTACCAATTGCTACCAACATATGCTACCAACATCACTACATCCAAATGGAGTCGAGGGTCTTTCTTTCCTAAGGGATTGGATTGGGGCAGGTGTGACAATCCCATTCTGTTTTTTTAATATTCCAAAGCCCGATTCCAACCTAACCAGCTCTAAGAAAAAGCAACAGTGGCGGATTCTGGAAAGCAAAGCAGATCTGGCTGGCTTGGCATTTGCACCCGAGACTGACAAGCAAGGAAATCTCAAGCAAGTCAAAGGCCCATCCTGGAAGAAGGAAATGGCAAAGCAGTTCCACACTCTTGCTGAGAATATTACACGGATGTGAATGGACAAGAAGCAACGGATGGAAACTAAACAAGGAGAGAAGCAACCTAGGACCAAGGAGAAACTTCCTAACAGTGAGGACAATTAACCAGTGGAATGGCTTCCCTTCAGACATTGTGGGTGATCCATCACTGGAGACTGGGTGGTCATCTGGAATGGGATAGGGTCTCCTGCTTGAGGTTGGAGAAGAAGACCTCTGAGGTCCCTTCTAAGTCTGCTATTCTGTTCTGTGCTGCTCTGCACTTGGTGAAGCTCAAGTGAGGAGACCCTTCCCACATCCCTCCTCCCTCTCTCATCTCTTGCTTTGAGTAGGAACAGAACAAGCAACGGCTCCTTTTACCACTGGACCTTCCTTCCTGTCGAAGTCTGTCCCCAGGTGTGACTGCAAGCAGGGGAAGAAGACACAGGACCCCTCCCTCCATTGCCCTCCCCCCACCTTCCACCAGAACTTCCCCGGTCTTCTTCAGGATGATGGGTTTTCTAGCACTTCCCAGATCATTTATGGGACTTTTCTTTGACTCCTGAGTTCCTGATGTTTGCTTCTCTATTCAGGCTTAAGAGACTTCCTTCCAGACACGAGGAAGGGGGAACATCCTGAGGTTTACAGGAAATGGGAAAAAATAGCTGCATAGCTTCTTCTTTCTCTCTGACTCCTGTTCCAAAGGCTGTTTGTGGGGGAGGGTCATGTAGGGATCACGAGTGAAACTCTCAGGGAGGCTCTGTCAGCCACACCAGCTCAGTCAACGCAGAAAGACACAGGGGAGGGGATGTCAGTGGATGTGTTTGTTTCACTTACCTATCAGGAAGAGAATCCCAGCTGCCAAGATTACGGCAGCCAGAATTTCCACAAGAGCCCAACTTGTGGTAGCTAAAGGAGGAGAAATTCAGAAGTTCTGATTAGACAGATGCCGAGTTCCCTGAAGTGGAGATGCTGAGCAATGGAAGCATTTCCCATTCTCTGTTGTCCTCCAGGAAGTGCCCCCACCTGAAGGGAGCCCCTCCCCCCAATGCTGAAGAGGACAGAGTGAATGGCCTTGAAGGGCAGGAGGAGGAGCCATCACCCATCATCTCATATATCATATTTTCACATTATTCCTATTAAGTTACCATTTCCAACACTTCTCACAGAAATCTCTTCTCTCCCATTGCTAAATAGGTAGCTATACCGTATTTGCTGCTCTCCACCTGGAAACCAGAGGTAGTATTCAGCAGGTTCTGACCAGTTCTGGAGAACTGATAGTGGAAATTTTAAGTAGTTCAGAGAACCGGTAGTGGAAATTTTGAGTAGTTTGGAATATCACCTCTGACTGCCCCCCCCCATCTATTCTCTGCCTCCCAAGTCCCAGCTGATTGGCTGGGTCTTCTTTGATTGCCCTACACAGGAGAATGGAGCTGGAAAGCAGGTTATCAGGGTGGGGAGGGAATGGGGATTTTACAGTATCCTTCCCCTGCCACGCCCACCAAGCCACGCGCACAGAACCGGTAGTAAGAATGTTTGAATCCCACCACTGCTGAAAACATGAGATGATGCAGCAGCAAACTGCCCCCCGCATATTGTCAAATATTGATGTAACTTCTACACAAAGATTTTTCTACGCATAACAACCCCATCAGCCCCTCACCTGTTTCCTCCTTGAAAGCCAAGACCAGGGGCTCCTGCAAGCCCTCGTGCTCCAGGTGACACCGAAAGCGGTCCCTCTCCTTGGGGTCGATCTCAATGCTGAGCTGGACATAATAGGTCCCGTCTGAGTTGGGGGTCACGTTCCTAAGGAGGGTCTTGTCCTTCCAGACTACTCCGTCCCTCATCCAGGTGGCCTGGATCTCCTTGGGGTAGAAGCCAAAGGCCTGGCAGGTGAGGACTTCCAGGCTGTCATTCACCTCCTTGTGGGTCACCTTTCCAACTGGGGGCACCGCAGAAACAGCAACACCAGAGGAGTTCCTGGGATTTTCTGGTCAGGTAATTGAATAACAGTGAAGAGCTTATCTGGTCATCCTCTCCCGCTGCTCCTTCTCTTCTCCTGAGCCAGTGGAACCCCTGAAAGACGGGGCACTGAAGCTCTTTACATGCAAGGAGCTTTTGGGTGACGTTCTCACTCTAACAAAAAATAATTGTAATGCTTGGGGATTGATTCAGTGTTGCCCTCCTCCCCCAATTAAATTTGTTCATATTACCCCAAATGGAAACCAGGACAGATGCATCTCTGGGTGAATGAGGGAGGATGAAGGAATTACAGTTTCTTTTGCTTTGCAAGATTTTCTCATGGAAATGGATCTCAGCCTTCATCCCTGGCTTAATTAGTTTTTTTCTCTTTGGAAAACTTATTTCAGGGGGCATAGAAGATTCTTTCCCCCCCCCCTTGTCCTTCTAGAGTCTGGTGTGGGATACACCCAGGTTTTTATTTTTTTATTTTTTCCCAAGGGCATGAAGGGGGGCTTGGTTATGTAGCACAGAAATGATATTGGGAGGCAGAGAGGAAGGAGCCTACAGAAAGAAGCCCAATAGGAGCCCATTTGGTCACTCACCTGTGTACTCCTTCCTGTAGGACAGGTATTCCCGCAGCCATTTCATGCAGGTCGTCTCCAGGTAGTCTTTATTTCGCTGGGACCAAACTGGATCATCCTTCCACTGGTCCTTGACCTTCTCGGCCTGGGGCTGAGCTACCACCCAGGTCTCGTTCTCAAAGCTGATGAAGTCGCTCCCATTGTAGCCATAGTGGAAAACCCCTCCTTTGTTCCCGTCGTCACAGCCCAAAATCGCCTGCCAGGTGAGAAGCCCTGAAAGAGACCCAGAGGGGGTGGGGGCAAATGAAAAGGACCCAAATTCCCCTAGAGAGCATTATAGCCAGACGTGGTATTCAGCAGGTTCTGACCAATTCTGGAGAACCGGTGGCGGAAATTTTGAGTAGTTCAGAGAACCGGCAAATGCCGCCTCTGACTGGCCCCACCAACCCCATCTATTCTCTGCCTCCCATTGAGTCCCAGCTGATCGGCTGGGTCTTCTTTGGTTGCCCTGCACAGGAGAACAGAGCTGGAAAGCAGGTCAGTGGGGTGGGGAGGGAATGGGATTTTGCAGTATCCTTTCCCTGCCACACCCACCAAGCCACGCCCACAGAACCGGTAGTAAAAAAAATTTGAATCCCGCCACTGGTGAGAAGGATGCCTCTTTTCAGAGACCCCGCCCCTCTAGAAGGGCCACTAGGGGGGAGTTTAGCCCCCCTCCCACTAGGGATGGGAAACTCAATCTCTCCTCCTCTTTTTACCCCACAAGCAGAAAGTCTATTACTTATTTAATTTTATTAATGTGACTTAGCTTATAATGCTTTTAATGATCAGAGTGCAATTAATCCTTTTTGGGCAGGACCAGAAAGAATTTCTAGGTGAGGGAGAAAAATCTGGGGTTGGAGGAGGTCATACCTTGGCAGGAAAAGCTCAAACCACAACATCAAATGTGGCACTGCTCACCTTCACTCGGGTGGTTGTATCTTGACAACATCTCCAGCTCAGTCCTGAAGACCCACTCAGGGCCCAGAAAGGCGTCCTTCTCCTCCTTCATCCAGGGCACCAGAGGCTTCATCGTCCTGGAGATGTTATCATTGCGAGCGATGGGCTGGTCATCTAGGTACCTCCTAACGAAGAACTGGGTCAGCTCCTGGCTGGGCACTGACTTTTTCAGGTAGTAATAACGCAGGGAGTGTGAGGGAGAGCCTGGAGAGGATGGAGGGCAGAATTGCAGCTCCAGCCCCTCCAACATTTGATGGCCACACAGGAGCCCCACTCCCCGCAACCAGCGGTCTTTTCTAGCTGTGCTTGAGAAGGTCCATGCTTTAAATGCATGGAGGGAGCTCCCGGCAAGCCCTTGGCTGACCTTGGAGACAGCTGGACAGACCCACATCTGGTTCAGGTGCCTCGCAGCAATTCGGGACCTTCGGGGCCTGACCTCGATCGCGCCCCCCCTCCCCTCGCCCATCGCAGGGAGAGTCACCGAAATCTGAATGGTTTGAAACTTAGTTGTTAGAGTGGAAGACCTGACCGTCTCCCCAGAGAGGATTCCCCACCTCCACCCTCTCCTCCCCAGGCGGCTCAAAGGCAAGTAGCCTCCCTTTTCCGGCCAAGGGCGAGGTCGATTGAGCTTGAAGGCTTTCCACTTGCACGCTCCATTTTCTTTCAAACACGCATAGGCCTGGATTTGGGACAGAAACGGCATTGGTCGCACTTTTGGATGATCTCTGGCAGGAGCGGGATGGGGGTAGTGCATCCATCCTTGCTCTACTTGACCTCTCGGCGGCTTTTGATACCATTGACCATGGGATTCTCCTGGGGTGGCTTCTGGGGATGGGAGTGGGAGGCCTTGTGCTGTCTTGGTTCACTTCCTTCCTCTGCAGCCGCTCTCATGTCAGCGTTGATAGGAGGGGAGAGATCCAACCCTCACCCACTGCTTTGAGTGATTCTACAGGGCTCGGTACTCTCTCCGCTCCTGTTCAACATTTATATGAAGCCGCTGGGTGAGATCATCCATCACCATGGACTGAGGTATCACCAATATGCTGATGATACTCAGCTGTATGTCTCGGCCAGTGATGAGTTAAGTGTTGCTGTGTCCTCCCTCTCGCAGTGCCTGGAGGCTGTTAGGGGCTGGATGGGGAGCAACGGGTTGAAAATAAACCCTTGCATTTATTTATTTATTTTATTGGATTTATGCGCCCCCTCAGGACTCAGTGACTCACAATAAAACACCACAACAATATATAAAAAACAATTAAATTTAACAAGCCCAATCAATAAAATAGTTAAAAAATATATTAAAATACATTAAACCCCCTCCAGGAGGTCAGTCCAGCCCAGCCTGCTCAAACAGCCAAGTCTTCAGACCGCGGCGGAAGGAGCAGAGATCAGGGGCCAAACGGAGCTCCAAAGGAAGTTGATTCCACAAGGTGGGGGCTGCAACAGAGTAGGCCCTCCCCTGAGGTACCGCCAGCCGACATTGTCTAGCCGACGGCACCCCAAGGAGTCCCGTCTGTCTGCACACAGGGCGATCGGTATTTGAAGTTGGCAGGAGACGCTCCCGCAAGTACCCTGGACCCAAATCGTAAAGGACTTTGAATGTTAAAACCAATGACCGAGTGGTTCTGGGTTTGGGGTTTGTTGGCTCAGGGAGAATTGCCACCTTTGGTCTTGGATGCGGTGGCACTACCCCAAACAGACCCTGTGCATAATCTAGGGGTTTTGCTGGACTCACGACTCCTGTTCGAAGAGCAGGTGGCGGTGTGGCCAGGAGGGCCTTTATGCAACTGGGGTTGTGCACCAGTTACGCCCTTTCCTGGATCAGTGGTCCCTACTCACAGTCACTCATGCCCTGGTCACTTCCCGTCTTGATTATGCAATGCCTTGAAGAGCATCCGGAAGCTCTAGCCCCGGTGTGCACAGTGTCATCTCTCCTGCAGGAGCTGCATTGGTTGCCAATTTGCTTCCGGGTGCAATTCAAGGTGCAGGTTGTCACCTTTAAAGCCCTTCATGGCTTGGGTCCGGGTTATCTAAGGAACATCTCTTGCCAGTCACATCCACCCGACTCATTACAGCGAGGAGGCAGGGAATGTTGTGGGTCCCACCCCTGAGGGAGATACACCTGGTGGGATGCAGAAGAAGGGCCTTCTCCATGGTGGCTCCATCTCTCTGGAACATCATTCCCCCAGAGATTAGAATGGCCCCCTCACTAATACTCTTCGAAGGCACTGAAGACCTGGTTTTGCCAGCTGGGCTGGGGAACCCAGAAATGGATGGAGCCCATCAAATGGCTAGTGTGATCTGCTGTCTCGGGGAGGGGGATGGGATGGCAGGGGGTGATTTTTATTTTTGTTGTTTTGTTTTCCCAAATTTTGTTCTATTGTACTTTATTAATTTATTTGATTCTTTTGTTAGTTTTATTGTTTTTATTTTTATTTTTTTTAAATATGGTTTTACATTGTGTAAGCAGCCTTGAGTCGCCATGGGCAAATATGCAATATAAATTATATAAATAAATAGTTGGATTTTTATTGGTGTGAAATATACATAATTGAAAGAAAGTTTTAATGTAGTTTTGTGTTTTTGGATTCTGGGTTTATAAAGTGGGCTTGAAAATGAAGGGATTTTTCCTTTAGGTTTGAGTAATCCTTAAAATTTGTAAAGTGTTATTGAAAGTGAATTTTAATGTATGTATGTTAAGAGGAAGTAAGAAAAGTTTAATGTTTTAAAATTTAGAAAAAGTCTTTTCTTTGTCCTTTAGGGTTAAAAAATGTGAAAGAATATACTGGATATTATTAATCTGAATTATGATGATGTATAAAATTTAATGACCAAACAGAAATATATATTATTTCTTTGTGTTTGGAAATTGCTTCTAGACTGTATGCTTGTGATGGGGTGGTGGTAATGAAATTTTGTTTCTTTTGATTAGACAAGTTTGCTGTTTTATAGAAATGGCTACTGTATACTAACTAGTGCACAAAAGTAAACTGTTGAGATTGTAAACTTATTCTTTTCTACTGTGCCAAATCCGGGAGTCTATCGGGGGGTGGGGGCTGTTCCGGGCTGCCTCCCCCTCTCTCCGAAACGCCTCCTTCGCAAGAAAACCGCTTCCTTCCCTCGCGGTTGACCCCGAACTTCACTTCAAAAGGAGTTGCGGTGCCTTTTCCGTTTGTGTTTCGGAGCCAGGAGTGAAAGTGAAAGCAGACTGTTCAGCGCTCTGCCCTCCTCCTCATCCTCCTCCCCCACCCCCACGTCTGCCTCCCTCCAATCCAGCTCCACACACCCACACCCACCAGAAAAGTCTCCCGGCGAAGGGGTTGTGACGGAGGCTGACGTCTTAAGGCTTTGGTGCAACTTCCAGAGTTGCGAAATTTGGGCATTCACAAGTGTGAGGCCTCCCGAGCAGCAAACAATAGGCATGTGAGGTCAAGCGGGATCAGAGGCAGCCAAAAAAGGCCATTGTAATCCTAAATTGCATTAACAACTTAGAGATACAATCGAGATCCAGGGAAGTACTAATACCACTCTATAAAGCCTTAGTAAGACCACACCTAGTCCAGGGGTTGCCAACCTTTTGGACCTCAGGGACCACCACAAACTCATAATTTTAAATCCCGGACCATTAATATGAATGTTGACCGACATTGGTGGGATCTAACTTCTCTCTGATCTCTCATCTGATCTAGCCCCCCTCACACACACACAGATCCCTCACACACCCCACCCATTCCAAGGCAGCCACTTTCCTGCTTTTGAGCTCCATTTTCAGGGGGAGGGGAGAGAGAGATCTGATCTAACACAGAGATCCCCCCCCCCTCTCTCTCACACACACACACAACCCTAACAAGGCAGCCACATTCCTAACCTGCTTAGAAGAAGAAAGAAGTGGAAAGAAGCAGTCCGGTGGCCAGGCAAGTTCTCCCCCTCCACCCTCTCCCCCCTCCCCTCACCACCTCGCGTTGTTCTCACGCAAGCCTTGTATTCCCGCAGGCCGGCCATGTGGGAGGCGCAGCCTTGTGTTCCCGTGCAGCCTGAGTTAATTGCTTTGGGGGGTGCTCTGGGGTGATATTTCTCTGTGGACCACCAAAATTTTCTCATGGATCACCAGTGGGCTGTGGCCCACCGGTTGGCAACCACTGGCCTAGAGTACTGCATCCAGTTTTGGTCACCACACTATAAAAAAGATGTTGAGGCTCTAGAAAAAGTGCAGAGAAGAGCAACCAGGATGATTAGGGGACTGGAGACTAAAACATATGAAGAATGGTTGCAGGAACTGGGCTTGGCCAGTCTAGTGAAGAGAAGGACCAGGGGAGATATGATGGCAGTCTTCCAATATTTGGTGGGCTGCCACAGAGAGGAAGGATTCAAGATATTTTCTAAAGCACCCGAAGGCCAGACAAGGAACAATGCATGGAAACTGAACAAGGAGAGATTCAATCTGAAAATAAGGAGAAACTTTCTGACAGGGAGAACAATCAACCAATGGAACAGCTTTATCTTCGGAAGCTGTGGGAGCGCCATCACTTGAGACTTTCAAGAAGAGATTGGACTGTCAGAAATGATGTAGGGTCTCCTGCTTGGGCGGGGGGTTGGACTAGATGACCTATAACAGTGGTGGCAAACCTTTTTCGGCTCCCGTGCCAATAATTGCTCACACGCTTGTGCTTTCGCGCTCACGGGCCAACACACAGAACGCAATGTGTGCTGGGGCCCCCACATCCCCTGCACCTGTGTGCACATTCTCCCTGTCATGCACCATGTCTCTGCCTGCGCGCGCGATTTCCCCACCACGCACCATGTGTCTGGCATGCGTGCTCAATCACACCCTCCATGCGCCACGCATTTCTGCACTCGATCTCCCCGCATGCCATCCATCTGCACAAACTCGAATACACTTCCTGGAAGGTCTTGTAAAATTCCGCCGGTAGACCATCTGGACCTGGTGCTTTTCCTGTATTTTGTTTCTTCAAGGCTTCTGTCAATTCCATCATGGTTATTGAGGATTAATAATAATGATTATAGTTTTTCCTTTTGTAATACTGAGTATGAATAATGAGGGAAGGCACTGTGATTTTTGACCGACCGACATACTTGAAATTGATATGGATTTATGTGTTGTATGTTTGTTTGTTACATTTGTTCTTTTGGAAAATAAAACTTTTGCAAAAAAAAAAATCATTATTTTTCAAATGTATTTATCTTTTTAAAAAAATCATATTCAAGGTTGGCGACTGCTGGTCTGGATGAATTTGAGCTGGTGACCCTTGAGGAAGCAGTTAGGGCTCTCTGTGCTGCCACCCCAGCCGTCTGTCGATTGGATCCAAGCCCCTCCTGGGTGGTAAAAGCACTTCACAGTGCTTTACAGCCTTCTCTAAGTGGTTTAGAGTCAGCATATGGTTCCCAACAATTTGAGTCCTCATTTTACCAATCTCAGAAGGATGGAAGGCTGGGTCAACCGTGAGCCGTTCAGGATCGAACTGCTGGCAGTTGGCAGAATTAGCCTGCAAAACTGCATTCTAACCACTGCGCCACCACGGCTCTTGAAATACAAACCAGCATGGTTGAATAAAGAACTCTCTGATAAAGACAAAAAGGACAAGTATAAAAAATAGAAAGAGAGGCATATAACTAAGGCAGAATACCAGCAGAAAGCCAGAATCTGCAAAGATGAAATCAGGAAAGCTAAGTTTCACAGTGAAGTAAGACTTGCAACAAATGTCAAAAATAACAACAACATGTAAAAAAAAATAAGAAAACAGGAAAATTAAGCAACTGATCTGCAAACACCTAGAAGCAAGCATATGTAACACCAGAAGTCAACCAGGGTTTGTCAACAGGAAATCATGCCAAACAAATGTTATTTTGTTCTTTGACAAAGTGACTAAATTAGTGGACCAGTGAAATGCTATGGAAATAGTATACTTAGATTTCAGTATAAAGCATTTGACAAAGTAGACTGCAATCTATTTCTTAGTAAATTAGAAAAATATGGGATGGATAGCATCAACACCAGATGAATTTGTAACTGGCTGACAAACTCTACTCAACGAGTCATCCTTAATGGTACTACATCTTCATGGAGGGTAGTAAGTAGTGGGGTACCCCAAGTTTCTGTCTTAGGCCCAGTACTGTTCCATATCTTCCTAACAATTTAGATAAGGAGATAAAAGAGGAACTTATCAAATTTGCAGATGACACTAAGCTGACAGGAATAGCCAACACCGCAGAAGATAGGCTCAAGAACCTGAAGGATCTCAACAGACTTGAACACGGAGCCCTATCTGACAAAATGAAATTCTGTGATGAGAAAATAAGGCCTCATACTTAGGCAAGAAAAACCAAATGCCCAGGTATAGAATAGGTGGAACCTGGCTCAATAGTAGTAACTGTGAGAGGGATCTCAGAGTCCTAGTGGACAAGCACTTAAATATGAGCCAGCCGTGTGCAGCAGCTGCCAAAAAGCCAACACAGTTCTAGGCTGTATAAACAGGGGGATAGAATCAAGAGCACGTGAAGTGTTAATACCACTTTATAAGGCCTTGGTAAGGCCACACTTGGAATACTACATTCAGTTTTGGTTGCCGTGATGTAGATGTTGAGACTAGTCTAGAAAGTGTGCAGGGAAGAGCAACAAAGATGATTAGGGGACTGGCGGCTAAAACATAAAGAATGGTTGCTGGAATTGGGTAGATCTAGTTTAATGAAAAGAAGGACTGGGGGTGACAAGATAGCTATATTCCAGTACTTGAGGGCCTGCCACAAAGAAGAGGGGGTCAATCTATTCCCCAAAGCTCCTGAGGGCAGGACAAGAAGAAAGGGATGGACACTAATTAAGGAGAGAAGCAACCTAGAACTAAGGAGAAATTTCCTGAGAGTGAGAACAATGAATCCGTGGAAGAACTTGCCTCCAGAAGTTGTTGGTGCTCCCGTCAGTGAAGATTTTAAGAAGAGTTTGGGCAGCTCTTGGTCTGAAATGGTATAGGGTCTCCTTGGTGGGTCGGTGGGGGGTTTGGAGTGGGTCCCTTCCAACTCTGTTATTCTGTTCTAGTCTTCCATTATTCTTGGTATGATCACATTTATCCATCCTGTTAAGTTTGCATGAAGAGTCAGACGCGAGGAGTTCCAGCAAAAGACTTTATTAATGACAACAGCTCGAATGGACCCGTCCGGGTAAGGCTACGGCTGCTTCTTATAGCCGGCAGCCGTAGCTGCTAGCCAATGGGAGTGCAGGGTTTCTTCCCGCACTATTTAAACCAATACCATTTGACATTTTACAAGACCAATTCAAATAAACCAATAACATTTAAACCTACATACATAACACCCTCCCCACTAGGTTCAGTCCATACCAAACCCCAACCTATCTAATGTATTCCTTTAAATAGGTGGGGCTCTTACGTGTACGTTGAGACCTTCGTGGTTCAGAATCTTTATTGTTCTCACCCAGTGAGAGGGAAATGTGTCTGCTGACATTTCCCTGTTAGGACTTCCTGTGAAAGAAGACCCTGTTAGACTGTTAGAATCTGGTCTCTCCTCCCAACCCATCTCCATTCCAATGTCAACACCCAAGTCTGGTAGTGATGTACAATCTTCCACTTCTAAGGATGGATCTAGGCATTGTGACAGGGTTCGGGATGGTTCCTGTCGTAATGACTCTACTTCTAAGGATGGATCTTGGCATTGTGACAGGGTTCGGGATGGTTCCTGCCGCAATGGCTCGTTACACAAAGGGTTGATTCCTGTTTGCTGATATTCCTCCTGTTCCTCCCCTTCCCCCTAGAAGAGACATCAGGTGAGGGACCTAGAGAGAGACAGGGCGATGTTCCTGAGTGAACCGGGATCTAAGTTGGTCAATGTGCCTGCTCCAGAGGAGGCCATCCTCTGTTTGAACCCTGTAAGAAAGAGGGCCAGTGATGTGAGTTATTTCAGCAGGAATCCACAAAGGTTCACCTGTAGGTTCCTAGCATAGACAGAATCTCCCACACTGAAAGAACGAACTTTGGAAGTGGAATCCAGTGGTGTATTGGGTGCATAAGTGGGATGAAGTCGGTCAAGGGAAGACCTAAGTTTCCTGCCCATTAACAACTCTGCTGGGGACAAGTTAGTTGATGGGCTAGGAGTGATTGTGCTGAACACTAAGAAGCTTTTCAAGCTTCTCAGTGATGTCCCCAGGACCCAGCTGCTGAAGCTTTTCTTTGGTAAGCGTACCATACGTTCAGCCCGCCGTTGGCCGAAGGGTGCCAGGGGCTGTAAGGGCATGTCTGATGCCCTGTTGAGCTAGAAAGGATTCAAAAATGTTAGACGTGAATTGAGGGCCATTGTCAGAGACAAGGACATCTGGTAACCCATGGGTTACAAAGAGCTTTTGAGCTGCTTGATAACAGCCTCAGTAGTAGTAAGTCATGAGAAAACCTCTAGCCATTTGAGTATGCATCACAATTACTAGAAACGTGTGCCCTCTTGTAGGGCCTGCAAAATCAATGTGGATTCTAGACCATGGGCCTTAGGACATCCCATTCCGTGTGGGGCGTGAGGTGGGGCAGGCCTGACTACCTGGCAATTGGGACAAGAGGCAACCCAGTTTTCAACCATTTTGTCAATACCTGGCCACCATACATAACTCCTGGCCAAACCTTTCATCCTTACAATCCCAGGATGACCCTCATGTAACATTTCCAAAACCTCCCTTTGCAGTTTTGCAGGAATAACCACCCTGTTACCCCACAAAATACATCCTCTTAATACAGATAATTCAGTTTGCCTGGATTTGAAAGGTTGGCAAAGTGAGGTAGATCTTGAAGAGGCCAACCTTTCTTAATCCAGCCCATAACAGGTGCCAACACAGCATCTTTGGCAGATTCTCTGGCAATCTCAGCAGCATGGACTGGAAGCTTAGCAACGGTCTCCAGGAAAAGGTTGAGTCTCAAGTTCACAGTCCTCCTTGTGGCAAGGTAGTGGGCAACGACTCAGTGCATCAGCATGTCCAATGTCCTTGCCAGGCCTGTGAATCAGTTTGTAGGAGTAGGCTGCAAGAAATTCAGTCCACCTCAGCATTCTTGGTGACAGGATAATAGGTGTAGGTTTGTCTCCTGCCACGATGCCAAGCAAAGTTTGTGATCTGTAACAATGGTGAATGACCTGCCATACAGATATTCATGAAATTTCTTAACAGCTGCAACAACTGCTAAAGCCTCCTTGTCCAATTGACTGTAGTTCCTCTCTGCTTTGGACAGCGTGCGAGAGTAGAATGCAATTGGGGCTTCCCGGCCATTGGGAAGCCTGTGGCTCAAAACCCCTCCCACTCCAAAAGGGGATGCATCACAAGTCAGAACAACAGGTAAATTCTCAGAGAATTGAATCAACACAGCATCAGACATGATTAGTCTCTTAATACTGTTAAATGCTGACTGTTCCTTCCGCCCCCAGATCCAAGCAGCCTTCTTATCAGTAAACGATGTAAGGGTTCAGCAATAGATGCTTTGTGAGGTAGAAACATGTGTAAAAGTTAATAAGGCCAAGGAAGGCTTGCAGATCTGACTTGCAACGAGGTTTAGGGCTTCCTTGATCGCTTTAACCTTGGCATCAGTGGGGTGGATGCCCTGTTTATCAATCATGTACCCCAGGAATTCAACTCTGTCTGTTTTGAGAGTGCATTTATCTTCCTTGACTTTCAAACCTGCTTTTCTGAATCTGGAAGGACTTCTCTGAGTCTCTCTTGAAGCTGAGTGTCATTCTCAGCAGAGATTAACACATCATCAAAATAAGGCACTACCCCTGGCAGTCCTTGCAACATTCTTTCCATAAGACTTTGAAAATGCCAGGTGCCACGCTTACTCCAAATTGTAGTCTTTTACATTTGAAGGCACCTCTATGAGTCACAATTGTTTGTGCCTCTGCAGTGGCATCATCAACTGTTAATTGGTGATATGCCTGAGCTAAGTCCAGTTTAGCAAATACTGTACCCCTGCCAAGGGAATGGAGCAGATGATGCACAACAGGTACAGGGTATGCGCTCTGCTGCAGCGCATGGTTAAGTGTCCCCTTGTAGTCACCACAGATTCTCACTGACCCATCAGCCTTGACTGGTGTGACTATGGGTGTTTCCCATCTGGAGTGGTCAGTAGGTTCCAAAACCCCTTGGGCGATGAGCTTATCTAATTGTGCATCAATTTTTTCCTTTAAAGCAAATGGAACCCTCCTGGGCTTTAACGAATGGGGGCACCTTGGGGTCTAAACTGAAATCAATAGGGGTCCCATATACTTGCCCAGTCCTTCCGCTGAAGACCTCTGGAAACTCAGACTTCAAGGACTCTTCCCAGTCAGAACTGCTCCCGTGATGGATGCCAGTCACCTCGATGCCAAGTGGCTTGAACCACTCAAGTCCCAGCAAACTTGGGCGATCCTTGTCCACGATGGTCAGTGGCAAACGTTTGGTGTGGCCTTTAAACTGCACGTTGAATTCCCTCGCTCCAACTACTGGAATCTTGTTCCCTTGGTAGTCTTTGAGGGTCAGTGCTTGCTTCTGGAAATGTTTTTTCTGAATTCTTGGAAGAGTCTGTGTATAGTGTCCCATGACACCATAGATAAATAAGAGCCTGAGTCCACTTCCATGTGGCACGGTCCTCCCTTCAATAAACACCTTCACATGTACTTTTTCTGCTATTTAAATGTGAAGAATGACCAATGGATATTGTTTGGTGAGTTTCACTCTTGCCATTTGCTTTTGATTTCGCCCATTTTTCCACTTAAATTGTTGGGCTTAAAATCTTCCTCAGGATTTCTTCCTGAATGTGGAGTTCTGGATGATTTGCAGACTCTGGCTATATGACCCCGTTTCTCACAACGTAGGCAAATGGAGTCAAAGAACTTGCATTCAGTGCGGGGGTGGCCCCCCCCCATCCTCGCAAACGAATTCTTGCCTGTTTTTTTCAGAGTCTTTTTTTTTCTTATCCATTCTGAGCTTAAAATCCCCTCTTCTTCCTCACTGCTATCCGAATCAGAGTCTTTTGTTTGCAATGAGTTGTTGAGGATTTTTCCCCATCAGAATGGCTTGAGGCCTGGCTCGAGGCCTTGTTAATCTTTTTCATGGCCGCAGCTGAGGACTTGGTGGCTTCTGCTGAACAGCCTCTTCAATAGCCTCTTTAAAGCGTGATTTTTGGTTTCATTAACAGTTTGCTTTGAAGATCTTATCTTTAAGGCCCAAAACAAACCGATCACGCATGGCCTCTTCTACGTTGGTAAAGTCACAGCACCCCCAATGTCCCTTAAGCTTGCCACGAAGTCATTAACACTCTCGCTATCCCCTGATCCCGACGGTAAATTCGTGTCTCTTAATGAGGCACGATACTTGTGGGTCGTAATGGGCTCTTAAAGTCTTTCTAATTCGGGCCATTCTATTACCTTCAATCTGCTGCTCCCGCCAACGCCTTCGCCATTTTGAAAACTGCGGACCGCAGTGTGTGAGAAAGACCGCCCTCTTCCGCTCTCGGGGATG
The DNA here is from genome assembly GCA_009733165.1 of Naja naja. NCBI lineage: Eukaryota > Metazoa > Chordata > Lepidosauria > Squamata > Elapidae > Naja > Naja naja. Next base: position 11,131,268 of record CM019149.1, read on the forward strand.
CCGGCGAGATCGTTCCCTTCCAGGAACATGTGGAACCGGTCTGCATACGATTCCCAGTCTTCCGTCGCCGGATCGAACGGTGCTGGTGGGGGTGTTCAGCGCAGCCATCTCGCTCAGGTTGCTTGTTCGTCGCGTCGTCTTCTCTTCAGGGAATCCCACCTTCGTCGCCAGTGTTAAGTTTGCTTGAAGAGTCAGACGCGAGGAGTTCCAGCAAAAGACTTTATTAATGACAACAGCTCGAATGGACCCGTCCGGATAAGGCTACGGCTGCTTCTTATAGCCGGCAGCCGTAGCTGCTAGCCAATGGGAGTGCAGGGTTTCTTCCCGCACTTTTAAACCATACCATTTGACATTTTACAAGACCAATTCAAATAAACCAATAACATTTAAACCTACATACATAACACATCCCACCAAGCCCAAAGGAAGACTGGGATGGTATAGGGGTTGGAATAGAAGACCTCCAAGGTCCAACCCTATTATTATTCTATGCCCTATGAGACACCAGATGGCGAACCTATGGTACCACATGTGGCACACAGAGCCATTTGTGCCGGCACATAAGCTGCAGGCCAACTTACCTCACTGCGCATGTACATGCCTCACAGCTGATTTTTGGCCTGTTTGAGGCCTTTTTCGGCCTCTCAAAAGTTTCAGGAAGGCTTCTTCAGGCTTCTACAATCTGGTAGCCAAATCTATCCCATTTCATCACTTCCGGTTTTTCAGGAAAAACAGGAAGTGACAAGACGGGGCTAGATTTTGGCCTACAAAGCTTGTAGAAGCCTAAAGAAGCCTTCCTCAAACCTTGGGAGGTGGAAAAAGGCCTCAAACCAGCCAAAAATCAGCTGCGAGGCACAGTGCAGGTAAGGGGGTGGCAGGGGGTAGGGTGGGATTGCGCGCACATATGTAGGGGGCATGGGGGGGCGCATTGCCTTCTGGGTGCTGGCACACAAGCACAAGCGTGCAAGACTGTGCACAATTTTGGCACAGGAGCCCAAAATGTTATCCACCACTGCACTAGACAGACTGTTTTCTGCTTTCTGGAAGGAATCTTGATTGACTTATTTTAGAACAGAGACACTAAGATGCCCTTATGAGCTCAGTTATTCCCACCACAACCCTGGCAGCCAAGAGAACAAAAAGACCTCTGAATGAGAAAGCTGGTGAGATACTGAGAGG
>CM019149.1:11143918-11172428 GCA_009733165.1 Naja naja
TAATTTGTCGTTTTGGCAAAAATCCATTTTGATCTGTGTGGATAATTCATTTTTAAGTATCTTTTCATTCTTTCTGCCAAGATTGAAGCAAAAATTTTATAATCTGAATTCAACAATGAGATAGGTCTATAATTTTTAACTTGTTGTAGATCCATTTTTCTTTGAGGTATTAGGGTAATAAAGCTTCCAACCATATCTCAGGTATCTCTTTTTTAATAAGACTTCATTCATCACTTCTAGAAGGGAGTGCTTAACACTTCCTGGAAAGTCCTGTAAAATTCGCCGGTAGACCATCTGGGCCTGGTGCTTTCCTGTATTTTGTTTCTTCAAGGCTTCTGTTAATTCCATCATGGTTATGTTCCTTCTAACATTGTCTCAATATCTTCAGGTATCTGTGGTAGTCTTATCTTTTGTAAATACTGTTCAATTTTTTCTTCTAGAATATCTTCTTGAGAGTACAGTTTTCATAGTAGTCTCGAATAATTTTTTTCTTTCATCGTCCCATGCTGTATATTCCCTTTTCCATCTATTAATTGGCTAATTTTCTTTATTTCTCTTTCCTTTCTAATTTTATATGCTAACCACCTTCCTGCTTATTACCATTTTTCAAAGTAATTTTGTTTAGCGGCCCTTCAGTCAAAAGATTAAAGGCGTAAACAAAATACTTGAAATGGTTGTCCTAAAGCCATTTTATGTTTAATCACATCCATTTTCCTTTTAATATCTTTCCTTGCGGGATTGTTGTAATTCTTCTTCCAATTTCCTGAAATCATCTTCCAAGATTTTAAGTGTCTTCTTCCGTTTAATATTTCTTTTCCTTATATAGTCAATTATCAAACCTCTTGTATAAGCCTTCATCGCATCCCAACGTTTGTAGTGATGTATCTTCTTTTCTATTTTCCTTGAAAAAAAAGATAAGTTCTGTCTCAGTTCTCTTTTTTAAATTCTTCTTCTTTCAAAATCATATTATTTAATGTCCATCTAGATCTTCTCCTCTGTCCTTTCCAGGCAACTGTCAATGGATTGTGATCCGCCCAGGTCCCACTTTCAATTTGAATTTTCTGTATATCGGGGAGCATATCTGCAGATGCCCATACCATATCTATTCTTGACCATGATTCATGTCTATTTGAATAAAAGTAAATTCTTTATTTCCAATATTCTCTCTCCATATGTCTTTAATATTCATTTCTTCTATCATTTGAAAGAAGGACTTGGGTAGCTTTTTCTAATTTCTTTTTGTTCTTTCAGATTTGTAATCAAGCTGGTCATTAATTATCCCATTAAAATCTCCCATCAGAAAGATATTTGCATAGTCTAATTCAATCACTTTTTGATATAATTTCTTATAGAATTCTTTTGATTCTCACTTGGTGCATATATTGCTATCAGGAGCATTTTAGTGTTGTTATCTATTATCTCCACCATTAAAATCCTCCCATCTTCATCTGTATAAATCAATTCTGCAGTAATTGTATCTTTAATATATAAAGCCACTCCTCTTTTTTTACATTGCGCCAATGATGTAAATAGCTTTCCTAACTTTCTTTGCCTTAATACATATTCATTTTGCTTTTTAATATGGACCTCTTGCAGACAAATTATATCAAGTTTTAATTTCTCTAATTTATGAAATATTTTCCTTCTTTTAGCAATTGAGTTGAGTCCATTTATATTCATTGAGATCAATTTTTCCCTTCCATTTAGGTCTTATATATAGGTTGTTTTGCTCTAGTCGTTCTAACTTCTTTTTGTTCTCTAGGTAGACCGCCTACTGCTCCAAGTTGTTCTTCTTCTTCACTTATCATTGCACCTTCCTTTGGAAGTTTCACAATCAGTTCTTCATGTCCTCCGTTTCCTCTTTCCTCTAAAATAGCTCTCATAGAATGACTCTGCCTTCTCCACTGTGTCGATTCTATGTCTTTGTTCCCGCCAGACAAACAAGAGGCCTTCTGGTATTAGCCATCTATAATTTATTCCTCTCTTCAATAATTCTCTGGATAAAACGCATATTCTCCTCTCCTCTCTTATTCTTCTTGGTATCTGTTTCAATACCGTGACATCTTTATTGTTGTGCTTCAGCGTCTTATCTCTGACTGTTTGCAAAATTTGTGATTTAATACTTTCTTAGTAAATCTAATATGAATTTCTCTTGGAAGCTTATTCCTCGTTGCATATCTTGTAAAGACACGAAATGTTTCATCTATTCCATCCCTCATCTTCTCTTCCGTTATTTCTAACAGTTCTGCCAAAATCTGTGTCATTTTCTCCAGTAAATTTTCACTTCTCTCTCGACATTTTGAATCTCAAATAGAATTCGATCTATCAACTTCACTTCGCAGAGATTCATTATGGTCGCTCTCAACTTCCTTAATCTGGTATTAAAACTCTTCATTTCCTTGTCTCTTTGTTCTTGCTGCTCTTCAATTTTCTTCATCCTCTCAACGATTTCTCCATTGTTTGCTGTAAACCTTTATGTTTTCATCTGTCTTGTCTAGCTTTTCATCTGTCTTGTCTAGCTTTTTATCTGTCTTGTCTAGCTTCTGTTCAATTATCTCTGTTCTTTTTCCAATCTCACCTACTGCTTGTAAGATCTTCTGTATTGCCTCTTCTGTTGTGGGAGCCGTTACTTGTGGAATTGAAGGTCTTCTACTCATTGTTGCAGAGGTTGTCAGAACCAATTCAAAAAGAAGGAAGGAAAAAATGAAGGCCAATAACAAAAATAGAAATAAAAATTAGTTAGTATAAAAGGGAGAAGAACAATCCTTTTAACAAGAAAAAGGAAGAAGAATAGTAAAGGGAAAAAAGGGGTTCAATTACATATCAATAATACATCAATAATTTGAAAAAGGCAAAATTTAAAACTTGAATTTAAAAAGGAAAAAGATAAAAAAGGTCCAATAATTAACTATCTTGTTTCCAATGCGCAGAGTAAAAAAAAAAACCAACTCTCAAAAGAAAAAGGCTAAGAGTTAAAAATAGGAAGGTATCAATAAAAAAAGGATAAAAAATAGTAAAGTAGTAGAATTCCTTTAGGAATAACAAAATATATTTTAGGGGCTCCAATTATAAAAATTAAATTCAAACAATAAAAAGCCTTGGCAGGAAGCAATATCACTCTTTATTCCATTGCCACTATGCAGAGTCCAGAGCTTAACTAGTGAAAGCGGAAGATAGCAGCTCCTCTGTTTTTGCCTCTCGAAGAAATCCAATTCTTTTATTTTAAAAGCTCTCCAAGGTCACTTTATTCTTCAGTTCCAAACTGAGGCTCAGAAATATTCCAAAAGCACCTATCCGGCACTTTCTAATCAACGGAGCCTTGGATACAGTCCTTGCGAGTGTGTATGTTTATATAAGATAACAGGTCTCTAGTAGCAATATTGTATCTCACAACCAACTTTCACTTCCTTGCCAAGTGACTTCCAAATGTATCACTTCCTGTCTTATTCAAAACAAGAAGGACAGTAAAAAATCTCGGTGGCCATTTCTTATATGCAAAAATAAAAGTAACCAGATCAAAATAACCAAATTACATTAGAGCCCCTGGTGCCAAAAAGGAAAAAAGAGACAAGATTCAATAAAATATAAAAGGTATTCAAGGACTCCCAAGAGGAAAAAGTAAAAGTAAAGTCTTTAAAGCCATAAAAAGAAAGAAGAAACAAAACTCTTTACTTTCAAACACAATCTCTTCCGCCTATTCCATATCACTCTCAATTTCACACCATTAGAGTTGCTAGGGTGTTCCCAAAGGTTAAAACAAGATGATCTCACCGACGAGAAACTTCTTCCGATCTCATTCCTCCGAGCTGTCACAGCTTCTTCAGCCCGATGGCTGCCTCAGCGCGGGGTAAGGGGCTGTCCTGCATCAACCAGGGACTTTGCGACATCCCTGGGATCAACAGGAGGCGCCCCCAACTTTCACCAACCCTACGAGTCAGTTTAGATCCCAGGGGACCGTCCCGAGGCGGCAGTATCAGAGGTAATCTCAGGAGTCAAGATCACCTCCGTCTCGCGGCGACTCCAGCTCCGCCCATCTCCCTTCCCCTCTGTTCTTGTCTGTCCTGCCAGTATGACTGCAAGCAAGGGCAGAGGCCATAGGCCCCTCTCCCATAACACCCATCTCCCACCAGAGCTTCCCTGAGGGTCCCTCTTGCCAGGTGAGAAGACCCCTGGGGTCATCTTCAGGGCAAAATTATGGTTTCTCTGGTTCTTCAGACATTATTTATGGGACTTTTCTTTGATTCCCGAACCCCTGATGTTTGCTCCTCTGAAGTAAGTTCACTGAGGTCAGACAAGAGGAAGGTGGAACAGTCTGAGATTTGCAGGAAGTGGAAAAATGGCTGCCTAGTTCCTTCCTCCTTTCTACCAGTGGTGGGATTCAATTTTTTTTACTACCGGTTCTGTGGGCATGGCTTGGTGGGCATGGCTTGGTGGGCGTGGCAGGGGAAGGATACAGTCAAATCTTCAGGCAGAGGTGATATTTGCCCGTTCTCCAAACTACTCAAAATTTCCGCTACCGGTTCTCCAGAACTGGTCAGAATTTGCTGAATACCACCTCTGGATTCTACTTGTTCTGACCGGTTCTATAGAACCCCTTGTTAACTTTTTAAGCAGTTAATCTCCTTTTGTTTTTCTTCCATCCTTATTACATTCTTGGCAGTATGCCTAGACTTACTGTCTCAGAAGGAGGTTTTCTTTCTTTCTTGATACTTTCTTAAAGGGGAAGGGTTGTTTTAAGCTTTCTGCATGTTGTTGGGAGGAAATACTCCCCTGGAAATACTTCCAGCCAGCATGCAATGATCAGCACTTTGAAGAAAGAAACTTTTTAATGACAAGGAACCAAGGTGAGTGACATTCAGCAAGGCTTCTTGGCTAGCTAGAAAGGTTGACATTAAAACGTAAGTTTACATACCCTTTCTGAGTTTTGGTCTAAAACTGGTTTTTGGTGAAGTTTAATTCTGTGCTTGGTGACATTTAATCCTGTGTTTATTGGTGGGATAATTTTCCTATTCAGCTTTGTTTGGAAGAAAAAAAGGTTAATCTCTGTTCCTGAAAAGAAACTGGGTTGAGAAATCTGGCTAATTCCTGTGTCTATTTGTTCTGGTAATTGGTTTAACAAGCAACAGCTACTGTTGTGATTTAATTATTTGTATTGTGTTTGATTTTTTCCTGCCTCATGGTTTCTTTTTCTATCTGTGGAGGGGGTCTTTCTTCACTGCTTTAGTGGTATCTGGCACTGTCCTTTTGGAGTGTACTTCCAAGAGGCAGGATGCAAGCTTGGCACTGATTTTTTTACTGCCTTTCTGGGGGGCATGTGACCTTTCCTTAAATCTGGATGATTTCCTTAGGATATCTTGTGAGGTGAGACCAGCTGGTGTCTTTAAGTGGTGCAAATAGATCTAAGGATTGCTTCTCCTGGGTGTGCTCTTTCTGGAGAGCTTAAATGACCTCTCTGCTAAAAGGTTTCACTTTATGAGCAAGAGTTGGCTGTTTGATAGTTTATCACTGCATTTTAAATATTTTCATTCCTCAAGGTGCTCCGGCACCCTGCCTGATTTGTAACTCCGCTTGCAGGTATTTTAATCTAATGATTGGTATTTAGGGCAGCTTTTTGCAAGCAAAGCCCACAGAACTGGTTGTTAAAAAATTTGAATCCCACCCCTGCCCTATTGGGAATAGTGTTGCTGACCACCTTTGAATGGCTTCAGTGGTGGTGGAGAAACAGGACTGTGATGTCCCATAGGAGCTCTAATAGGAACATGGATAGTTTCGATCATTTCTCAATAACTCCCAGGAATGTCCCTTCCAGTTCCCCATGGTCATCACCTCTAGACAGCCAACAATTTTGCCTTTTCTCCATAATAAGCAAATCAAGATGCTGAGTTATATATTCAGACAGTTTTACCACCTGGGCCCTTTGGGATCTTCAGCTTAGATCCATCACAGGCAGGAGCTGCTACCCCAGAAATAAACTAGCTATCTTCTCTCCATCTGTCAGGTTACTGTCTGAAGTACAGGAGAAATCTCCAAATGACAACTTGCCTTGATCACCTTCCTTCAGCAATGCTTTGTTCTTCCCCTACTTATGGCACTGAAGATGAAAATCAATCACAGGCGATGCTCCCACCCAAAATGACATCAGAGGTGAGCCCTCCCTGTTGCTGAAGTCTATTTAAGAGACAAAACTTGGGGCCTGGTAAATACCTGAGAGCCAACACCTTCAGGATGGTTGGGGTGGGAATTCATCCTGAAAGTCTTCCCAAGGCAGCCATGGAGGGATGGTGGGGTGTCTGAGGCTCCTCTGGGGCTCAGCCCCTCCTCTTGGGGACCCTTTGATCTGGTTATTCTACAAGGGAAACTCAGTCAAAGCTCAGCTTCTCCGGCCCTCCAGCTCCAAGGAAGGAGAGTGAGACAGGAAAGGAGCAGGAAGTGGGGCACCCTGGGAAAATGTGGGGCTTCTGTCCAGGAAGGGAAATGGGAGAAAGAGATGGTGAGCTGGAAAACATGGGGGAGGCCATCTAGGATAAAGGCGTCTTGATGATGATGAGCTGGAGGTATGAGACAAAAGGAAGGAAACACTGGGGAGAGAAGGGATGAGCCCTTCCTAGAAGATCCCTCTCTCAGAGAGGACCTGTTTGTATGGAGGGGCAGTGCAAACCTTTCTCTTCTTTGGTTGCTTCCTTCCCCACAGGGTTGCTGTGGGCAGAAGACAGAGCTAAGGGAAGCCCCTCTGACAGCTTCCCCAGGTGCCAGTTCAGACAACGAGGAAGGGCCATCTCCAGAGACTTCGGAGGGAGGCCCAGAGGAATTTCTGGAAGATGCTGAGGCTGCTAAGCCAGGAATGGAGGGGCTGGAGGAAAAAGCGAGCCCAGGAATCTCAGACGGTCCTTCGGAGGACCAACCGGATGAGCACCTCGCTGGAGAGCAAAGGGGGAGAGGCAGCTGCATCTGGAGGGCTCACAGTCCCAGCCTGAAGTCCAGAATGGAGCAAGATTGCAGCTGCAGCTGATCAGGAGGGATGAGGAGAACCTGCCTCCTCCACCATTGGACTGAGCAGAGAGAGGCACAATGGAGGCCGGTGAGGCTACTCCATTGCCTATAACGCATGAGTCCAACATTTGGACAAAGCAGTATTAGAAACAGCCACACATTCCCTCTGCCATGCAGGTACTGTAACTCTCTGGTGGCTGTTCATGTGACTTCCAATTCAGACCTGCTTCTCAGACTTTGGACGTGCACCTTGCATTCTGAACTGTGCCTAGATTCTGGTGTGTGTTGTGTGTGTGCACACGCCTGCATGTGCATAGATTTGGGAACTTATTTCTTCAAATCATTCTCCAAAGCACCGAAGGGCAGGAACAGAACCAACGGTTGGAAACTAATCCAAGAGAGAAGCAACCTGGAATTAAGGAGAAACTTCCCAACAGTGAGAACAATTAACCAGGGGAACAGAAGTTGCTTCAGACATTTTGGGCGCATCATAACTGGAGGTGTTTAGGAAGAGACTGGACAGCCACCTGTCTGGAATGGTGTAGGATTTTCTGCTCGAGCAGGGGGTTGGACTAGAAGACCTCCAAGGTCCCTTCCCACTCTATTATTCTGTTATATTGCTGGGAGGAGCTGTAAATCCTCCCAGCAATAATTTTGTAAATTTGGAATTGCCAAAACCATTCCTTCAATTTTTCCCTTTGGTTTTTTTTCCATTTCCCAGAGTTGTTTCTCCCTACCACTTTCTCTGCCTTTTTAATTCTTTTTTTTCTGCACTTCCTTTGAATTTTCTACTGTTTTGTAGCTAAGTTTTGACAAAAAAAAACCTGGAACAAAAGGTACAATTTTAAGAGGACAATATGCTCTTGAACTTTATATCTCGTATTTGGAATTTAACAACAGGACAAAGTGAATGGATTCTCCATGTTTTTACCTCAGCCAAGAGAGCAATATTGCAGCACTGGAAATACAAATGTTACGGGCCCCTTTCACTTGTGCTTTGCTGACCAGCCAGTTTATAGTTAATGGGAAGTGGGATAGTTAGCTAGGAATTGGGAGCTGTCCCCTTAAGGGAATGCATCATGGTAAATGTAGTTAAGGTATCCTGGGAAATGCTTTGTGGAGTTATCTATCTGCCTTTATACATTCAGTCAGTAATTATAGAGGGCAGAATATGTGGATTGAGGGCCTGATTGTACTTGCAGCCTATAAGTGGATTGTGTACACATGTAGATTTGTGCAGAATGTAATGAAATATTGGATTATGGATTTCCTGTCTGGCCGCTCACAGAGGGTCAGATTAGGTAATCATATCTCTTCAGCCCTTATTCTTAACACTGGTACACCACAGGGTTGCATGTTATTATTATTATTTATTTATTTATTTATTTATTTAGACTTGTATGCCCTTCTCCCTAAGGACTCAGGGCGTGAACATATAAAAAGATATATTTACAATAAAAAAATATTAAACAGAAAACAAGTCTAAAATTGCTAAAAACATTAGAAAACAATTAAAATTACAATAAAAACAATACAATTAAAACAACCCACCCCCGGGTCAGTGTTGAGTCCCTTACTCTATACTCTTTATTTATTTATTTAATGAGATTTCTATGCTGCCCTATTTCCCAAAGGACTCAGGGCGGCTTACAATAACAAAAGAGAAACAACACAAAAGTTAAAAAACAATTAAATATGAAATTTCACTAAGCCAATAAAACATATAAAACTATTGTTAAAATCCCCTCCCCTCCATCGGTCCGGGTCAGCGAGTTGGAAAAGCCATGTTTTTAGGCCACGGCGGAAGGACCGGAGGTCAGGGGCCACCCGAAGCTCCAGGGGCAGTTGGTTCCATAGGGTGGGTGCTCCCACAGAGAAGGCCCTACCCCTGGGGGTCGCCAGCCGACATTGTCTGGCTGGGCACCTCAAGGAGGCCCTGCCTATGGGAGCGCGGGACGCTGGGAGGCTGTTACTGGCAGCAGGGTTCCCGCAATCTGCATGACTGCATTCCCACTCACACTAGTAACACTAGCGCTAAATTTGCAGATGGTGGGACTTATCTCCAGGGGAGATGAGTCTGCCTACTGAGATGAGGTGGACCGGTTGCTTTTCTGGTGTGGAGACAACAACTTCGTCCTCAACACCAATAAGACCAAGGAGCTTATAGTGGACTATAGAAGGAACAGATCAGACATCCAGCCCTTGCTTATCAATGGAGACCAAGCGGAGCAAGTGGCCAGTTTTAAGTTTCTGGGTGTTACCCTAAAAGAGGACCTGATCTGGGACGCTCACATTGCAGCCCTGGTCAAAAGGGCCCAGCAGAGATTATACTACCTGAGATTTCTCAGAAAACAACAACTGAATGAAAAACTGCTGGGGACCTTCTACCGCTGCACCATAGAGAGTATCTTAACTTACTGCACCTCTGTATGGTTTGCCCGTTGGGCGAGACTCCCACCGCCATTCCCATGCTGCAGCAGGGGTCGCCAACCTTTTGGACCTCAGGGACCGCCAAACTCATAATTTTAAGTCCTGGGGACCAGAGACCCTGGGAAAATTCCCAAAAAAGTCTGCAGGAAAATTCCCTACCCCGTTTTCCTACCAATCAATCATTCTTTATTTGGGATTGCAGGATACTGTCTCCAGCTCAGTTCTCGTAGGTGGCGGGGAAGGGAGAGACTTTTGGCTTCATGCAAGGAAAGCAGCAGAAGTCTTTCTTTCTCTCCCCCAAACTCCACCAGAATGGTGCAGCCTTTCGGAGTAGGATGCCTTGCAGGGTCCCAAAGACTCATTTCTGGCTGAGTTTGGGGGAGAGAAAAAGACTTTTGCTGCTTTCCTCGTTGCCAAAAGCAGCAGAAAGCAGAAAGAAGCAGAAAGCAGCAGCCCAGTGGCCAGGTGAGGTGTGTGGGGTGAGTGGGCAGTTCCCCCTCTGCCTTTCCCCCTCCCCTCACTACCTTGTGTTGTGCGCAATGCAAGCGACAGGCCATGTGGGCAGTGCAGCCTTGTGTTCCTGCGCAGCCTGGATTAATTGCTTTGGTGGGTGACATTTCTCTGCGGACCACCAAAATTTTCTTGTGGACCACTAGTGGTCCCCCGCCCTCTGGTGACCACTGTGCTAGAGTACTGCAGGGCGCTCTCCCTTGGGCTCCCCCTGGAAGACTGTGCAGAGACAGAGTTAAGAGAGTCTGGGTCCAGGTGTCCTCAGGGCCTTCCCTTCAAGGGACTCTGGCTGGGTGGTCGGAGGGGGAAAGCGAAGGGAGGGGCAGAGGCCCAGAAGTGGGGCTGTTTTCCTAAATCCTCTGGCATAACACGCACACACGCCGCCGAAGATCTGCTTGGCATACCGTGGCCAGGTTAAGATTGGGCCAGAAAGGTTGTGACAGTTGAATTGAGAACTTCTGAGCCCAGAGTATATGGGGAAATGCCATCTGTCTTTTACCAGCCCCAAGGTTGTGAGTGCTTTGGCATCATTGTTGTAAAGCAATTGTGGTGGTTCAGTGCAGGTGTTCAGAATAAATCCTTCTCCAGCTCAGGCAGGAGCTGCTGCCCCCAAATTAACTAGCTGTCTTCTCTTTTTGCCATCTGTCAGGCTGGTTGTGCAGAAGCCGCAGAAATAATCACTATCAGGAAGTGGCAACCTGCCATGATCAGGCTCCTTCATGAAGAGTTCCTTCTTCCCCCCGAGTATGATACAGAAGATGACATTCAATCTCCCTTGTTGCCTAAATCAACATCAGAGGTGAGTGTGGCTGTTGCTGGCTATTGCTGCTATTTAAGAGACAAAACTCTGGGCTTCAAATAGACCTGAGAACCAAGACCATCAGGGCTGTTGGGGTGGGGAATTAAACTTTTCCAAGGTAGTCCTGAATGGATTGTGGGCTTCCTGGGGCTCCTCTGATGGGCTGCTCTGCAGTGGAAGATCCGGCTCAGCTCAGCCTCTCTGGCCCAGCAGCTCCTAGGCAGGAGAGAGGGAGAGAGAGGAAGGGAGGGAGGGAGGGGGGGAGAAAGGGAGGGAGAGGGAGGGAGAGAGAGGGAGGGAGGGAGGGAGAGAGAAAGGCAGAGAGAGGGAAGGAGGGAGAGAGAGGGAGGGAGGGAGGGTGGGAGGGAGGGAGAGAGAAAGGGAGAGGGAGGGTGGGAGGGAGGGAGAGAGGGTGGGAGGGAAGGAGAGAGAGGGAGGGAGGGAGAGAAAGGGAAATAGAGGGAGAGAGAGAGAGAGAGGGAGGGAAGGACAGAGGGAGGGAGACAAGGAAGGAGCCAGGAGCAGGAGTTGGGGAACCCTGGGGAAACGGGGGTGGGGGTTCTGTCCAGGAGAGTCTGCATCCCTGTATTCATACTATACCTATTATCTTGCAAGCCATTGACAAATCAGATAAAAAATAAAAAAGGACTGGAGGGGAGGAGGAGAAGGAAAAGGTCAGCTGGGGCTCTCCTTGGTCATGATGAGCTGGAGGCATAAGGAACCCTGGGGGAGAAGGGAGGAGGCCCCCACCAGCCACTCTTCGTTGCATAGAGGGGTTGCGATCCTTCCTTCCTCTTTGGCTGCTTCCCCTCCTGCCTGGGGAGGTTGCAGTGGGGGGAGGAAGAGAGTGCTGAGGGGAAGAGGGAGGAAACAGGCCCCCACCCCATGCAAATGGGGGTGTTGACTTTCTCCATTTCTTCACAAGGCATCCTACGGAGTGCAAAGGAGTCGGAGTGACCCAGGAGCCTCAGCGTCGCCCTTGTGCAGGCAAGAAGGAAAGGGGAATGCAAAGTGGAAAACGTGGGACGGGAGCCAGCCAAGCGCATCCGTGAACACCAACTGGCAGTCAGAAGACACGATGAAAGCTCCTTAATTTCACAATATAGACTCAACCATCGTTTCAACTGGGAAACTGTGAGCATCCTTAGATCAAGCCAAATCCAGAAAACAGTAGAGAACTCCCGGAGGCTTGGCACTTACTGTGGACAAATTGGCCATCAACAGGCACGTGGAGATAAACAACATCTACATCCCACTTAAAAGAAGCAGTCCATACGCCCAAAAGGAAACAAAAGGCACCTTTTAACCAGCAATCTATATGAGCAGAAATGAACACCAAGATTAACACTAGACTGGCAACCAAGTAAGCAACATCCCAATCGAACGATTACCAATATAGGCAAAGAAGCTAACATTAAACAACAGCTTAATCAAGGAACTCCAAGAAGACCCCCACCAACAGTGACAGGGCAAGGCACTAGGATCTAAAGAGAGAGCAAACCCCACTCGCTTCTAGCTCTGATGACCTTAGCTAAGAGCCCTGGTGGCCCAGTGGTTAGAATGCAGTATTGCAGGCTGACTCCGCCGCTGCCAGCAGTTCAATCCTGACCGGCTCAAGGTTGACTCAGCCTTCCATCCTCCAGATTGTTGGCGACAATATGCTGACTCTGTAATACGCTTAGAGGGGGCTGTAAAGCACTGAGAAGTGGTATGTAAGTCAATATAAGTCAATGTAAGCAATAATAAGTGGGGGTTCTGTGCAGCCCCTCCCAACCCTGCTGTGTTTGGGCACTTTTACAAAAGAAGAACCTGATTCTTGTCCCTGTATTTCTTCTTGCTGCAAGTCAGCATAGATCTCATTAACGGATGAGGTTTCTTGTGTGTCCTCCCCCCCCCCCAGATTAGCCCTAGAAGATCAGCTGTGGTTTCATTTCAAATCTAAATCGCAAGATTTTTTTGCATTGCACTTTCTACACTTTTGTCTTCTTCTATGCGTCCACCATATGAGACGCAGCATTCCTTCTGCTTCATGGCATTTCCAACATCCGTTTCTGTCCCATTTCTTCATCTTAGAGATCATTAAAGGAGTTGGGTGCCAACTGTGATGATCCAGGGTGGGATACAAAATAAACACAGTCACAAAAAACAGGTAAATCCCCTTTTATTCCTTCACTTTGCTTCCAAGCTCCAAATATTCTTGGCTGAAGACAAAAAACTCCCACACCAGCAGTTACAAGAAGGAGGAAATGCCGTTTAAACTATAAAGAGTAAAAGACAACACAGACCAGGCAAGATAAGGGCTGGAAGACGTCCACAGATATCAGGACACACACTAGGAAGGACACCAAACAAAAGACCCTTGGTGGTGCAGGCTGTTAAATGCCTAGCACTTAACTTCCAGCTGCCTGCAATTAGTGCAGGCTCGAATCCCACCAGGCTCATGGTTGACTCAGCCTTCCATCCTCTCGGGGTAGGTAAATTGAGGAGCCAAGATTGTTGGGGGCAATAAGCTGACTTTGTAAAAATGCCACTTGTGGGGTGCTAAAAGCCCGAGTAATAAGCAGGCATATACAATGGAATGAAGGCTATTGCTGAACGCATTGGATTGTACTCCAGAGATTGTAAGCTGCCCTGAGTCTCTGGAGAAGGGCGGCATATAAATGTGAATAAAAACAAAAAACAAAACTCAGAGAGGAACCATAAACTAGAGATATTTCCATGCTTTGTTTCCAGCACTTGTCTGTTCGCATGTCTGTCCTCTTATTCAGTTGTCACAGCTGCAGCCCATGAAGAGGATCAAGGCCCCCTCCTCCCAAGTAGACCACATCTCTCCCTCATCCTCTCCTCCCTGAGTGCCCTAGGATGGAGAGGGGATGGGCCTCTGACTGCCCAGCCGGCCTCTGCCCTTCCCCAGCTTCCTCCACAACCTCGGGAGCCACACTTCCACTCCCTGTCGGCTCTTCCTCCTCTCCCTCAGAGTCAGTCTCCACCAGGAGCATGACAGCCAACTATAAAACATCCTACATCAGTTTTCCTTTAAGTGACAACTTGGTATTCATTTGATAGGTTTGGTCTCTCATGCTCCCCATTGTTGTATTGTGACTCATTTTGGATTTTTGCATCCAATTTTTGTTTTGGATTATATCTAATTATATGTACCCCAGCAAGCATTGATTTTATTCTATTATATGTTGTATGTGTGCCCTAAGAAGTGATGATTTTGTATGAGAGTTTCAAACTCATGACAATGGAATTTCTTTCTGTTGGTTGACATCAAAGCAGCAGGAGGAGCTAAACACCTGGCAAACTCCTCCTTGGGATGTGAGCAGCAGATCCAGGGCCAAGGGATGTTCTTTGACTGTGACTTCCACCTGTGCTGTTTCTCCCTGGAGGATTCTTGGGTTCCTGGCTGAGGTGGTCATATAGCTGGTTCCAGTTCAGCAGAGACATTTTATTCACATTTATATGCTGCCCTTCTCCGGAGACTCAGGGCGGCTTACAATCTTTGGAGTACAATCCAAAGTGCTCAGCAATAGCCTTCATTACATTGCATATGCCTGCTTATTACTAAGCGACATTTTTACAAAGTCAGCTTACTGCCCCCAACAATCTTGGGTCCTCAATTTACCTACCCCGAGAGGATGGAAGGCTGAGTCAACCTTGAGCCTGGTGGGATTTGAGCCTGCACTAATTGCAGGCAGCTGGAGCTAAGTGCTAGGTGTTTAACAGCCTGCACCACCAAGGCTCTTTCCAACTGCTTGTGAGCCTGATCCCACTCAGATTCAGATTAACAAAGTTGGAAGGGACCTTATAGGTCTCTGATGGCGAACCTATGCCACATGTGCCGGAAGTGGCACGCAGAGTCATTTCCCCCTGCACACAAGAGCTTGCCTAGAAGAGCTCCACTGCACATGCATGTGCGCCACTGCCATCTGACAGCTGATTGTCAGGTATCTGGCATGCATGCGTGGGAGGGAGCATGGGCGGGGGAGACACGCATACATGTGCAGAGATGCACAGCACATGCTGGGGGTCTCATGCACATGCACAGAGTGCGTGGCGCATGGAGGGATCGCGTGCGCATGTGCAGATGGATGGTGCATGGGAAGATCAAGTGCAGAGATGCATGGCGACAGAGGGTGTGATCGAGCACGCATGCCAGACACATGGTGCGTGGCGGGGGAATCGTGCGCGCAGGCAGAGACATGGTGCACGACAGGGAGAATGTGCACACAGGTGCAGGGGATGTGGGGGCCCCAGCACACATTCGTTCTGTGTGTGGGCCGCGTGAGCGAAAGCACAAGCGTGTGAGCAATTATCGGCACGGGAGCCAAAAAAGGTTTGCCACCACTGTTATAGGTCATCTAGTCCAACCCCCCGCCCAAGCAGGAGACCCTACATCATTTCTGACAAATGGCAGTCCAATCTCTTCTTGAAAGTCTCTCCCCTCCCCCTGAGAGCGGAGCTCAAAAGCAGGAAACTGGCTGCCTTGCAATGGGTGGGGTGTGTGAGGGATCTGTGTGTGTGTGTGTGGGGGGGCTAGATCAGATGAGAGATCAGAGAGAAGTTAGATCCCACCAATGTCGGTCAACATTCATATTAATGGTCCGGGATTTAAAATTATGAGTTTGTGGTGGTCCCTGAGGTCCAAAAGGTTGGCAACCCCTGGACTAGGTGTGGTTTTACTACGGCTTTATAGAGTGGTATTAGTACTTCCCTGGATCTCGATTGTATCTCTAAGTTGTTAATGCAATTTAGGATTACAATGGCCTTTTTTGGCTGCCTCTGATCCCGCTTGACCTCACATGCCTGTTGTTTGCTGCTCGGGAGGCCTCACACTTGTGAATGCCCAAATTTCGCAACTCTGGAAGTTGCACCAAAGCCTTACGACGTCAGCCTCCGTCACCAGCCCTTCGCCGGGAGACTTTTCTGGTGGGGGTGGGGATGTGGAGCTGGATTGGAGGGAGGCTCAGCTTTTGCCCGGACGTGGGGGTGGGGAGGAGGAGGACGAGGAGGGCAGAGCGCTGAACAGTCTCCTTTCACTTTCACTCCTGGCTCCGAAACACAAACGGAAAAGGCACCGCAACTCCTTTTGAAGTGAAGTTCGGGGGCAACCGCGAGGGAAGGAAGCGGTTTTCTTGCGAAGGAGGCGTTTCGGAGAGAGTGGGAGGCAGTCCGGGACAGCCCCCCCCGAAAGACTCCCCGAAAGGGCCCTTAAGGCTGGCGCTTAACGCTGAGAATCAAAGCGCCAGATTTGGTTCCGTGCTTGGGTCTCGCCTCGATTCATTTCCTGCCGAAGTTAGCCGGCGGACTGGCAACGTCGGAAGCCAGCAAAGTGGGAGAACAGAAGCGGGTAGACCCGGAAGGTAAGAAAGGAAAGGGGTTTGTTTTTTTAAATTACCTGGATTTCTTCTTCTTTTTTAAACGCCCGATTCCAACCGGCTCTTGCTTACCCAGGCAATTTAGCGTCTTCCTCGGGAGTTCGAGGCAACTCCCATCCTCCCCAGGCCGCAGGGGAAGATGGGGATTGTAGCCCCCCCAAAACCAGGGGGGCAGGCAGGGGTCCCCAAACTTGGCAACTTTAGTGGACTTCAACTCCCAGAATTTATTTTATTTATTTTATTTGTCAATCGCTTACAAGATAATAGGTAGAAGTATAAACATGAGTAAGAAGAATACAGGAAACTGGTACGAATAAATGGGGACAATAGGACAGGGTCGGGAGGCACCTTGGTGCACCTCTGCACGCCCCTTATTCTGGGAGTTGAAGTCCGCAAGGCTTAAAGTTGCCAAGTTTGGGGAGAGCTCTGCTCTTGGGTACACCAGAGGCGCCGATTAGCAGTTTAAACAGAGTGGGAAGGGACCTTGGAGGTGATCTAATCCAACCCCTGAGCTAACCCGCTCCCTCCACAAAGGCCGTTCCCACGACGCCTGGTCCCAACCCCTTAGTTTCAGAGGTCTCCAAACTTGGCGACTTGAAGACTCGTGGACTTCGATTCCCAGAATTCCTCAGCCAGCTATGCTATGGATCAGCTATGGCTCAGGCATTCTGGGAGTTGAAGTCCACAACTCTTAAAGTTGCCATGTTTGGGGACCCCTGAAACTAAGGGGTTGAAGACCTCCAAGGTCCTTTCCAAGATCCTTATTATTCTATGCGCGCTCGGGGCTGGGCAGATTTTTTTCCTCCCGAAACCTCCTTTGGCTCCGGCTCCTTCCCTTTCCTGGCTCTCTAAGTGGGGGTTCTCCTTTCCTTCTCCCCCCACAGGGAGCTTCGGCGCTGGGACCCCGCGGATGACGACCTCGCCACCTTCCCTTTCCAGTGCTCAAGTCTCTCCGGCGCCCTTCACCGACTTTCTTCGCCGCCGCCGCCCAGCTGATCGGGGCTGGCTCTGCCCTTCGGCGTCCGGATCCGGATGGGGCTCCCGGGGGCGATCTTGGGGCTTCTGGCCGCGGCGGCCATCCTGTTGCCGCGGGGAGGATGCGCAGGTGAGGGGGCGGAGGGGGCGGAGCTAAGGAGACCTGAGACGGGCAGCTTGGTTTTTTCCTGTGGCAGTGAGTTCCAGAAGCTCCGCCCGGTTGGGGAGGGAGGGGTCCTATCAATCTGAAATAAATACAGGCTTTCGTCTCTCTGTAGACTTTTTGCATGGTTTTAGACTGCCTGCACTAGAACTGAAAGTTACCAAAGGGTATCTAGTCCCCCCTCTAAAGGAGAATATTTCTAGCTCAGGGTTGAAATGAGAAGTCCTTGCTGCTCTTTTTGTTGTTTGTTTGTTCGTTTTTATTCATTCATTCATTCATTCATTCATTCATTCATTTATTTATGTTTGTCAAGCATGTATGAGAAAACAAGTATAGATGTTTAAGGATAAATGGGCAAAATGTTGGCAATGTCATCATACCTGGATCATATTACCATATGTGGTGGACATGTGCAGAAGCTAAAAGATACTGGACTAAAATATACACATGGTTGGAAAAAATGATAAAACAACACATAGATTTAAAATCAGAGATATTTTTATTGGGGATTTTGCCTGAAGGTTATAATAAAGAAATGACGTATTTGATTATCAATGTAATAGCAGCAGCTGGAACTGTATTTGCTCAAAACTGGAAAAATGAGAAAATTCCGATGGAGGAGGAAATGATTAAGAAAATAATGGAATGGTCAGAAATGAGTAGATTGACTTTAGCAATTAGAGAGCAGGAAGAAAAGGAGTATTATAAAATCTGGGATTTATTTTATGAATGGCTAGATAGAAGAGGAAGAAAGTGAAGGATATTTTAATAGTAATGATACATTACAACTGACTATTTTTGAACAAGCTATACAATGAATATAGCTTAGCAGAAATTGAGATTTGCTTTTAAAAATAGCCTAGAATTAAAATTAAAATTTTAATGATAGTATAATGATACAATATGATATAGAATGTTGATTAGAATATAATATGAATGTATTTAATATTTATAAATATTGTGCATGCAACATATGTACCAAACCGACACACTGTATAATTGAAAAAAGGTTTTATTTCTTGTTTGTTTGTTATAAAAATTTTAAAAAAATTTTAAAAAGGGAAAAAACAAGTATAAGTATGAACATAACATATAAGTATAAACAGGTATGAGTATATATACATAATAAATGAGTACGAATCAATGGGAACAGTAGGACAAGATGGTAGGCAGGCTGGTGCCCTTATGCACGCCCCCTTACAGACCTCTTAGGAATGGAGTGAGGTCCAAAGTACACAATTTAAGGTTAAAGTTTTGGGGGTTTGAGGATGTAACAACAGAGTCAGGTAGTGAGTTCCAGGCATTGACCACTCTGTTGCTGAAGTTGTATTTTCTGCAATGGAACTTGGAGCGGTTTACATTGAGTTTGTATCTATTGTTTGCCCGTGTGTTTTTGTGGTTGAAGCTGAAGTAGTTGTTGACAGGAAGGGCATTGTAGCAGACAATTTTGTGTACTAAGCTCTCTGAGCTTGGTTGTTTTCTTTGATTTTCAAATTTTATTATTCATTTTTATCAAAACATGAGATACAAAGGAAAAAAATAAAACGGAATGGGAAACTGGGGGAAGGAAAAAGGGAAAAAGAGAAAATGGGTTGGGAAGGGAAAAAGAAAGAAAAGGCATTGACTTCCAACTCTCTTTAGCACAGTAGAAAAGAATAACATTACAATCTCGACTTTTTACTTTTGTGCACTAGTTAGTATACAGTAGCCATTTCTATAAAACAGCAAACTTGTCTAATCAACAGAAACAAAATTTCATTACCACCACCCCCATCACAAGCATACAGTCTAGAAGCAATTTTCAAACACAAAGAAATAATATATATTTCTGTTTGGTCATTAAAATTTATACATCATCATAACTCAGATTAATAATATCCAGTATATTCTTTTACATTTTTTAACCCTAAAGGACAAAGAAAAGACTTTTTCTAAATTTTAAAACATTAAACTTTTCTTTAAAAGATTTCTAAAACCAGTAAGTTCTAACACATCTTTTTTTTAACTTTACTCTTTTTAAACTTTCTCTTAACATACATACATTAAAATTCACTTTCAATAATACTTTACAAATTTTAAGGATTACTCAAACTTAAAGAGAAAATCCCTTCATTTTCAAACCTACTTTATAAACCCAGAATCCAAAAACACAAAACTACATTAAAACTTTTTTTCAATTATGTATATCTAACACCAATAAAAATCCAACTATTTATTTATATAATTTATATTGCCGCCTATTCTCCCATGGCGACTCGAGGCGGCTTACACAATGTAAAACCATATTTAAAACAAAATATAAAAATAAAAAACAATAAAACTAACAAAGAGAATCAAATAAATAATAAAGTACAATAGAACAAAATTTGGGAAAATAAAACAACAAAACAAAAAAAAATGACCCCTCACCTCCCATCCCCCTTGAGACAGCAGATCACACTAGCCATTTAATGGGCTTCATCCCTCTCTGCCTTCCCCAGCCCAGCTGGCAAAACCAGGTCCTCAGTGCCTTTCAGAAGAGTATTAGTGAGGGGGCCATTCTAATCTCTGGGGG
The DNA here is from genome assembly GCA_009733165.1 of Naja naja. Classification (NCBI taxonomy): domain Eukaryota; kingdom Metazoa; phylum Chordata; class Lepidosauria; order Squamata; family Elapidae; genus Naja; species Naja naja. Next base: position 11,163,721 of record CM019149.1, read on the forward strand.
AATGATGTTCCAGAAAGACAGAGCCACCATGGAGAAGGCTGTTCTTCTGCATTCCACCAGGTGTATCTCCCTCAGCGGTGGGACCCGCAACATTCCCTGCCTCCTCGCTCTAATGGGTCAGGTGGATGTGACTGGCAAGAGATGTTTCCTTAGATAACCGAGACCCAAGCCATGAAGGGCTTCAAAGGTGACAACCAGCACCCGCAGTTGCGCAAAGGCCCTCCTGGCCACGACCGCCACCTGCTCTTCGAACAGGAGTCGTGAGTCTAGCAAAACCCCTAGATTACACACAGGGTCTGTTTGGGGTAGTGCCACCCCATCCAAGACCAAAGGTGGCAATTCTCCCTGAGCCAACTAACCCCAAACCCAGAGCCACTCGGTCATGCAAGGATTTAGTTTCAACCCATTGCTCCCCATCCAGCTCCTAACAGCCTCCAGGCACTGCAAGAGGGAGGACACAGCAACACTTAACTCATCACTGGCCGAGACATGCAGCTGAGTATCATCAGCATATTGGTGATACCTCAGTCCATGGTGATGGATGATCTCACCCAGTGGCTTCATATAAATGTTGAACAGGAGCGGAGAGAGTACCGAGCCCTGTAGAATCCCAAAAGCAGTGGGTTGGATCTCTCCCTCCTATCAACACTGACTGAGGCGGCGCAGGAGGAAAAGTGAACCAAGGCAGCACAAGGCCTCCCACTCCCATCCCCCGAAGCCACCCCAGGAGAATCCCATGGTCAATGGTATCAAAAGCCGCAGAGAGGTCAAGTAGAGCAAGGATGGATGCACTACCCCCATCCCGCTCCTGCCAGAGATCATCCAAAAGTGCGACCAATGCCGTTTCTGTCCCAAATCCAGGCCTATGCGTGTTTGAAAGAAAATGGAGCGTGCAAGTGGAAACCCTTCGAGCTCAATCGGCCTCTCCTTGGCCGGAAAAGGGTGGGCTACTTGCCTTTGAGCCGCCTGGGGAGGAGAGGGTGGAGGTGGGGAATCCTCTCTGGGGAGACGGTCAGGTCTTCCACTCTAACAACTAAGCTTCAAACCATTCAGATTTCGGTGACTCTCCCTGCGATGGGGGAGGGGAGGGGAGGGGCGCGATCGAGATCAGGCCCCGAAGGTCCCGAATTGCTGCGAGGCACCTGAACCAGATGTGGGTCTGTCCAGCTGTCTCCAAGGTCAGCCAAGGGCTTGCTGGGAGCTCCCTCCATGCATATAAAGCATGGACCTTCTCAAGCACAGCTAGAAAAGACCGCTGGTTGCGGGGAGTGGGGCTCCTGTGTGGCCATCAAATGTTGGAGGGGCTGGAGCTGCAATTCTGCCCTTCTTCCTCTCCAGGCTCTCCCTCACACTCCCTGCGTTATTACTACCTGGAAATGTCAGTGCCCAGCCAGGGGCTGACCCAGTTCTTCGTTAGGTGGTACCTAGATGACCAGCCCATCGCTCACTATGATAACATCTCCAGGAAGATGAAGCCTCTGGTGCCCTGGATGGAGGAGGAGGAAAAGGGGGAGGAAAAGGAGGAGGCCTTTCTGGGCCCTGAGTGGGTCTTCAGGATTGAGCTGCAGAATTTGTCAAGACACAACCACCCGAGTGAAGGTGAGCAGTGCCACATTTGATGTTGTGGTTTGAGCTTTTCCTGCCAAGGTATGACCTCCTCCAACCCCAGATTTTTCTCCCTCACCTAGAAATTCTTTCTGGTCCTGCCCAAAAAGGATTAATTGCACTCTGATCATTAAAAGCATTATAAGCTAAGTCACATTAATAAAATTAAATAAGTAATAGACTTTCTGCTTGTGGGGTAAAAAGAGGAGGAGAAATTGAGTTTCCCATCCCTAGTGGGAGGGGGGCTAAACTCCCTCCTAGTGGCCCTTCTAGAGGGGAGGGTCTCTGAAAAGAGGCATCCTTCTCACCAGTGGCGGGATTCAAAAATTTTTTACTACCGGTTCTGTGGGTGAGGCTTGGTGGGCGTGGCAGGGAAAGGATACTGCAAAATCCCATTCCCTCCCCACCCCACTGACCTGCTTTCCAGCTCTGTTCTCCTGTGCAGGGCAACCAAAGAAGACCCAGCCGATCAGCTGGGACTCAATGGGAGGCAGAGAATAGATGGGGTTGGTGGGGCCAGTCAGGCGGCATTTGCGGTTCTCTGAACTACTCAAAATTTCTGCCACCGGTTCTCCAGAATTGGTCAGAACCTGCTGAATACCACGTCTGGCTATAATGCTCTCTAGGGGAATTTGGGTCCTTTTCATTTGCCCCCACCCCCTCTGGGTCTCTTTCAGGGCTTCTCACCTGGCAGGCGATTTTGGGCTGTGACGACGGGAACAAAGGAGGGGTTTTCCACTATGGCTACAATGGGAGTGACTTCATCAGCTTTGAGAACGAGACCTGGGTGGTAGCTCAGCCCCAGGCGAGAAGGTCAGGACCAGTGGAAGGATGATCCAGTTTGGTCCCAGCGAAATAAAGACTACCTGGAGAAGACCTGCATTGAATGGCTGCGGAAATACCTGTCCGACAGGAAGGAGTACACAGGTGAGTGACCAAATGGGCTCCTATTGGGCTTCTTTCTGTAGGCTCCTTCCTCTCTGCCTCCCAATATCATTTCTGCGCTACATAACCAAGCCCCCCTTCATGCCCTTGGGAAAAAAAAAAAATAAAAACCTGGGTGTATCCCACACCAGACTCTAGAAGGACAATGGGGGGGAAAGAATCTTCTATGCCCCCTGAAATAAGTTTTCCAAAGAGAAAAAAACTAATTGAGCCAGGGATGAAGACTGAGATCCATTTCCATGAGAAAATCTTGCAAAGCAAAAAAACCTGTAATTCCTTCATCCTCCCTCATTCACCCAGAGATGCATCTGTCCTGGTTTCCATTTGGGGTAATATGAACAAATTTAATTGGGGGAGGAGGGCAACACTGAATCAATCCCCAAGCATTACAATTATTTTTTGTTAGAGTGAGAACGTCACCCGAAAGCTCCTTGCATGTAAAGAGCTTCAGTGCCCCATCTTTCAGGGGTCCCACTGGCTCAGGAGAAGAGAAGGAGCAGCGGGAGAGGATGACCAGATAAGCTCTTCACTGTTATTCAATTACCTGACCAGAAAATCCCAGGAACTCCTCTGGTGTTGCTGTTTCTGCAGAGCCCCCAGTTGGAAAGGTGACCCACAAGGAGGTGAATGACAGCCTGGAAGTCCTCATCTGCCAGGCCTTTGGCTTCTACCCCAAGGAGATCCAGGCCACCTGGATGAGGGATGGAGAAGTGTGGAAGGACAAGACTCTCCCTAGGAACGTGGCCCCCAACTCAGACGTGACCTATTATCTCCAGCTCAGCATCGAGATTCACCCCAAGGAGAGGGGCCGCTTTCAGTGTCACCTGGAGCACGAGGGCTTGCAGGAGCCCTTGGACTTGGCTCTCAAGGAGGAAACAGGTGAGAGGCTGAATGGGTATTGCACATAGAAGTATGCCAGTGGGATCTGTAGCTGGCCAAGGCCTCCTGAGCCTGGGAATAGGCCGAATCCTCCAGAGCTTTCCCAACCCCAAGGCACCCACACGTTCGACTTCAGGGGTCCCCAACCTGTGGGCTGCAGCCAACTACTGGGCCATGGCCTAATCGCCACTGGGCCGCATGAGTGGCCAGCCGGTGCGCGTGCATCTTGTGCGAGCCTCATTGCGGGCGCTGGTGGCCCCACTCGAGTGAGCATCGCCGTGAGTGTTACAGGCACGCCTGCACGCACACTTGTGCCTGCCCCTCCCACAAAAGCATCCCTCTTCCCTCCCTCCCCAGGCCGCCAACCCAGAAAAGTTGGGGAACCACTTAATGACGCGTGTAATTGCTTCATGGTTGCAATTGGGAAAGCTGTCATTGAGTCATGCGTTCATGGGGTTGTCTCATTTAATGACTGCTTTGCACAATGATTCTGGTTCCAATCATGGTCATAAAGTCAAGGACTGCTGCACATGGAAGTAGTAGACACGACAGAAACGCTATGGAGTGGAAACAATGTTTTCCCTTCTGGAGGAATTATCTGATGGGCCAAGTTCTCCCATGTCATTCAATCCTGTAACTCCCAATGAAGTGGACAGGATTGTTGGGAAGCTCAGTGCTGCCACATGTTTATTGGACCCGTGTCCCTCCTGGTTGGTTTCGGCCTCCAGGGAGGTTACACGAGGCTGGCTCCAGGCGATCGTTAATGCTTCCTTGGGTGAAGGTTTTTTCCCCTCCACCTTGAAAGAGGCGGTGGTGAGACCCTTACTCAAGAAACCAAGCCTGGACCCAGCTGTATTGAATAACTGTTGTCCTGTCTCCAACCTTCGTTTTGTGGTGAAGGTTGTAGAGAGTGTGGTGGCCTGTCAGCTCCCATGGTTCCTGCATGAAGCTGTGTATCTAGATCCATTTCAATCAGGCTTCAGGCCCAGTCACAGCACAGAAACGGCATTGGTCGCATTGGTGGATGATCTCTGGAGGGCTCAGGACAGGGGTTGCTCCTCTGTCCTGGTCCTTTTAAATCTCTCAGCAGCTTTCGATACTATCCACCATAGTATCTTACTGCGTCGGCTAGGGGGGTTGGGAGTGGAGGCACGTTTGGTGGTTCTCCTCCTATCTCTGGGTCATTCACAGTGTGTGTTGGGGAGGGGCAGAGATCGACACTGAGGCCACTCACTTGTGGGGTGCCTCAGGGGTTGGTTCTCGCCTCTCTGTTCAACATTTATATGAAGCCGCTGGGTGAGATCATCCGTGGTTTGAGTGCGTATCATCAGTATGCTGATGATACCCACTATACATCTCCACCTGAACCACCCCAACGATGCCCTTGATGTGATGTCCTGGTGCCTGGAGGCTGTTCGATCTGGATGGGGATGAACAGGCTCAGACTCAACCCTTCCAAGACTGAGTGGCTGTGGTTTCCGGCATCCCGTTTGGTCAAGTTGTTCCATCATTGACGATTGGGGTGAGATCTTGACCCCATCGGAGAAGGCCCGCAACTTGGGTGTCCTCCCGATGGCTGTCTTTAGAGGACCATCTTCGGCAGTCGCCAGGCTTTTATCAGGTCCACCTGATTTACCAGTTGCACCCCTTCTAGACTGGGACTCCCACATGGTCACTCATGCCCTTGTCACCTCCGGTTTGACTACTGTAATGCTCTCTACATGGAGCTCCCCTTGAAGAGCACCCGGAGGCTCCAACTGATGCAGAATGTGCATGCGCAGGTTATTTATGGGAGGCCTCGGCATGCCCATGTAACACCTCTCCTGCTGGCTTGCACTGGCTACCAGTGGTCTTCCGGGTGCGATTCAAGGTGATGATTATGATCTTTAAAGTGCTCCGTGGCTTAGGCCCAGGGTACTTGTGAGACCACCTACTGCCATGACAACCTCCCACCGACCAGTGCGGGCCCACAGAGTTGGCCTCCTCAGGGTGCCGTCGGCCAAACAATGTCGCTGGCACCCCCAGGGGAGGGCCTTCTGTGGCTGCCCCTGCCCTCTGGAATGAGCTACCGTAGAGATCTGGATTGTCCCCAACCTGAGAGCCTTTCACCCCTTTAAAACATGGCTGTTTAAGCAAGCCAATCTATCCCCATGAGATATTTTTAAATGTTTGGATTGGAATTATCGTTTTTAATCATTGTTCTTAAATTGTTAAAATTTGATATGAGTGGGGCTTAATTGAGTTTAATTTTATTTTAATATTTGTATTGTATGTTTTTAATGCCCTGTAAAAGCCCTGAGTCCCTTTGGGGAGAAGGGCGGTATATAAAACCAACGAAATAAATAAATGTCCTTTTCAGCAGGGGAGGCTGGCCCTTTCCCAACCCAACAGGGTGGACCAGAGTAAGAAACCCTTGTTCTTTACACCAGCACGACCTTTATTATAAAGCGATAGTGACAAAATCTTGCCCGCTGCACATGCCCCACTTTCCCACTATTTATCCTCAGGTGAACTAAGGAGAAGCTGGACATGTTTACTTAGTTTAATTTCTGGACCCAGGCTTCAGTCTCTTCCTCCCTTGTCTGACTGCTCCTTTCATCGTGGTTCTTCTCTCTGTCCTCCAAGGCCATTCCAGCTGCTCTTGGTGGGATTTTGGCAGTGCCCCCCACCTAAAGGAAGGCCCTCCCCTCCAAAGCTGCAGAGGAAATGGCCTTGGATGGAGGGGCTTCCTTCAAGTGGAGGCACTGCCTGGAGGCCAGTGCAGGTCGGGAAAGGCTTCCATTGCTCAGCATCTCCACTTCAGGGAACTCAGCATCTAATCAGAACCGTGTTTCTCTTTCTTCAGCTGCAGGGTGGCGGATTTCTGCTGGAATTGGAGCAGCTGTAACCTCAATATGTGACCATCTGTAAGTGAAACAAACACATCCAATGACCTGCACTGACTGGTGTGGATGGGAGAAAGTCTCTTTGAGAGTTTCAGCCAGGACCCCCACAGACCCTCCCCATAAACAGCATTTTGAACATGGGCAGGGTGGGATGCTGCAGTCTGGCCGGTTCTATAGAACCGGTAGCTCCGAAAAGCAGCTGACACCGAACCGGTTTGCTGTGACGACTGTCTGTTTGGCCTGCCCGGGCTCTGGCCTGTCCTTTATTTCCTGCTTTTTCAACCTCAGCTGCTTTGCGCAGCACTGCTGAGTGCCACTTGTCAGCTGGAGAAGGTAAATGCTTGCTGGAGCCGGTAGCATGCGCGCATTCCCTGAACCGGTTGTTATGCCGGTAGGATCCCACCCCTGAACATGGGTCAGAGAGGAAGAAGAAACTATGCAGACATTTTCCCACTTCCTGTCAACCTCAGAATGTTCCACCTTCCTTTTGTCAGGGAAGAAGTCTCTTTGGCCTTAATAGACTTACTTCGGAGGAGCAAATATTAGGGTTCAAGAATCAAAGAAAAGCCATATAAACAACCTCAGAAGCCCCAGACAATCCTTAATCCCACCATGTGTTACCTCACCTGGCAAGAGAGACCTTCTGGTGACACCTGGAGGCCATGGAGGGAGGAGCCCATGTCCTTTGCCCCTGCTTGCAATCAAACCTGGGGACAGACAACAGGGAGGGGAGGTCCAGGAGTGGAAGGAGCTGCTGCTTGCTCTGCTCCTACTCAGAGCAAAAGTAATGAGAGGCAGGATGGAAGTGGGGAGTTTTCTCCTCAGTTGAGCTCAACCAAATGCAGCTCAACACATCCAAGCAATTCTCTCAACAAAATGAAGAAGTGCTTTGCCATTTCCTTCTTCCAGGATGGGCCTTTTGACTTGTTTGCAACTCATGTTGCTCACTTGTCGGTCTCGGGTGCAAGTGCTAAGTCAATCAGAGCCAGCTTAGCTTTTCAAGGTCAGGCAAGATCGCTGGTTATTGGAGCCGGCCAGGTTGCAAAAGAGGCTTTGGAGTATAAATCAAAACAAATGTGGTGAGAGAAAGATTAAGGAATTACCAAGTGTGGTGGAATCTATGGGGAAGACCAACTGTCTTGTACCAATTAACAGGATTCCCAGAGTTTTGGCATCCTTGCTTAAGAGTAACTGGTGGTGATTTAATAGAAGGCTTTATTGGGAGCAGCCCAAAATGATTGGGCCAGCTCTCAATGGTTTTAGTGGTGGTGGACTGTGATTTCCCATGAAAGCTCGAATAGGAGCAAGAATGGTGTCAGAGTATATTCATGAACTGGAATAGAGCATGGTGACAAGGTCAGCCAATGAATAGGCATAGCAACTAAATCAGCCAATGAGGACTGTTTTGGAAACTGAAACTAGAAGTAGCGAGGCTGGAAACTGAAACTAAAGGGTAGCCTAGGTTTGGCTCTATGTTAAGCTCTGCAACTCTGCAGCTATTTTGAGCTCTGAGTCTGTCTATTGAAGATGAAACTAACTTGCTTGCTGAACACTGGAGCTTTGCTCTGAATTTGCAACATGTTTCTGTTTGGGTTTGCTCCTGTTGGAGAAATCTACAACTGGTTTGTAAAATCTACTTATGTTTATAAAGATGTTAAATGAAGCATCAGCCATCTGTGTTTATTTTTCTGGCTGAATTATTCCTGCAAAACTCTCAATAAATAGTTTCAAGCGTGATGAGTTCTCAATAGCGCCAGGAGTGTTCGTTTCATTTCCCTGTGGCCAGCAACTTTTCACAGCCAACAGTTTTGTCTTTTGTCCATAACAAACAGATGGCAGCACTAATGTAACTTTCTCAAGGTGCTGCGTTATAATCCAGACTTAGAAGTCTTCTAGAGGTCTTCAGCATGAGTCCAAGATCTCCATCTGAGGCAGGAGCTGCTGCCCCAAAATTAGCCAGCTGTCTTCTCTTTTTCCCATCTAACAGGCTGGTGTTGGAGACATAGGACAATTGTCTGTCAGAAAACAAAGTCTTAAACTGCGATTTTCCATTAGAAGTACTTCCTTCTTCCCCTCCTTCTGGCAGAGAAGAACATGAGAGGCTATTAGAATCGTCACCCCAATCCACAATAACATTAGATGTGAGTCTGACTGTTGCTGAAGTCTATGTAAGATGCAATACTCTGGGCTTGGGAAATACCCAAGAGCCAAGACCATTGAAGTGTTGGGTGGGGAAACATTCATCCTCAAAGTCTTTCCAAGGCAACCATGAGGGGATTATGAGCTGCTTGGGGCTCCTCTGGGGCTCAGCCCCTCCTGCAGGAGACCCTGTGATTGACTGCTCTGCAGGGAAGATCCAGCCCAGCTCAGCCTCACCCATCAGCTCTGAGGGAG
>CM019149.1:11173428-11192154 GCA_009733165.1 Naja naja
ACGCGGGCTTTCGCTTCCAGCTTCTCTCAAGTCTGATACCTACCTGATGACGAGCAACAATCACACATGACACAGTTTTGCGGGTCCCCTCCGAGACAGGCAGACAGGCAAAAAAGTCTGGCTAGTTTCGCGTGAAGGGTTACACGCATCACCGTGTACTCGAAATGGCCGTATCGGGTGCCAAACGCCATCTTCCATTTGTCCCCCTCTCGTATCCGCACCAGGTTGTAGGAGCCTCGGAGGTCGAGCTTGGTGAAGATGGTGGCCTCCCTCAATCACTCCATCAACTCCGGAATGAGAGGCAGGGGGTAGCGATTCCGCACCGTGATGGCGTTGAGCCAGCGGTAATCGTAACACAAGCGTAAGTCCCCCGTCTTCTTCTTGACAAAGAGGACTGGTGCTGTGAGAGGGACGACGGCGTCGGATGAACCCTCGGGCCAGGTTTTGTCCAAAAGTCCCGTGAGGGCAGCCAACTCAGGCTCGGACATGGAGTACAAACGCCCCACTGGCAGCCACGCTGGGCAGAAGATCCGGGCAATCGTAGGGCCGATGAGGGGGTAAACGGTCTGCCTCCTTCTCGCTAAACACATCTGCGAAGTCCGTCAGTTCAGGAGGTAGGGAGATGACAGGGTAGAGACGCCCTGGCCAGCACAGGTGTGGCGGATGTGGTCGACACACTGTAAACTTGGGAAAGAGATGGCGTTCTGCAACCATGCCACCTGAAGTCCGAAGCCAAGCCATACCCAGGACCATTGGGAAATGAAGGTCCACGGTGATGTAGAAGCAGATTGCCTCCTCATGTGCCCCAATGGTTAGACGCAGCTGGGTGTAACTTAATGGGTCCCGCGCATCAGTTCCTGCCCATCAATTGTCTCTACCCTCATCGGAGGGTCCACTGGTTCCAAAGGGACCTTAAAATGCACCACGAAAGCCTGATCCATAAAGTTAGTTGTGGCCCCTGAGTCCACTAGCGCATGCGCCTGGATCCCCTTTGACTGGTTGGACAGGAAAACCTGAGTGTCCAATATCAGATGCCGAGGGGCCCAGAGTCCACAGCCGCAAGCAGTCAGGCAGAGGTTTAGTACTTGCCCGCCTAGGGTTTCCCCCAGGTCGGGCCTGCCCCGTTTCCTGGGTTGATCATGCCGAGATTCAGGCACGGGCTTGAGCCCCATGTTTTGGGAACAGGAAGCAGTGAAATGTCCAGGCTCCCCACAATACAAACACAAACCCCTTTGACGCCGTTGTTCGCTCCTGGTCATCGCTGCAAGGCTGCTCCCAGCTCCATGGGCTCCGCAGCCATTGTCATGAAACTCGGGGTGACCTGGGGCACTGTCGGCACAGGGGGTGGAGGTACAGACACGGATGGCGACTCCTGGACAGGGCGACGGGTTTTTCGCCGTTGGAGACGTGCATCGATGCGCAGACATTGCACCACCATGGCGCCGAGTCGGAGGGGCCTCCACCCGAACCAGTTCGTCCTGCAGTTCTTCCGACAGGCCATCCTGGAAGGCGTCCAGCAGCGCTGCATCATTCCAGGTGGAGTCCATACTTAACAGATGAAATTCAGCAATATAGTCCTGCAGGGGCTTCCCTGGCGAGGTCCTAATGCACCTGGCTGCCGTCTGGGTGCGGATGGGGTCCTCGTACATGAGGCACATGTGTTGCCAAAAGCCGTGGCAGTCTGTTAATAAGGGACTATTCTGGACCAACAAAGGCATGGCCCACCGGGCTGCAGAGCCAGAAAGGAGGCTTATCACAAACCCCACCCGAGTCCGGTCATCTGGAAAATCCTCTGGCCTCATAGCCATAAATAACTGGCACTGTCCCATGAAAGCCGGAAACATTTCTGGCTGCCCAGAAAATTTATCTGGCACAGCTACCGGGCATTTCCGATGGGGAGGGGGAGGAAGAGCTGCAGGAGCATTCAGCAAGGCAAGTTGAGCTGCTAATTGCACCACTTGCTGCTGTAAACCGTGATTCTCAGCTTGTAACTGGTGTAGCTGCTGCTGCTGCTGCTGCTGCTGCTGCTGCTGCTGCTCCATCTTGGTTTGAAGATGGTTAGGGTCTTTGGGGTGCGTGACAAATGTTCTGTCTCCCTTCCCTTCTCCAGAAGGTAAGGAAACTTGGCACCAACACCCGCACAGACAGTCATGCTGGCCTGTCTCCAAAAGCCAATTTGCTGCGGCTGATAAGACTCTTGGCAATCACCCACGCTCTGACTGCCAAGTTCAGATCTGTCAGGTATCAGAGTACTCACTGAGCAGAAGGGTTTTACCCCAAAGTCCACGACACGAACAGAATTCTTGGATGGTTCGAACTTTGTCACACACGGAGTTTGCAACGTAGGCACACCCACTTTTATACCTTGTGGGGTGTGGTCCAGCTCAATCTCTGGCCCTCCCACGCCCCCTATGTTGCTGCTGACGTTTCTCCCTCCGACATTGCCTGGGATCAAGCCAGGAATCCTCCTCCTCACTCCCCAGCCGTGGCCGTACCGATATGCGTCTCTCAGGCTGTTCCTCTTGGCTTTCCGAAGAAACCTGAGGCATTGCTAGGGAGGAAGGTCCTGGGGAGGAAGGCATTGTCAGGGAGGAAGGTCCTGTAGAGGAAGGTCCTGGGGAGGGAGGCATTGCCTGCTCCTCCTCTTCATCATCCAGGTCTTCTTACTCTGTCAAAACAGGCTCAGGGGCCACAACAGGTGTGTGTGTGTGAGAGAGAGAGGGAGAAAGAGAGAGAGAGAAGAGGAAGCCGAGATGCTACAAATAGGGGAGCTTCCACCTTTCTCCCCGCCATCCTCTGTTTTTGTTTGAACCCCTTCCCGAACGAGAAGCGGGAGAAAGCAGGGACGCTCTCCGTCTGTCTCCCTGACCCTCCCCCATCCCCGTTCCAGCGCCGAAGCTCCCTTTGGGGAGAAGGCAACAATCACACCTGACAGAGTTTGTTCTTTTTGTTGTACACACCAGTGCAAAGTATTTCATGCACACACACATTTCCTCTTTCTCTCGGACTCTTACGCCCCACCCCCTCCGAAGTGTTTGTCCATATATAGACTCTCTCTATTGGGTATACAAGTGGAACTCAGAAAATTAGAATATTGTGCAAAAGTTCATTTATTTCCGTAATGCAACTTAAAAGGTGAAACTAATATGAGATAGACTCATAGCGCCATCTAGCGACATAAGGCGGAAGAACGGTCTAGTTCTACCTTAAGGCGTTTGAAAATGTTCTCACTGATTCCGGGCTTCCTTAAGTGCCATCAAGTGAAGCCCCACCCTGAAGTTGGAACTTTCGTGCATTCTTTCTGCAAAATCGGGACTTTTTAAAAACCCCGTGGGACGCGGGACAAATTGTGAAAACTCGGGACTGTCCCGCCAAAAGCGGGACGTCTGGTCACCTTCATAACTGGATGCAGTACGCTAGGTGTCTACAGGTTTTACAAAGGCTTTATGGAGTGTTATTAGTACCTCCCTTGATGGGGAGAGAGAGAGAGAGAGAGAGAGAGAAGTTGAGCTTTGCAATAGGCCGTGGGGTGGAGCTCAGAAGAGAGCGCGCGGAAAAGCTCTTTCCATTCTTCCCAGGCCTTTTCTGCCTTCGCGGGTGGCGTCTTCCGCAGCGTCAGTCCCACCCCCTTTTCCTTCGCTCGTCTTTCAAGACCTGAGGCGGGGTGGGGGATGGAGCAGGTGTGTGGGGGGGTGGAGGGCTGAGAAGGGGCGAGCGCTGAACGGAACCGCTGAGGGGAAGGCAGCATAGGAAAGAGACAGCCAGGCAGGCCCGCGCACAGGGCAAGCGGCTCGGTGGGTGGGAAGCCCCTGAAGGAGGACGGGGGAGGAAGGAGAACTGCGGGCAGTCCGAGGCGCCTTGTTTTGCGCGCTCGGCTGGTCGACTCCTCCGGTGCAGCCAGCTTTTTTAGCGCGGGGCGGCTACTGATGGCCGCGGGCGGGGTGAGTCCTGCCACAGAAACCACCGCTGCTGTTGCTACCGGGACTAGTACTGAGGCTGCCGCTGGTTAGGCTCTGTGTGTGTGTCCCCCCCTCCCTTTCAGCGAGTAACGCCGAGGCTGGCACTTGAGGAGATAGTGGTCCCACGATCGGCTGCCGGCCAAGGCGGCGGCGAAGGCGAAATTCAGCAACGGGGCGGTCTGAAGCAAAAACGCAGTCTTCTCCCTCCTTGGGGGGGGGGGGTAGGGTCGCCGCGCGCGGACGGGTATGTGGGAATGGCAAGCACGCGCGCGCGTCTGCCTCTGCGCGTCTGGAGCTGGAGGCACCGGCGATGTTAAATGGAAATCGATGAGCGGCAGGCAGGCTTTAAAGCGGCGGCTTTAAAGCGGCAGGCAGGCGTGACGGGACTTTGCAACTCGATCCTCCCAAGGAAACGGGCGGCCTCGGCGTGCGACGGTGGCAGGGGGCTTTGAGCACCCCTCCCACGGCTCTAAGGTCCTTTCCAAGATCCTTATTATACTATGCGCGCTCGGGGCTGGGCAGATTTTTTTCCTCCCCGAAATCTCCTTTGGCTCCGGCTCCTTCCCTTTCCTGGCTCTCTAAGTGGGGGTTCTCCTTTCCTTCTCCCCCCACAGGGAGCTTCGGCGCTGGGACCCCGCGGATGACGACCTCGCCACCTTCCCTTTCCAGCGCTCAAGTCTCTCCGGCGCCCTTCACCAACTTTCGCCGCCGCCGCCGCCCAGCTGATCGGGGCTGGCTCTGCTCTTAGGCGTCCGGATCCGGATGGGGCTCCCAGGGGCGATCTTGTGGCTTCTGGCCGCGGTGGCCGTCCTATTGCTGCGGGGAGGATGCGCAGGTGAGTGGGCGGAGGGGGCGGAGCTAAGGAGACCTGAGGCGTGCAGCTTGGTTTTTTCCTGTGGCTGTGAGTTCCAGAGGCTTCGCCCCTTTAATTAAATTTTTAAATAAATTTTTAAGTAGGTTAGGGAGGAGAGAGGGAAATGATGCCGGGAGGGTGGATTGCAGCCCGGCTCGGGGGGGGGGGGCGGGAGGTGCGGGCGGGGACCGCGATCCCTAGGGTGGTTGGGATCGGCGGGAGACGACAAGGCATAGGGCCAGATCATGTGTTGGGAGCGCGCCCTCGCTATCTTCGAGCAGTGGCGCGCTCCGACCCTATGACCTCCTCCCCTGGGGGCAGGGGAGCGGGGACCCCTGGACTCAAGCTGGTGTATTTTAATGCCAGGTCCGTGGCTAATAAGCCTTCCCTCCTCCGTGAGGTGATTGAGGAGGAGGCTGAGGACCTGGCCTGCATCACAGAGACCTGGTTGGGGCCAGAAGGGGGAGTCCCTCTGGTTGATTTATGCCCCCCAGGTTTTCAGGTTTTACACCGACCACAAGCCCAGGGTAGGGGTGGGGGGGTGGCCGTAGTTATTCGGGAGATCTTGCTTCCAAGGGAGGTCACTGTTCCGCAGGTGGGTGGGTGTGAAACTCTCCTCCTGAAGTTTGGGCCTGGGGGTCGGTTGGGCCTGTTGCTTGCGTACCTGTCCCCCAGCTGTGTGGCAATGGCCCTTCCTGGGCTGCTTGATGCCCTCTCGGGAGTGGTGTGGAGTTCCCAAGGCTTTTGGTCTTGGGTGACTTCAACCTTCCCTCCCTGGAGGGGGGGCGTCGGATTTAGCCCAGGAGTTCATGGCTTCCATGGCTGCCATGGGCCTGACCCAGATAATACAGGGCCCCATTCATGAGGGGGGCAACACACTTGACCTTGTTTTCAGCTCCGAACAGTGGCATAATGATCTGGGGGTTGGTATTTCAACCACCCAACCCGTGTCATGGTCAGATCATTATCTCCTATGGCTGGTCTTCCAGCAGGTCACCCCACACCACTGGGATGAGGAGCCACTGAGATGGTTCCACCCCAGGCGCCTGATGGACCCTGAGAGGTTCCAGGCAGAACTGGGGTCTTTTCCCGTTTCCCTTATTCACGGCACGGCCGAGATTCTGATGGCTGCTTGGCAACAGGTGGCCACTGAGGCTCTCGACCGAGTTGTCCCCTTGCGCCCCCTCACTCGCCACAGATCCCGGGTGGCTCCTGTTTTACAGAGGAGCTCTGGGAGATGAAGCGGCGTAGGAGGGGGTTAGAGAGCAGGTGGAGGTCAACCCGTTCTGAATCCAACCGAGCCCAATTAAGAGCCTACATTAGGACTTATTTGGTGGCTGTGGCGAGGAGGACTTACCTCTCTGCTCCCATAGCATCCGCAGATGATTGCCCGGCTGCCCTGTTCAGGGTCACGTGCTCCCTTCTACAGTGGGAGGTGAGGGTGGACCCTTTGCAGGGTAGGGCTGAGGAATTTGGTCAACATCATCTGGATAAGGTCGTGGTCGAGAACTGCTCCTGCCACCAAACCAAATCAGTGATGCCCTCTCCGTGATGTCCCGCTGTCTGGATGCGGTACAGATCTGGATGGGCAGGAACAGGCTGCAGATCAATCCGGCCAAGACTGAGTGGCTGTGCGTACAGGCATCTCGGATCAGTCAGCAGGTTCCATCTTTGGTCATGGGTGGAAAGGTGTTGCCCCCTATGGATAGGGCACGAAACCTGGGGGTCATCCTGGATTCACGGCTCAGTTTGGAGGAGCAGGTGGGGGCCGTGGCCAGGGGGGCCTTTGTTCTGGTTCGGCTGGTTCACCAGTTATGCCCATACCTGGACCGAGATTCAAGGTTGACTCAGCCTTCCATCCTCTTGGGGTAGGTAAATTGAGGACCCAAGATTGTTGGGGGCAATTAGCTGACCTTGTAAAAATGCCAGTAATAAGCAGGCATATACAATGGAATGAAGGCTATTGCTGAGCACACTGGGTTGTATCCCAAAAATTGTAAGCAGCCCTGAGTCTTGGGAGAAGGGCGGCATATAAATGTAATTAAAATAAATAAAATAAATGCCCTTCGCACGATCACTCATGCACTTGTCACGTCCCGACTCGACTACTGCAATGCTCTTTATTTAGGACTGCCCTTGCGTACCACCCAGAGGCTTCAACTGGTGCAGAATGCAGCAGCCCATGTTGTGATGGGAGTATCCCGATACTCCCATGTTACGCCCCTCCTGCGCGAGCTACACTGGCTACCGGTTGCCCTCTGGGTGAGATTCAAGGTTTTACTATTAACATTCAACGTCCTACATGGCTTGGGTCCGGGGTACTTGGGGGAGCATCTCCTGTCGATATCGAGTGCCGATCGCCCTGTGCGTGCGCACAGGAGGGGACTCCTCAGGGTGCTGTCCACCAGTCAGTGTCGGCTGGCGGTCCCCCAGGGGAGGGCCTATTCTGTTACGGTCCCCGCCTTGTGGAATCAACTTATCTTGGAGCATCGTTTGACTCCTGATCTCCGCTCCTTCCCCCGTGACCTAAAAACCTGGCTATTTGAGCAGGCCGGGCTGGACTGACCTTGGGGGGCAGGCGTTTAAATTGGGGTTTTAAATTGGTTTTAGTCATTTGGGCTTGTTGGGGTTTAATTCTCTTTTAAATTATTTATTGTTCACGTTTTTAGTTGTGAGCCGGTCTGAGTCCTTCGGGAGAGGGGGCGGCATACAAGTCCAAATAAAATAAAAAATAAAATAAAAATATTTGCCAATTCTCCGAACTACTCAAAATTTCTACTACCGGTTCTCCAGAACTGGTCAGAACCTGCTGAATACCACCTCTGTACCAGGAGCAGGAGGCCTGGCTGGCCTCCTGGTTGGAGGAGAGGGGCTCTTCACAAAAACGTTGAGGAAGGAGCTGGAGTTGCAGACCCCCCCCCAATTCTCTCCTTCCTTCTTTCCTCCTTCCAGGCTCCTCCAGGCACTCCCTGTGCTCTTCCTGCTGGAAGGTGCCGGAGCCCAGCCAGGGGCTGCCCCAGTTCCTCTCCATGATCCACCTGGATGACCAGCCCATTGCTCGCTCTGACAGCCTCAACAGCACAATGGTTCCTCTGGTGCCCTGGATGAAGGTGGAGCAGGCAAAGATCTTTATGAGCCCTGTGAGGCGGTTCTGGACTGACCTGGAGCAGCTATCAAACCTCAACCCCGAGACTGGAGGTGAGTGAGCAGAGGCAGATCTGCCTTCAAGAATTCCCCCATTCTCCCTCAAGTCTCACTTTCGGACTCTTCTGGTCACCTTGATTACCCCAAGAAGAAGCAAGCAGGCAAAGAATAGAAAGAGAGGAGGCTAGGTGAATGAAATGAGCTCCATTCCAGGAAAGGAAAATATTGCTTGACTACCAAGGGCTGCGAAGGACATAATGGTGAGAGCCCCTTTCCTATAAAGTACCCTTCACCCCTCCAGTGTCTCATTTGTGGTCTTCATGACATCTTTCCTATTAACTCCTCCTATTGGTATCTTATGATTATATCACATTCTTGTTTGTATGTTTGCTGAGAGCTTCAACCCTGGACATAAATTCCTTGTGTGTCCAATCAATCAATAATTCTGTTCTATTCTCTATTCCATATTCTCTCCTCTCTTTTTCCATTCCACTCCATTCCACATTCCATTCCATATCATATTTCATTCCACATTGCATTCCATTGTTCCTGGAGACCAATTGAAGGAAGAGTGCAGGTAAGATCCATTTTCCCTTCCTGGTGGGATGTGGTTCAGTCACTAAACCCTGATCAGAGTATGCCAGATCCCCCCCCCCAGTCCTCCATTGTCCCCCTGAGTTTGGTCAAATTCACGTTTTTTGCATTGATGACACTAACTCTCTCATCCCGCTTCTTGTCCCTTTGCCTTCCATCTTTCCCAACATTATCTCATTTGATGGCCAAAGTATTTCAGCTTCAGCTGGTGGGAGGGGAGGGAAGTAAACACTTGAATGGTAGCGTTTAGAGGAGAAGAACTGTGGGCTATTCCACCCCTTCTTGGTCTCTTTCAGGGTTTCATACTTGGCAGGTGATTGTGGAGTGTGAGCTCCAGGAAGACGGGAGCAAAGGAGGGTTTTTGCACTACAGCTATGATGGGATGGACTTCATCAGCTTCGACAATAAGACCCTCAGGTGGAGGGCATATCATCCCCAGGCCCAGAAGGTCAAGGAGAAGTGGGACAATGATACAAGGAGGTCAGAGAGAATGAAAGCCTTCCTGGAGGAGGCCTGCATTGAGAAGCTGCAGAGATGCCTGTCCTACAAGAACAAGACTCTGGAGGAGATAGGTGAGTGGCCAAATGGGTCCCTGCTGTGCAATTTCTTTCTAGGCACCCTCCCCTCCCTCCCCTCCCCCAGTTTTTATGCCCTTCACATCCCTGGCAGAAAGAGATCTGGGCATTTACCAAAACAATCTATACAAGGACATTAAGAAAAATAATGTCCAATGAGAAACCCCCTGTCCAAATAAGTTCTTCAAAGATAAAGGAAAGGAAACCAATGGAGTAAGGTATTAAGACTGAGATGGAGTTCCATTTTCATGAGGCAATCTAATTCTCACATCCTCCTGCCTTTGGAGTAGAAACAACGTGTTCTGTCTCACCTTCACTTCCCCAGAAGCTAAGGAAGTTAGCCAACACAGAAGAGTCACGCTGGCCTGTTTTGTTTCACCTTCCCTTCCCTTGAAGGCAAGGAACGTTAGCTAACACAGAAAGTCACTGGCCTGTCGCCAAAATCCCCGTTATCTCTCCGACAAGCGTTGGCAGTCACCCAGGCTCTCACTGCCAAATCCAAGCCAAGAAGGAATGTAGTACTCACAGAAGAATTGCTTTCCTTTCAGAGTCCAAAATCAAACACACACAGAAGGCTTCAGATGCAGATTACACTTTGTCACGAACAGAGTCTGCAGCGTAGGCACACCCACTTTTATACCTGGTGGGGTGTGGTCAGCTCAATCTCTGGCCCTCCCATGCCCCCTCGTTGCTGCTGGCGTTTCTCCCTCCGGCGTTGCCTGGGATCAAGCCAGGCACCTTCCTCCTCCTCTCTCTGCGTGGCTTTACTGATACCGTCTCTCAGGCAGTTCCTCTTGGCTTTCCGAGGAAACCTGAGGCATTGCCAGGGAGGAAGGTCCTGGGGGAGGGGCCTTGCCAGGGAGGAGGAAGGTCCTGGGGAGGAGACCTTGCCAGGGAGGAAGATCCTGGGGAGGAAGGCCCTGGTGAGGAGGCATTGCCCGTTCCTCCTCTTCTTCTTCATCATCATCCAGGTCCTCTTCCTCTGTCAGCACAGGCTCGAGGCAGAGCCACAACACTATCCTCACCGCATGGGTCCCTTCCCCGAGTCTGGCGGGCAGGATGCGGCCGAGAGGAAGCGCTCATGGAACAGCGTGGCGTGAGGGTGAGCAGGCAGCGTCCACCCAGATCAAGTCCTCCGGCCCGTCCCCGTCGCTCGACCAAATACTGGAACCGCCCCTTCAACCACCGTGAGTCTCGAATGCTGACCACCCCGCTGTCCTCTCGTCAGCCCCAGCGGAGTGCAGGTGGTGAAACAGGATCGGTGGGACGTCGGAGATAACTGCGAGGGGCTTCAGGAACCAGAGAGGAGTGGAAAACGGGTGTATCTTCATGGGCGGGAGGGTCAGGCGAGCCACAGGGTTGATGACCTCAATGAAGTGCGGGCGATGAACCGGTGGTCCAGTTTCTTTACGGACGGTCGGCGGGGGAGTGCTTTCTGGACAACCACACTCGGTCTCCCACCACCAGAGAGGCGTCGCCCATCGAGGCTGTCGGCGCATACCGCTTGTAGTCCTCCTTGGCCTGTATCAGGTGTTGCCGCCCAACTGCTGAGCAGGCGTACAGCTTCGGAGAGGAAGTCCTGAGCCTCAGGAACAGGGAATCCGAGGGTGTCAGAGGAAGAACGCCGATGGTAGCCCACATTGGCATAGAGCGAGTAGCCTGGGTGGAGGTGTGCTGGGAGTTGTTAGCGAACTCCGCCAGGCGAGGTAGTCGGCCCAGTCGGTCTGTGGTTGGTTGACAAAGCAGCGCAAGTACTGCCCCAGGATGCCAATGACCTTCTCCGTTCCCCATCAGTCTCAGGATGGTGCGATGAGGACAAGCACACCTGCACTTACAGCCGGTCATCAGGCTCTTCCAAAATTGAGCCGTGAATTGCCAGCGGTTGAAACCACCCTGTCCGGCAGGCCATGGAGGCGGAAAACATGCTTGATGAACAGGCGGGGTCGTGCGGGCCGTTAGCAGGGCATGACCGCGGGATGAAGTGGGCCATTTTGGTCAGCATGTCCACCACCACCATGGTAAGTAAAGCCGTGGGGCGGCGGCAAGTCGTCAGAAGTCCATAGAGATGCGCCCCCATGGTCTGTCTGGAGTGGGTAGAGGTGGAGGAGACCGGAGAGGCGCACCCGTCGCGACGCCGGCTTGCGGCCGCGCACACAGGATGTCGTAAGCGTGGCGTCGTGCGCTTTTCGGGGCCGCAAAAAGTCCGAGTCACGAGGTGGAGGGTCTTGAAGTAGCCAAAATGGCCAGCTGCGGGGTTGTCGTGACACTGCTTCAAGAAAGGGCCGGGCGGCCCGTGGGCGCATACAGCCGTCCCGATGCTTGAGCAAGCCCTCCTCCAAAGTCCATGGGGAATTGGGGCCGACCTCCGCCTTTCTCTGCGACCAGGCGTCCAGGCTGCGCCTCTCGCACCTGAGCCGGAAGTCAACGGTTCCTGGGCTGCAGCCAAGGCTTCTGCTGGCAGAGGCGAGTCTTTGGGGCACAGGTACCGGGCTTGCTTGAGATAGGGCATCCGCCCTCCGATTGTGACCGCTGGGAGTGTAGGTCACAAAAGTTGAACCGGGCAAAACAGCGGCCACTGGATCTGCCGCTGGTTCAACTTCCTGGCGTTGTCAGATGCTCCAGATTCCGATGGTCGTGCGGACCTCTATCTGGTGCGGGCCCCCTCCAGATGATGCCGGCCAAGCCTCAAAGGCAGCCTGGATAGCAGCAACTCTTTCTCCCAGATGGTGTAGTTAGCGGCTTCCGGAAGGATTGAGCTTCATGAATAGTGCGCAGGGGAAAAGAGTGCTGCCAGCCACGGGGCCTGCAACAGCACCGCCCCAAGGGCCACGTTGGGCAGCGTCTGTCTCCACTACAAAAGGCGGTGCGGGTTGGGGTGCCGCCAAGAGCGGGTTCGGTGTGAAGGCTTTCTTGAGGGCCTCAAGCCTGTTGCTGTGGGGGACCCCACTGGAGCGGAACCTTCTTCCAAAGGAGCTGGGTTAACGGGAAGGTTAAGGTGGCAAAGCCGGGATAAAGGTCCAGTAATAGTTGGTGAACCCGAAGCTGGGCGTCTTTCACCGACGAGGGGTTCCCAATTGCACAAGGCCTCCACCTTCCGAGGGTCCATGGCGATGCCTTCGGGAGCAATGATGTGTCCCAGGAACTCAATGGAAGTCTGGAAAAGAGGCATTTCTCCAGCCGATAAAGCTGGTGCTGCCGGCGTTGCAGCACCAGACGGACCTGCTGAAGGTGGCTTTCCCTGGACCGGGAGTAAATCAAGATGTCGCCCAGGTAGACCACCACGAACTTGTCCAACATGTCCCGAACACGCCATTCATAAAATGCTGGAAGACCGCAGGAGCGTTGGTCAACCGAATGGCATCACCGTGATCTGCCGAAATGGCCGTATCGGGTGCCAAACGCCGTCTTCCACTCATCCCCCTCTCATATCCGCACCAAGTTGTAGGCCCCTCGGAGGTTGAGGTTGAAGATGGTGGCCTCCGCAGGCACTCCATCAGCTCGAATGAGAGGCAGGGGTAGCGATTCAAGACCGTGATGGCATTGAGCCGCGGTAATCGCAACACAAGCGCAAGTCCCCCGTCTTCTTCTTGACGAAGAGAACTGGTGCTGCGAGAGGGGACGACGAAGGGCGGATGAACCCCGGCCAAGTTCTTGTCCAGAAAGTCCCTCAGGGCGCTCGGGCTCGGACATGGAATACAGGCGCCCCACAGCAACGCATTGGGCAGAAGGTCCACGGGCAATCGTGGGGCGATGCAGGGGTAAGCGGTCCGCCTCCTTCTCGCTGAACACATCTGCGAAGTCCCGCAGTTCAGGAGGTAGGGAGACGACTGGGGCGGAGACATTGCTCAGTATCTCCACTTCAGGGAACTCAGCATCTAATCAGAACCATGTTTCTCTTTCTTCAGCTGCAGGGTGGCGGATTTCTGCTGGAATTGGAGCAGCTGTAACCTCAATAGCCGTGATTCTCTTCCTGATCTGTAAGTGAAACAAACACATCCAATGACCTGCACCCCTGGGTCTTTCTGTGCTGACTGAACTGGTGTGGATGGGAGAAAGTCTCTTTGAGAGTTTCAGCCAGGACCCCCACCAGACCCTCCCCCATAAACAGCATTTTGAACATGGGCAGGGGTGGGATGCTACCGGTCCGGCCCGGTTCTATAGAACCGGTAGCTCCGAAAAGCAGCTGACACCGAACCGGTTTGCTGTGACGACTGTCTGTTTGGCCTGCCCGGGCTCTGGCCTGTCCTTTATTTCCTGCTTTTCAACCTCAGCTGCTTTGCAGCACTGCTGAGTGCCACTGTCAGCTGGAGAAGGTAAATGCTGCTGGAGCCGTAGCATCGCCAAGCATTCCCTGAACCTGTTGTTATGCGGTAGGATCCCACCCCTGAACACGGGTCAGAAAGGAAGAAGAAACTATGCAGACATTTTCCCACTTCCTGTCAATCTCAGAATGTTCCATCTTCCTTTTGTCAGGGAAGAAGTCTCTTTGGCCTTAATAGACTTACTTCGGAGGAGCAAAGAATCAAAGAAAAGTCATATAAACAACCTCAGAAGCCCCAGACAATCCTAATCCCACCATGTGTTACCTCACCTGGCAAGAGAGACCTTCTGGTGACACCTGGAGGCCATGGAGGGAGGAGCCCATGTCCTTTGCCCCTGCTTGCAATCACACCTGGGGACAGACAACAAGGGGGGGGAGGTCCAGGAGTGGAAGGAGCTGCTGCTTGCTCTGCTCCTACTCAGAGCAAAAGTAATGAGAGGCAGGATGGATGTGGGGAGTTTTCTCCTCAGTTGAGCTCAACCAAATGCAGCTCAACACATCCAAGCAATCTCTCAACAAAATGAAGAAATGCTTTGCCATTTCCTTCTTCCAGGATGGGCCTTTTGACTTGTTTGCAACTCATGTTGCTCACTTGTCGGTCTCGGGTGCAAGTGCTACATCAATCAGAGCCAGCTTAGCTTTTCAAGGTCAGGCAAGATCGCTGGTTATTGGAGCCGGCCAGGTTGCAAAAGAGGCTTTGGAGTATAAATCAAAACAAATGTGGTGAGAGAAAGATTAAGGAATTACCAAGTGTGGTGGAATCTATGGGGAAGACCAACTGTCTTGTACCAATTAACAGGATTCCCAGAGTTTTGGCATCCTTGCTTAAGAGTAATTGGTGGTGATTTAATAGAAGGCTTTATTGGGAGCAGCCCAAAATGATTGGGCCAGCTCTCAATGGTTTTAGTGGTAGTGGACTGTGACTTCCCATGAAAGCTCGAATAGGAGCAAGAATGGTGTCAGAGTATATTCATGAACTGGAATAGAGCATGGTAACAAGGTCAGCCAATGAATAGGCATAGCAACTAAATCAGCCAATGAGGACTGTTTTGGAAACTGAAACTAGAAGTAGCCGAGGCTGGAAACTGAAACTAAAGGGTAGCCTAGGTTTGGCTCTATGTTAAGCTCTGCAACTCTGCAGCTATTTTGAGCTCTGAGTCTGTCTATTGAAGATGAAACTAACTTGCTTGCTGAACACTGGAGCTTTGCTCTGAATTTGCAACATGTTTCTGTTTGGGTTTGCTCCCTGTTGGAGAAATCTACAACTGGTTTGTAAAATCTACTTATGTTTATAAAGATGTTAAATGAAGCATCAGCCATCTGTGTTTATTTTTCTGGCGCTGAATTATTCCTGCAAAACTCTCAATAAATAGTTTCAACGTGATGAGTTCTCAATAACGCCCAGGAGTGTTCCGTTTCATTTCCCTGTGGCCAGCAACTTTTCACAGCCAACAGTTTTGTCTTTTGTCCATAACAAACAGATGGCAGCACTAATGTAACTTTCTCAAGGTGCTGCGTTATAATCCAGACTTAGAAGTCTTCTAGAGGTCTTCAGCATGAGTCCAAGATCTCCATCTGAGGCAGGAGCTGCTGCCCCAAAATTAGCCAGCTGTCTTCTCTTTTTCCCATCTAACAGGCTGGTGTTGGAGACGTAGGACAATTGTCTGTCAGAAAACAAAGTCTTCGCTTGACGATTTTCCATTAGAAGTACTTCCTTCTTCCCCTCCTTCTGGCAGAGAAGCACATGAGAGGCTATTAGAATCGTCACCCCAATCCACAATAACATTAGATGTGAGTCTGACTGTTGCTGAAGTCTATGTAAGATGCAATACTCTGGGCTTGGGAAATACCCAAGAGCCAAGACCATTGAAGTGTTGGGTGGGGAAACATTCATCCCCAAAGTCTTTCCAAGGCAACCATGAGGGGATTATGAGCTGCTTGGGGTTCCTCTGGGGCTCAGCCCCTCCTGCAGGAGACCCTGTGATTGACTGCTCTGCAGGAAGTCCAGCCCAGCTCAGCCTCTCACCCATCAGCTCTGAGGAGGAGAGAATGAGACGGGTAGGAGCCAGGAACAGAAGCTGGAGCTGTGGTTACCCTGGGGAAATGTGGGGTTTCTGTCCGAGGAGGTCTGGAAGGGAGGGAGAGAAGGAATGGGAGGATGGAAAAACAAAGGGGGGCAGGGGGGAAGGGGACTGTCCAGGAAAACGTTCCCTGGAGATGATCAGCTGCAGGGATAAACTGCATGGGATGGGCACCATACAGATGAGAGAGGGGGAGAGGGAGGGAGGGAGAGGGAGGAGAAGGAGAGGAAGGAAGGAAGGAAGGAAGGAAGGAAGGAAGGAAGGAAGGAAGGAAGGAAGGAAGGAAGGAAGGAAGGAAAGGGAGGGAGGAAGCTTGAGGGAGAAATGAGGACACACACACACCTGTTTCTTTAAAGCCTCTTTGGCTGCCAGGGTTGTGGTGGGAATAACTGAGCTCATAAGGACTCTTGCCTTGAGCAGGGGGTTGGACTGGAAAACCTCCCAGGTCCCTTTCAGCCCTAGGATTCAATGATTCTAAGTGGAGAAGGGGGCGGGGAAACATTGCTAGTATGAGGTATAGTTGTGATGTCTTCATTTTCTCTCTTTGCAGAACAGGGCATTGTATGCAGAGTGGAGTCCCCAGAGAGCTCTGGAAGACTCTGCGTCAACCTTGCACAGACGACAAGGGAAGCAGCCACCGCGCAGAAGGTCAAAGTCCTGGGCTGGGGCATCGGAGGTGCCCTGGACAAAGCGGAAGCAACAGAGTCAGAGCGAGAGTGGAGCAAGAGTGGCAGAAGCAGAGCACAGTATTACAACTTATTATGAAACAAGGAAGTCCGAGTAGAGGAAGAGGGCTACTAACTTCAAGCAGCCTCAGGGCTGCCACCACCAGGGAGGCCCTGCCATCAACACCAGGCCGTTTCCCCTTTGCTTACATTTTGGGAAGAGCATCATCCAAAGCAGCAGCTGGATAACAAGGATGGTCCCACCTTGAAGTAGCCAACTGCTGGCTAAAGGAGGCGAAACACATTTCTGATTAGACTGGAGGCTGCTCTCCAGGGCTTCTTGCACAGATGCTGAGCCCCCTGATACAGACGGTGCTGAGTGGAGGAGGCCTCTCCCCATTTGTTGGACCCTCCATGCTGGGACTTCATTTGGAGGACATGCTGCCCCCCACCCCCAAGTTCATATTTTGTTCAGATAAATGAACTATTTTGGTTGATAAACATTACTGAGTGACAGTTTCAGGCCCGGGTACAGCATGGAGACGGCATTGGTCGCACTGGTGGATGATCTCTGGCGGGCTCAGGATAGAAGTTATTCCTCTATCCTGGTCCTATTAGATCTCTCAGCGGCTTTTGATACCATCGACCATGGTATCCTACTGTGACGTCTCGGAAGGTTGGTAGTGGGAGGCACTGTTTTGCGGTGGTTCTCCTACCTCTCAGGTCATTCGCAGTCAATGTTAGCAGGAGGACGGAGGTCGACCCTGAGGCCCCTCTCCTGTGCGGTGCCCCAGGGATAGGTCCTCTCTCCCCTCCTGTTCAATATCTATATGAAACAGCTGGGTGAGATCATCCGTGGTTTTTGGGTGAGGTATCACCAGGTTGCTGATGATCCCCAGCTTTTTATCTCCACCCCAAACCAACCCAGTGATGCCCTTGACATGATGTCCCGATCTCTGCAAGCGGTATGGATCTGGATGGGGAGGAACAGGCTTTGACTCAACCCGGCCAAGACCAAGTGGCTGTACGTACCGGCATCTCGGATTGCCCAGGATGTTCCATCTTTAGTTGTGGGGGGAGAGGTGTTATCCCCCGCAGAAAGGGTATGCAACTTGGGTGTCCTCCTGGATGCACGGCTTAGTTTGGAGGATCAGGTGGGGGCAGTGACATTTGCTCAGGTTTGCCTGGTGCGTCAGTTGCGCCCCTATCTGGACCGAGATGCCTTACGTACAGTTACTCATGCACTCGTTACCTCCTGGGGGACTACTGCAATGCTCTCTACATGGGGCTGACCTTGAAGACCACTCAGAGGCTTCAACTGGTGCAGAATGCGGCCACACGGTTGTGATGGGGGTATCCCGATACTCCCATATTACGAGCCTCCTTTTAAGCCTGAGGGGAAAAATGCAGGACGTTGTTTGTTCTGCACCTCAAGAGCTGGGATGGGGCAGCTGAGTCCTCCTCTTTTCAATCTTTCCACCATAGTGAAAATTTCCCTTGTTTCTGCTTCAGCCTCTCAGTATCTCACCAGCTTTCTCATTCCAGGTCATTTTGTTCTCTCTTTTTTAAGGGCATCTTAGTATCTCTGTTCTAAAATAAGTCCATCAAGATTCCTTCCAGAAAGCAGAAAACAGTCTGTCTAGTGCAGTGGTGGATAACCTTTTTGGGCTCCTGTGCCAAAAATTGTGCACGTGCTTGCACGCTCGTGCTTGCGTACCAGCACCAAGAAGGCAATGTGCCCCCCCACACCCCCTATATATGCGCATGCAATCCCACCCTACCCCCTGCCGCCCTCTTACCTGCACTGTGCCTCACAGCTGATTTTCAGCCTGTTTGAGGCTCAAACCCAAAGGTTTGAGGAAGGCTCTTCAGCTCTTGCAGTAGGTCGATCTGCCTTGTCCTTTCTGTTTTTCCTGAAAAACTGGAAGTGATGAAACGGGGCTAGATTTCGGCCTACACATTTGTTTTTACATTGTATAGGAATTGTTTTATCTTTTTGTATGCGGCCTTGAGTTCCCCGTTGGGGGAAGTGAGGCGGGATATAAATTTAATAAATAAATAAAATAAAATAAAATAAATATATAAAGTCCTACATGGCTTGGGTCCGGGGTCCTTGTGGGAGCGTCTCCTGCCAGCGTCGACTTCCAATCGCCCTGTACGCTCTCACAGGCAGGGCCTCCTGGGGGTTCCGTCGGCCAGACACTGGCGGCTGGTGGCGCCCAGGGGTAGGGCCTTCTTGGTGGGAGCACCCACCCTGTGGAATCAACTCCCCTTGGAGCTCTGGCTGGCCCCTGACCTCCATTCCTTTTGCCGCGACCTAAAGACTTGGTTGTTTCAACAGGCCAGCCTGGACTGAATGGGGTGGGGTAGGGTTTTTTATCCATTTTAGCTTTTAATTGGGTTTTAATTTTATTGGGCTAAATTGGTTTAATTGTATTTTAATATTTATATTCCTATTTCTTATTGTAAGCCGCCCTGAGTCCTTCGGGAGAGAGGGCGGCCTATAAGTCCAATAAAATAAAAATAAAATAAAA
>CM019149.1:11193154-11205123 GCA_009733165.1 Naja naja
CAAATTCGTGGATGAAAGCAAATATTACTTTGATTCCAAAAGTAGATTTAATGACAAAACTATAGGCCTATATCTTTGACTGAACACTAACAAAACATATGCTTCAATAATGGCAGAGGAGGCAAAAATTTCAATGAATTTATATATTCAGATCAAATGGCTTTTTTGCCCAAGAAGTAGATTAAAACACCATGACAATAATTTAACTTAAAGGCAATTTGCCATAAACAAATGGCAAAGGTGATAGAAAATGGAAGTAGGACAGAGAATTTTAATATAAAAAGGCACAAGAAAAGGATGTCCCTATCTCCTGTACTATTCATATTGATATTAGAATTGCAATATAGATATTAGACAAGAGATAGAAATTAAAGCTATGGAAATAAAAGGGAACAATATAAATTATAGCTTTGTAGAAGATTTGCTCTTTATCTTGGAAGACCCACAATAAAATGGACTCAAACTACTTAGGAAAATAGAAGAGTATGGTGAAGTTGCAGGACTGAAAGGTAAAAAAAAATCAAAATAATTGTTTAGATATATAGAAAAGGAACTAACAAGGAAAATAGGTATACAGATAGTCAAGAAAGTTATAAATGGCCAACAAATGAAACAAATTTGGTTAAGTGGAAAATCTACAACTATCATTGATGGAAAGAGTAGCTACCATAAAATCGAATATCCTGCCAAGATTACTATATTTATTCCAAGCAATACTAATAAAACTAAAAAAAATTTTTCTTGGGACTCATCAATGGCTAGCAGACAAACAGGGAAAAAAAAATATATGAAAGGATTTGTGATATAAGTAATACATAAGTTGGTTAAACAAACAGCATGAATATTATTGTTATAAACAGTAATATAATTGATACTAGCTCTCTTGGTAGAACACACAGAGGAAGAAAGATCTCTTTCTCACACACACAAAAGGCATACACACATTTCCACATTTTTCTGTGCTTTAAATTTAGAATTTGGAGGTACTCACCTTCTTTCCAAGCAGCCTTTGAGTTCAACACTCAAAACCCCTTTAAAACCTTTCTTCCAACTGGCCCAGGTCCAGGAAAACCCACCCACAGACTCAATGGGTCTGTTTGCCGGCAAGGGAATCTTACCTGGGCCTGGTCCATTGGTCAGGTTAGCTTGGAGTCCCATCTGCTTGGGTGCCAATTGTTGAAAGAAATATCCTTCTGGGTTCAGTTCCAAGTGGGAAAAGACACTGGAAACATGGAGGCTGCTTGGAAGGTTTAATGGTGAACAGGACCACATGGTCTGGAGCTCCAGAGAAAGAAGATCACATACTTGAAGGAGAAGATCAAGAAAAAAAGGGCTGAGGTGCTGAGAGTATCTGGGTTTTATAACCTTTGTTGGGATTTGAATTGAAGCTTGTTTCTAATTGGTTGTCAGACTCCCATGAGGGCAACTCTGTAGGCTGTCCTGAGTTCCAAGCTTGGTTGACCCTTGCTGGATGATCTATGCCCCAAAAGGCCTTGGCAATTGCTATAGCTTTACCTGGAGACCTTTCTTATGTAAAGTATTCTGGCTCAGGCCTTAATGGCCCACCCATTAACAAAGGTGGGGGTGAGATTCTGCTTCTGGGGTTCTACTCTTTTTAGAAGAAATATTCTGCCTTTTAAATATCTACCAGAATACTTCATTTTTCTAGGAGAGTTGGGTGCCAACTTCCTACAGCGGCAGCTTCCATTCTCGCCGGCACAAGGTTGACGCAGAGTCTTCCAGAGCTCTCTGGGGACCGCACCCTCCATAGAATGCCCTGTCCTGCAATGAGAGAAAATGAAGACATCAAAACTATACTTTGTACTAGCAATGTTTCCCCACCCCCTTCTCCACTTAGAATCATAGAATCCTAGCACTGGAAGGGACTTGGGAGGTTTTCTAGTCCAACCCCCTGCTCAAGGCAAGAGTCCTTATGAGCTCAGTTATTCCCACCACAACCCTGGCAGCCAAAGAGGCTTGAAAGAAACAGGTGTATGTGGGTGTGTGCTGGTCCTCATTTCTCCCTCAAGCTTCCTCCCTCCCTTTCCTTCCTTCCTTCCTTCCTTCCTTCCTTCCTTCCTTCCTTCCTTCCTTCCTTCCTCTCCTTCTCCTCTCTCTCCCCCTCTCTCATCTGTATGGTACCCATCCCATGCAGTTTATCCCTGCAGCTGATCATCTCCAGGGAACGTTTTCCTGGACAGCCCCCTTCCCCCCTGCCCCCCTTTGTTTTTCCATCCTCCCATTCCTTCTCTCCCTCCCTTCCAGTCCTCCTCGGACAGAAACCCCACATTTCCTCAGGGTAACCCCAGCTCCAGCTTCTGTTCCTGGCTCCTTCCCCGTCTCATTCTCCTCCCTCAGAGCTGATGGGTGCGAGAGGCTGAGCTGGGCTGGATCTTCCCTGCAGAGCAGCCAATCACAGGGTCTCCTGCAGGAGGGGCTGAGCCCCAGAGGAGCCCCAAGCAGCTCATAATCCCTTCATGGTTGCCTTGGAAAGACTTTGGGGATGAATGTTCCCCCACCCAACACTTCAATGGTCTTGGCTCTTGGGTATTTCCCAAGCCCAGAGTTTTGCATCTTACATAGACTTCAGCAACAGTCAGACTCACATCTAATGTTATTGTGGATTGGGGTGACGATTCTAATAGCCTCTCATTTGCTTCTCTGCCAGAAGTAGGGGAAGAAGGAAGTACTTCTGATGGAAAATCGTCAAGCGAAGACTTTGTTTTCTGACAGACAATTGTCCTATGTCTCCAACACCAGCCTGTTAGATGGGAAAAAGAGAAGACAGCTGGCTAATTTTGGGGCAGCAGCTCCTGCCTCAGATGGAGATCTTGGACTCATGCTGAAGACCTCTAGAAGACTTTGAAGTCTGGATTATAACGCAGCACCTTGAGAAAGTTACATTAGTGCTGCCATCAGTTTGTTATGGACAAAAGACAAAACTGTTGGCTGTGAAAAGTTGCTGGCCACAGGGAAATGAAACGGAACACTCCTGGGCGTTATTGAGAACTCATCACGTTGAAACTATTCTTGCTCCTATTTGAGCTTTCATGGGAAATCACAGTCCACCACCACTAAAACCATTGAAAGCTGGCCCAATCATTTTTTTATTCACATCTATATGCCACCCTTCTCCGGAGACTCAGGGCGGCTTACAATTTTTGGGATACAACCCAATGCGCTCAGCAATAGCCTTCATTCCATTGTATATGCCTGCTTGTTACTAAGCAGCATTTTTACAAAGTCAGCTTATTGCCCCCAACTATCTTGGGTTCTCAATTTACCTACCCCGAGAGGATGGAAGGCTGAGTCAACCTTGAGCCTGGTGGGATTCGAGCCTACAGCAGTTGTAGGCAGCTGGAACTTAAGTACTAGGCATTTAACAGCCTGCACCAGCAAGGCTCTGCTTTATTTGGGCTGCTCCCAATAAAGCCTTCTATTAAATCACCACCAGTTACTCTTAAGCAAGGATGCCAAAACTCTGGGAATCCTGTTATTTGGTACAAGACAGTTGGTCTTCCAAATAGATTCCACCACACTTGGTAATTCCTTAATCTTTCTCTCACCATATTTGTTTTGATTTATACCCCAAAGCCTCTTTTGCAACCTGGCCGGCTCCAATAACCAGCGATCTTGCCTGACCTTGAAAAGCTAAGCGGGCTCTGATTGACTTAGCACTTGCACCCGAGACCAACAAGTGAGCAACATGAGTTGCAAACAAGTCAAAAGGCCCATCCTGGAAGAAGGAAATGGCAAAGCACTTCTTCATTGTTGCTGAGAGAATTGCTTGGATGTGTTGAGTCGCATTTGGTTGAGCTCAACTGAAGAGAAAACTCCCCACATCCATCCTGCCTCTCATTACTTTTGCTCTGAGTAGGAGCAGAGCAAGCAGCAGCTCCTTCCACTCCTCGACCTCCCCCCCTGTTGTCTGTCCCCAGGTGTGATTGCAAGCAGGGGCAAAGGACATGGGCTCCTCCCTCCATGGCCTCCAGATGTCACCAGAAGGTCTCTCTTGCCAGGTGAGGTAACACATGGTGGGATTAAGGATTGTCTGGGGCTTCTGAGGTTGTTTATATGGCTTTTCTTTGATTCTTGAACCCTAATATTTGCTCCTCCGAAGTATGTCTATTAAGGCCAAAGAGACTTCTTCCCTGACAAAAGGAAGGTGGAACATTCTGAGGTTGACAGGAAGTGGGAAAATGTCTGCATAGTTTCTTCTTCCTCTCTGACCCATGTTCAGGGGTGGGATCCTACCGGCATAACAACAGGTTCGGGGAGTGCGCGCATGCTACCGGCTCCAGCAAGCATTTACCTTCTCCAGCTGACGAGTGGCACTCAGCAGTGCTGCACAAAGCAGCTGAGGTTGAAAAAGCAGGAAATAAAGGACAGGCCAGAGCCCGGGCAGGCCAAACAGACGGTCGTCACAGCAAACCGGTTCGGTGTCAGCTGCTTTTCGGAGCTACCGGTTCTATAGAAGCGGGCCAGACCGGTAGCATCCCACCCCTGCCCATGTTCAAAATGCTGTTTATGGGGGAGGGTCTTGTGGGGGTCCTGGCTGAAACTCTCAAAGAGACTTTCTCCCATCCACACCAGTTCAGTCAGCACAGAAAGACCCAGGGGTGCAGGTCATTGGATGTGTTTGTTTCACTTACCGATCAGGAAGAGAATCACGGCTATTGCGGTTACAGGTGCTCCAATTCCCACAGGAATCCACCACCCTGCAGCTGAAGAAAGAGAAACACGGTTCTGATTAGATGCTGAGTTCCCTGAAGTGGAGATGCTGAGCAATGGAAGCCTTTCGCAAGCTGTCTTAGCCTCCAGGAAGTGCCCCCACCTGAAGGAAGCCCCCCCCAAAGGCTGTAGAGGACAGTGTGAATGGCTTTGAAGGGCAGAAGGAGGAGCCACCACCCATCATCTCATATATCATATTTTCACATTATTCCTATTAAGTTACCATTTCCAACCCTTCTCACAGAAAACTCTTCTCTCCCATTGCTAAATAAATGGCTGTACCGTATTTGCTGCTCTCCACCTGAAAACATGAGATGATGCAGCAGCAAACTCCCCCCATATTGTCAAATATTGATGTAACTTCTACACAAAGATTTTTTCTATGCATAACAACCCCATCAGCCCCTCACCGGTTTCCTCCTTGAAAGCCAAGATCAGGGGCTCCTGCAAGCCCTCGTGCTCCAGGTGACACCGAAAATGGTCCCTCTCCTTGGGGTCGATGTCAATGGTGAGCTGGACATAATAGGTCCCGTCTGAGTTGGGGGCCACATTTTTATGGAGGGTCTCATAGACACAGGGCTCTCCGTCCCTGGTCCAGGTGGCCTGGATCTCCTTGGGGTGGAAGCCAAAGGCCTGACAGATGAGGATCTCCAGTCTGTCATTCACCACCTTGGAATTCACCTTCCCCACTGGAGGCTCTGCAGAAGAAGCAACACCAGAGTAACCAGGTTTTCTAGAGTTTCTGTCAAAATGGCTTAATAACAGGCAAGGCCTCCTTTGGCCCTCCTCTCCCTCTGCTCCTTCTCCTCCTCTGAATCTCTGGGAGCCTCCAAGATGAGGCATTGAAGCTCTTCAGATCTATTTTTGAAGGAGTTAAATAAAAGTTTGGTAAGAGTCTCTAATTGATCAACATAATTCAATGATTGGGCTTTAATATTAACCCCCCCAATTGAATTTGTTCAAGTTGTTCCAGATAGAAATCAGGAAGAGGCTAATCTTTTTCTTCTGACCCAAAACAGGACATGAGTTTCTTCTGCTTTGCAAGATTCTCCCAAGGAAACAATGAGACACCCAGCATTAATTTCTTGCTCAGAAGATTATTTTCCTCCTGTCATGTGATGTGGGATCCTGCCTGACCCTTTTCTACAGAGGGTAGCTTGGCTATGTAGGAGAGAAATACTATGGGGAGGGGGAGCCTGTAGAAACATGCCCAGTGGAAACCCCCTTTGCCACTCACCTGTCCTCTGCACAGTCTTATTCTGGTAGGACAGGTATCTCTGCAGCCACAGATTGCAGTTGTTCTCCAGCAAGTTTTTCATTTTCTCTGACCACCATGGATCCTCCTCCCACTTCTCCTTGACCTTCTGGGCCTGGGGCTGAGCTGCCACCCATCTGAGGGTCTCCTTGTTGAAGCTGATGAAGTCCATCCCATCGTAGCCGTAGTGCAAAAACCCTCCTTTGCTCCCGTCTTCCCTGAGCTCACAGCCCCAAACAGCCTGCCAGGTGTGAAGGCCTGAAAGAGACCCAGAGAGTGGTGGGTGTGAATGAAAAGGGTCCAGGATTCCTCTCCTTAGGGAGCATTACTCTGTAACCCCCTTGCCACCTGGGGAGAGAAACACGATTTCTCCCTCCCTTCTTTATCACACAAGGAGAAATGTCTTCAGGTAACCTTGTCTGGCTACCCTCAGGCTGTGCAGAATGTCCGGGGAGGGAGAAAACCAGGGCTGGGGGTGGAGAGTGGGGGGTTCTTCCTTTTCAGGAGAGAAAATCTCACCATTACGTCCCCTGCAGGCACTGGAGGTCAAAGGTGGCCCTGCCTCTGCTCACCTTCACTCTGGTGTCTGAGTTTGGATAACTTCTCCAGGTCAGCCCTGAAGATCCACTTGAGGGTCAGAAAGTTCTCCTTTTCCTTCTCCTTCTCCTCCATCCAGGGCACCAGGGGCTCCATCTTCCCGGTGAGGCTGTCCAAGCGAGCGATGGGCTGGTCATCCAGGTAGCCCCCAAGGAAGGACTGGGGCAGCCCCTGGCTGGGCTCTGGCAGATGCAGGTAGAAGTAGCACAGGGAGTGTGACAGGGAGCCTGGAGAGGAAGAGGAAAAAATTATAGGGTCTGCACTGCACCTCCATCCCCTCCAACCTTTGTTTGTCACCCAGCACCTCCAACAAGGGGACCGCCTTCTTTCTGCTCTGCTTGGGAAGGTTCTCTCCTTTAAACCTGAGCAAGAAGCCCCAACATCCCTTGGCTGACCTCTATAAACATCTGAGCAGACTGTCATGCCCCTGGTGGAGACTGACTCCGAGGAAGAGGAGGAACAGCCAACAGGGAGTGGGAGTGTGTCTCCAGAGGTGGTGGAGGAGGCTGGGGAAGGGCAGAGGCCGGCTGAGCAATCAGAGGAGCATTCAGGCCCATCTCCTATCCATCCCAGGGCACGCAGGGAGGAGAGGATCAGGGCAAAGTGTGGTCTACTTGGGAGGAGAGGGCCATGATTCTCCTCAGGGCTTACAGCTGTAAGCACTGTATATAAGTTTGAACATGCGTAGTCAGGCTGCTGGAGTCAAGGTTAATGTTTTCATTTTAAAGGTTTATCTTGGTTGGTGTTATTCCAATGGACTGTCCCTGGTTATCTTGCTGCAGCTGGCAATTATCTATTCTGGTCTGCCGAGGAACTGTTTTAATGCGGTTTGTTTTTGGCTTTTTCTTTGTTATCGACTCTTTAAATGTGAACTGCGTTTCTTGCCTTTGAAATGTTATTTTGACTCCTCCACTGTGAACAATTAAACAATGAAGCCAAGTTGAAGGCATTAAAGGACTTTTAGTTACATTTTGGATTTTGTTATATTTCTGATACTCTGATACTATTTGTTATATATCTGATACTCTGGGTCAGACCCACATTTGGTTAGACTCCTCCCACAGCTCCTCTGGGCACTTGATATTCCCAGCCAGCTGCCTGTGTTTGTGACTCCGATCATAAAGCTCCTTGCCAGTTGGCAGGGGAGGATTCATTGGCTTCTTTGTGGGAGTCAGAGTCCTGGCTGTGCTTCAGAGATGGACTATATGACAATTGCCATGGCCAACTTACCATTTAAGAGGAGGGACAGAAAGAAGTGTGAACAGCAAAAATGAAAATATTTTTATTTTAAATAATTAAATAGAATTGTTAAATTGTCCCACAGTGAGTTAGCTGAGCAAGTTGTCCCATTCCCTCCAAAGAGGCAATCCAGCCCCTCCCCACCCACAGGCCCTTCCCAGCTGGCTCTGTTTTCTGATGAGTTTGGAGATCCGAGGCAGAGGTGGCCGAAAATGGATTGAGAGCTCTGAAAATGCCTCCGTTCTGGAAAAATTGAAAAGAATAATAAAATAAAAGTGCAAACTCTTCTACAAACAGCCCCTCCTTTTCTTTGCCCCTCCTGTGTGACCCCCCAAATGTCCTGCGGCAACTTCTTCCCCCCCTCCCTCTGCTGTCCCTGTTCCCCCACGTGTGTGTGTATATTAAGAGGGTTGTGAAAATATCTAGACACCCCTCACATCCCGGACATAAACTGTTTCAACTCCTTCCCTCAAAATGATGCTACAGAGCCCTCCACACCAGAAAAACTAGGCACAAGGACAGTTTTTTCCCTGAATGCCATCACTCTGCTAAACAAATAATTTCCTCAACACTGTCCAACTATTTACAAAGTCTGCATTACTATTACTATTAACCATCTCATCACTCCTTATCACCAATCCCCTCCCACTTATGACTGTATGACTGTAACTTGTATCCTTACAATTTATATTGACTGTTTGCTAGTATGATTTGATTGTTTATTGTACCCTATGACTATTATTAAGTGTTGTACCTGATGACTCTTGACGAATGAATCTTTTCTTTTACTTACACTGAGAGCATTTGCACGAAGACAAACTCCTTGTATGTCCAATCACACTTGGCCAATAAAGAATTAACAGATAACAGATAATCAGAGTTGGAAGGGACCTTGTAGGTCATCTAGTCCAACCCCCTGCCCAAGCGGGACACCTACACCATTTCTGACCAATAGCAGTCCAATCTCTTGAAAGTCTCAAGTGATGACGCTCCCACAGCTTCCGAGGGCAACTTCTGTTCCATTGGTTGATTGCTCTCACTGTCACAAAATTTCTCCTTACTTCCAGGTTGAATCTCTCCTTGTTCAGTTTCCATCCATTATTCCTTGTGTGGCCTTTGGGTGCCTTGAAAAATAGCTTGACCCCTCCTCTGTGGCAGCCCTCAAATATTGGAAGACTGCTATCATGTCTCCCCTGGTCCTTCTCTTCTGTAGACTAGCCAAGCCCAGTTCCTGCAACCGTTCTTCATATGTTTTAGTCTCCAGTCCCCTCATCATCCTGGTTGCTCTTCTCTGTACTTTTTCTAGAGTCTCAACATCTTTTTTATAATGTGGTGACTAAAACTGGAAGTAATACTCTAGGTGTGGTCTTACTAAGGCTTTATAGAGTGGTACTAATACCTCACTTGACCTTGATTGTATCCCTCTGTTAATGCGACTTAGGATTGCATTAACTTTTTTGGCCGCTGCTGCACACTGCTGGCTCATATTTAGCTGGTTGTCCACTAAGACTCCAAGATCCCTCTCACAGTTACTGCTATTGAGCCTGGTTTCACCCAGTCTATATGTGTCCTTTTGGTTTTTCTTGCCTAAGTGTAGGACTTTACTTTTCTCTATATTCTGGGCCAGGCTGGACTCCGCCTGGCTAGAGTCGGAGACAGAGGTGGCATCGAGTCTTGTTCATGTTATCTGGGAGGGGTTTGAGCCTGTATCCTTGGATACGGTGGAGACGACCATGTGGTGGCTGAGCGCCACTACATGTTTGTTGGACCCGTGTCCCTCCTGGCTGGTTTATGCCGCCCGGGAGGGTACACTTGGCTGGCTCCAGGCAGTTACCAATGCTTCTTACGGGAGGGATCTTTCCCGCCTCCTTGAAGGAGGCGGTAGTGAGGCCCTCCTCAAGAAGCCTGCCTTGGACCCAGCCAATTTAGACAACTTTGTCCAGTCTCCAACCTTCGCTTTCTGGCAAAGATTGTTGAGAGTGAGGTGGCTCAGCAGCTGCCGAGGTTCCTGGAGGAAGCTGAGTACCTGCACCCATACCAATCGGGATTCAGGCCGGTTACAGCACGGAGACGGCATTGGTCGTGCTGATGGATGACCTCTGGAGGACTCGGGACAGGGTTGTTCCTCTGTCCTGGTCCTGTTAGACCTCTCAGCAGCTTTTGATACCATCGACCATGGTATCCTACTGCGCCGGCTCGGGGGCTTGGGAGTGGGGGGCATCGTGTTGCGGTGGTTCTCCTCCTACCTCTCGGGCGGACGCAGTCAGTGTTGGCAGCGGGGAGCGGTCAGCCCCTAGGCCCCTCACTTGTGGGGTGCCACAGTGATCGGTCCTTTCTCCCCTCCTGTTCAACATCTACATGAAGCCACTGGGTGAGATCCTCCGTGGTTTTCGGTGAGGTATCATCAATATGCTGTTGATACCCAGCTTTTCATCCCCTCTGGACCACCTCAGTGATGCCCTCTCCATGATGTCCCATTGCCCGGAGGTGGTGCGGGACTGGATGGGGAGGAACAGGCTCCGGCTCAACCTGAACAAGACTGAGTGGCTGTGTGTACCATCATCTCGATAATCCAAGAGATTCCACCATTGGTCATGGGGAGAGGTGTTGCCCCTGTGGATAGGGCACACAAATTGGGTGTCCTCCTGGATGCATGGCCCAGTTTGGAGGAGCAGGTGGGAGCCGTCACCAGGGGGCATTCGCACAGATTAGCCTTGTGCACCTGTTGCGCCCCTATCTGGACTGAGATGCGCTGCGGTCACTCATGCCGTTACCTCTAGACTCGACTACTGCTATGCTCTCTATATGGAGCTGCCCTTGCATGTCATACGGAGACTTCAGCTGGTGCAGAATGCAGCCGTGCAGGTGGTGATGGGAGCGTCCCAATTCTCCCATATTACACACCTCCTGCGGCCTGCATTGGCTACCGGTTGCCCTCCGTGAGATTCAAGGTGCTGGTAACAACCTATAAAGCCCTATATGGCTTGGGTCCGGGTACTTGCAAGAACGTCTCCTGCCGTTGAATACCAATTGCCCAATGCGCCCCACAGATGGGGCCTCCTGGGGGTACCGTCAGCTAAACATTGTAGGCTGGTGGCCCCTAGGGCAGGGCCTTCTCTGTGGGAGCACCCTCTGGAACCAGTTACCCTGGAATTGCACCTGGCCCCTGATCTCCGCTCCTTGCTGCTGTGACCTTAAAACATGGTTATTTTTACAATCCGCCTGGACTGACAGGGATCGGGTTTTAACTTGGAATGTTTATTTGGCTGCAATTTAATATTTTTAAATTGTTTTAACTTTTGTATTGTTTTTTATGTACACGCCCTGAGTCCTTCAGGAGAGAGGGCAGCCTATAAGTCCAAATAAATTAAACTAAACTACATTGAATTTCATTTTGTTAGACACAGCCCAGTGTTCTAATCTGTCAAGATCCATCTGGATATTGAGCCTATCTTCTAGGGTGTTAGCTATTCCTGCCAGCTTAGTATCATCTGCAAATTTGATAAGTTCCCCTTCTATTGCCTCATCTAAGTCATTAATGAAGATATTGAAGAGTACTGGGCCTAAGACAGAACCTTGTGGCACCCCACTGGTTACTTCCCTCCATGTAGCTTAGACCCATTAAGGACTACTCGTTGAGTACAGTTTGCCAGCCAGTTGCGAGTCCATCTAGTGGTGGTGCTATCTATTCTTACTTTTTAGCTATTATCTCCACAGTATTTCACTGGTCTACTAATTTAGTCACTATGAATGAAATGAGTCAGAATGAAATGAGATTGGTTTGGCATGATCTGTTCTTAACAAACCCATGCTGACTGCTAATTATTACTTTACTTGTTTCTAGATGTTGGCAGATCTGTTTTTTATTATCTTATTATTTATTATTATTTATTTAGACTTGTATGCGCCCTACTCCCGAAGGACTCAGTGGCGAACATACAGATATACAATAAAACAAATAAAACAAGTCCAAATTACAAAACAACGAAAGCAGTAAAATTACCAATAGGCAAACATTGTTAAAACTACCCTCCCCATGGTCAGTCCAGGCGGCCTGCGAAACAGCCAAGTCTTCAGGTCTCGACAAAGGGCCGGAGATCAGGGGCCAAGCAGATCCTTGGGAAGCTGGTTCCACAGAGTGAGCTCC